>JASEVX010000004.1:15305954-15752815 GCA_031761405.1 Serripes groenlandicus
CAAAACTTTAAAGGAGATATCGGGCGCGGATCCAGGATCCAACAGGTCCAACTTTTGCCCACACAATTACAGAAATACAATCCCTTTCCACATTCAAGCAGATGTTAGCCGTTTGTATCTGTTTTAACAAACGTTACCGGTTCTAACCACGAGGAGGTCTCCACTTATATAGATCTGTTTTGTGTGTGTTTTTTTTAAGTTTTTTGAGTATTTTTATGAACAAATTATGTTTTTCTTGCTTTTTTTTTTTTTTTTTCCAGGGGTGGTCCTAGCCATTCCGGGGGATCTGCCCCTGGATATATCTTAACAGATATCAACTTAGAAAGATAAAATGTTTTGTTTAAAAATGAGAAATTGCACATGAAGAGCTTTGACTTCTGACATAATATTTAAAGGTTAGTGTCCCTGTAAATTAAAATGTGTTCACTTTATCATTCATATGTGTCTATGTATATTTACCTAGATATGTATTCATCATGCAACAGTAGAATTTACATGGATAATATAATTCTCTCCCAAATTTTACAATTGTTATACATGGTAAAGGGAAGAGGAATTGGAATTACTTTTTCAGTTAACAGATGATCAACATTAAACATTTAGGCTATTTTAGCCTATTTCCTCATTTAAACAATCTTCAACAGACAACTTTGAAATCATACTGGCAAATATTTGGAAAATCTCTATAAATTTAGATAGAACTTGGTAATAAATTTGAAAAACCTTTGTTCCAAAATTAAATATGGCTCATTAACAGCAATGTCTATTTTGCTTCAATGTTTTAACCCTTTCCCTCATACGGCAATTCTGCAGCAGACGACTTTGAACATATTTTGTCAAAAAATAGAAAATCTCCATAATTGAATGGATAACCTATGACAAAAAGTGGAAAACATTGTGGCAAAAGGAGAAATTGCACGTTTTGTGCAATTTCTTCTTTTGTCACTATGTTTTCAAAAAGCCGTCTGCTGCAGAGGCGTCAGAAAGCGTCTATATGAGGGAAAGGGTTAATAACCCTTTTCCAAATACAACATATCTGCAGCAGACAAATTTCAAACATCTTTGCAAAACATAGAAAATCTTTATAAATGAAGAAATAATAACTGAAAAATGTTGAAAATATTTTGACAAAAGAAGAAATTGCTTGTTTTGAGCAATTTGTAATTTTTGGCCGGCTTGCTCTAGCTATTCCGGTCTATAGATTGGCTGTCCGTCTGTCTGTCCGCATGAGAGAGTACTTGTGGGGTGTGCTAAAGCCCCCTCACCACCCTTATTAAGACACTGAGATAGATAAATAGTTTTTTTGTTTGTTTTATAACGGGTATCTAATTTGCATATTAATGCTATTCATTCCATAAAAGGGTGATAATTACTGAATGAATATCATACTTGTGGGGTGCACGCCACAAGAAAACATCAAAGGAAATAACCCCACAAGTACACTCCCATGATTATGTCTGTCTGTCCGTCAACATTTTGGTTAAAATTTCAGGTTGAGCATTTTGGTAAAAGTTTCAGGTTGAGGCAAAATCTCTGCACTGGAAAGGGTTTCAAACTTGAAACTTTGCCTGAAGGTAATCAGTAACAAGTTCTATTGATTTCTATGGTTACTTTGACCTTGACCTTGGTTTGTTGATTTTCAAGGTCAAATTGCCGACAATCCGGCCTTACCGTCTTCAGCGGTTTCTTGTCTCACAATGTTTTCATTAGTTGTCTGCTGCACAGGCATCCGAAAGTGTCTATATGTGGAAAAGGGTTAAACGATTTGATGCATATGGATATGCTTGTTGCAAACATGTTAATAAGCATAAATTTGAAAAATATACGAAAATTGTGACATAATATAACTTGGAATTTGGAAGAATAGAAAGCATTATTGGAAAAGAAGTAATTGCTCATTATGATCAATTCCTTTTATACTACTATGATTTTAGACGTTTAACTATATGTATAATGCAGCTGAGGTATCAATTTAATACCTACCTTGTTAAGGGCTTGCTATACTTAATGAAAAGTATGTGTGACAAAGATATTGTTAACTTATGTAATGGTATGTTTTGTTTAATTCATATTCAGCCGAGTCCCGTTAGCTCAGTCGGTAACAACGCGGGCTGTCAATCCAGGGGTTGTGAGTTTGAATCCCGGCTCGGCCAACTTTCTTTCTGACGTTGTTTGACAAAAAACATTGCGACATGGGTCATTCGTCTTCCACCAATGGGCTAAGTCTATGTGGAAAAGCAGCCAGTTGCTTGGAAAGATTGTTGTGTGGAGTACTGGTGTGAGAAAACCAGGAAATGCATGAGTAGGTGAACTGGCCGCCGTGATATAACTGAAAAATTGTTAAAACGGCGTTAAACCCCAATCAATCAATCATAATTCGGGTGAGCAAACTAGGGCCATCATGGCCCTCTTGTTTTTTAACTTTTGTCAATAAATGCTAGTATCTTTGAAACTGTGATCATAGTTGCATCTTGCCCTCTCTTCACATTGTATGTTGAAGTTGCTAAGTGTGACCTTATTTTTGGCCTATTACTATGATAGTCCAAGCGGAGCCCAGAGAGACATATAATTACGTGTAACTATTGTTATTTTGGTGTTTGGTGTCAGTGGTGTGAATCCTGTCACAAATATATATTTTTGAAATTTTACAAATGAAACCTTTCCTGTTTATAGATGACTTTTGAAAACATTGTGACAACTGGAGACATTGCTTATTAATTAGCAATTTCTTCTTTTGCAATAGCGTTTTCAATTATTATTATGTAATGTAAATGTTCATGTAAATGGATTAGTTTCAGCCATCAATTGTCACACTTTCTAAGCTTGTCTCATGTAGAACACCACAATATCATTAAAAAGGTTACCTCTAAGTATTGATGACCAGGGATGAATTTGGCATAATTTGATGTTATAAATTTTTGGCCGGATTGCTCTAGCAATTCAGGTCTATAGATTGGCGATGTCAGTCTGTCCGTCAACATTTTGGTTAAAGTTTCAGGTTGAGGCAAAATGGTTAAAGTTTCTGGTTGAAACAAAATCTCGGATATGGAAAGAGCTACAAACTTGAAAATTGGTCTGTGTAGCCACTAACATGTTCTTTTGATTTCCATGATAACTCTTGACCTTCATGTTGCTATTGCCCGTCTGTCTGTCTGTCCGTCCGTCCGTCCGTCAACATTTTGGTTAAAGTTTCTGGTTGAAGCAAAATCTCGGACATGGAAAGAGCTACAAACTTGAAAATTGGTCTGTATGTAGCCACTAACATGTTCTTTTAATGTCCATGATAACTCTTGACCTTCACCTTGCTATTGCCCATCTGTCTGTCTGTCTGTCAACATTTTGGTTGAAGCGAAATCTCGGACATGGAAAGAGCTACAAACTTGAAAATTAGTTGTGTGTGTAGCCGGCTGCCACTAACATATTCTTTTGATTTCCATGATAACTCTTGACCTTCACCTTGCTATTGCCTGTCTGTCTGTCTGTCCTTCAACATTTTGGTTAAAGTTACATCACAGCAACTTGCGTTTTAATTTGATTTCTACAGTTTTATAGTTATATCACGCCAACTTGCATTTTAATTTGCTTTCAACAGTTTTATAGTTTTATCATGGCAACTTGCGTTTTAATTTGCTTTCAAAATTTTAGTTATATTATGGCAACTTTCGTTTTAATTTGATTTCAACAATTTTATAGTTATATCAAGACAACTTGTGTTTTAATTTGCTTTCAACAGTTCTATAGTTATATCACGGCAAATTTTGTTTTACTCCGCTTTCAACAGTTTTATAGTTATAGCACGTCAACTTGCGTTTTACTCCGCTTTCAACAGTTTTATAGTTATATCACAGCAAATTGTGTTTTAATTTGCTTTCAACAGTTTTATAGTTATATCACGGCAAATTGCGTTTTACTCCGCTTACAACTTACAGTTTTATAGTTATATTTTGCGTTTTAATTTGCTTACAACAGTTTTATAGTTATATTTTGTGTTTTAATTTGCTTTCAACAGTTTTATAGTTATATCACGTCAACTTGCGTTTTACTCCGCTTTCAACAGTTTTATAGTTATATTTTGTGTTTTAATTTGCTTTCAACAGTTTTATAGTTATATCACGGCAACTTTACGTTTTACTCCTCTTTCAACAGTTTTATAGTTATATTTTGTGTTTTAATTTGCTTTCAACAGTTTTATAGTTATATCACGGCAAATTGCGTTTTACTCCGCTTTCAACAGTTTTATAGTTATATCACATCAACTTGCGTTTTACTCCACTTTCAACAGTTTTATAGTTATATCACAGCAAATTGTGTTTTAATTTGCTTTCAACAGTTTTATAGTTATATCGCTGCAAATTGCGTTTTACTCCGCTTTCAACAGTTTTATAGTTATATCGCTGCAAATTTGCGTTTTACTCCGCTTTCAACAGTTTTACAGTTATATTTTGTGTTTTAATTTGCTTTCAACAGTTTTATAGTTATATCACGGCAAATTGCGTTTTACTCCGCTTTCAACAGTTTTATAGTTATATCACGTCAACTTGCGTTTTACTCCGCTTTCAACAGTTTTATAGTTATATCACGATAACTTGTGTTTTAATTTGCTTTCAACTGTTTTATAGTTATATCAACTTGTGTTTTAATTTGCTTTCAACAGTTTTATAGTTTTATCATGGCAACTTGCGTTTTAATTCGCTTTCAAAAGTTTTATAGTAATATTATGTCAACTTTCGTTTTAATTTGCTTTCAACAGTTTTATAGTTATATCACAGCAAATTGTGTTTTAATTTGCTTTCAATAGTTTTATAGTTATATCAACTTGTGTTTTAATTTGCTTTCAACAGTTTTATAGTTTTATCATGGCAACTTGCGTTTTAATTCGGTATCAAAAGTTTTATAGTAATATTATGGCAACTTTCGTTTTAATTTGCTTTCAACAGTTTTATAGTTATATCACTGCAAATTGTGTTTAATTTGCTTTCAACAGTTCTATAGATATATAACGGCAAATTGCGTTGAACTCGGCTTTCAACAGTTTTATAGTTATATCACGTCAACTTGTGTTTTAATTTGCTTTCAACATTTTAATAGTTATATCACAGCAAATTGCGTTTTAATTTGCTTTCAACAGTTTTATAGTTATATCACAACAACTTGAGTTTTAATTTTCTTTCAACATTTCAATAGTTATATCACAGCAAATTGTGTTTTAATTTGCTTTCAACAGTTTTATAGTTATATCACGGCAAATTGCGTTTTACTCCGCTTCCAACAGTTTTATAGTTATATCACAGCAACTTGTGTTTTAATTTGCTTTCAACAGCATTATAGTTATATCACGACAACTTGCGTTTTAATTTTCTTTCAACAGTTATATAGTTATATCACAACAAATTGCGTTTTAATTTGCTTTCATTAGTTTTATAGTTATATCACAGCAAATTGCTTTTTAATTTGCTTTCAACAGTTATATAGTTATATCACGACAAATTGCGTTTTAATTTGCTTTCATTAGTTTTATAGTTATATCACAGCAAATTGCTTTTTAATTTGCTTCAAACAGTTTTATAGTTATATCAAGGCAAATTGCGTTTTACTCCGCTTTCAACAGTTTTATAGTTATATCACGGCAACTTGCGTTTTAATTTGCTTCCAACAGTTTTTGGCCGGATTGCTCTAGCAATTCCGGTCTATAGATTGGCGATGTCCGTCTGTCTGTCTGTCCTTCAACATTTTGGTTAAAGTTTCAGGTTGAGGCAAATCTCGGCACTGGAAAGGGTTACAAACTTGAAACTTTGCCTGAAGGTAACCAGTAACAAGTTCTATTGATTTCTATGGTTACTTTGACCTTGACCTTGGTTTGTTGATTTTCAAGGTCAATTTGCCGACAATCCGGCCTTACCGTCTTCAACGGTTTCTTGTTTAAAATTATTTTGACATTCACCATAGTAAGAGGAACGAGTTGGTTTTGTGACCGTTCAAATTGCGTTTTACTCCGCTTTCAACAGTTTTATAGTTATATCACGTCAACTTGCGTTTTACTCCGCTTTCAACAGTTTTATAGTTATATCACGATAAATGTTTTAATTTGCTTTCAACTGTTTTATAGTTATATCAACTTGTGTTTTAATTTGCTTTCAACAGTTTTATAGTTTTATCATGGCAACTTGCGTTTTAATTCGCTTTCAAAAGTTTTATAGTAATATTATGGCAACTTTCGTTTTAATTTGCTTTCAACAGTTTTATAGTTATATCACAGCAAATTGTGTTTTAATTTGCTTTCAACAGTTTTATAGTTTTATCATGGCAACTTGTGTTTTAATTTGCTTTCAACAGTTTTTTAGTTTTATCATGGCAACTTGCGTTTTAATTCGGTATCAAAAGTTTTATAGTTATATCACTGCAAATTGTGTTTAATTTGCTTTCAACAGTTCTATAGATACATAACGGCAAATTGCGTTTTACTCGGCTTTCAACAGTTTTATAGTTATATCACGTCAACTTGTGTTTTAATTTGCTTTCAACATTTTAATAGTTATATCACAGCAAATTGCGTTTTAATTTGCTTTCAACAGTTTTATAGTTATATCACGACAACTTGAGTTTTAATTTTCTTTCAACATTTCAATAGTTATATCACAGCAAATTGTGTTTTAATTTGCTTTCAACAGTTTTATAGTTATATCACGGCAAATTGCGCTTTACTCCGCTTTCAACAGTTTTATAGTTATATCACGGCAAATTGCGTTTTACTCCGCTTTCAACAGTTTTATAGTTATATCACAGCAACTTGCGTTTTAATTTGCTTTCAACAGCATTATAGTTATATCACGACAAATTGTGTTTTAATTTTCTTTCAACAGTTATATAGTTATATCACGACAAATTGCGTTTTAATTTGCTTTCATTAGTTTTATAGTTATATCACAGCAAATTGCTTTTTAATTTGCTTTCAACAGTTTTATAGTTATATCAAGGCAAATTGCGTTTTACTCCGCTTTTAACAGTTTTATAGTTATATCACGGCAACTTGCGTTTTAATTTGCTTCCAACAGTTTTTGGCCGGATTGCTCTAGCAATTCCGGTCTATAGATAGGCGATGTCCGTCTGTCTGTCTGTCCTTCAACATTTTGGTTAAAGTTTCAGGTTGAGGCAAATCTCGGCACTGGAAAGGGTTACAAACTTGAAACTTTGCCTGAAGGTAACCAGTAACAAGTTCTATTGATTTCTATGGTTACTTTGACCTTGACCTTGGTTTGTTGATTTTCAAGGTCAATTTGCCGACAATCCGGCCTTACCGTCTTCAACGGTTTCTTGTTTAAAATTATTTTGACATTCACCATAGTAAGAGGAACGAGTTGGTTTTGTGACCGTTCAGATAAAGAGCAGCCTGTTCATCATCTGCTTTGTTCACATTTTACTCTCATAAGGTTGTAAGAAGATTTAGTCAATATAACCCTTTCCCTCATATAGACGCTTTCTGATGCCTCTGCAGCAGAATGCTTTTTTAAAACATGGTAACAAAAGAAGAAATTGCTCACAATGTTTTCCACTTTTAGTCATAGGTTATCCATTCAATCATAGAGATTTTCTATTTTTGGACAGAATTTGTATTAAGTCGTCTGCTGTAGAATTGTCGTATGAAGGAAAGGGATGAGTAGATTCTACAAAGACTGAGCAGATAGACAAGGTAGTTTGAACCTACTGTTCAGATATTCCAACTTGTACCTTTTCCAATGCACTGGCTCATAATTATTTTTGTAATTAAAGGAACGATGTTTTAGAAAAGAGTAGAAACATTGTGGAAAAAAGGAAATGGGGGTTGGGTAAACTGTTTTAATCTCCTAAATATCTTTTATTGTCAACCCAAACTCTATCTTGGTGCACAAAAGAAATGTCTCAGTGAGAGGGTTCCTTTGAGTACCAACAACATAGTGCATGAGGGTCAAATAAGAATTTTAGAACATGACATGACTTATCATAGATCTCTGTAGATAAAATGACTGAACACAACTTCTTGTTTATTTACAGATATTTATTGTACTTATAAGCTGGCAGGTGTGATTGTTTATCAAGTTATAGTGAGTGTGGATTATTGTACAGATCTCAATGCAATAGTGTGCCTTTTTACAACTAATCTTATATCTGCGTTACTTAATGCGCTATCCATTCTCATACTAGGAAAGGTAGGTAACACTGTAATTTATTAACCTCTTTCCCACATACATCATATCTGCAGCGGACAATTTCCAAAATATCTAGTTAAAATAACGGAAAAACTCTATTTGAAAAAAATATCATGGAAGAGTGTTGAAAACATAAATATCATTATGAGCAATTTCTCTTTTTGTCACAATATTATTTAAAAGTTGTTTGCTGCAGAGGGATCAATTGTCTCCATGTGGGAAAGGGAAAGGGTTAAATCTTTCCCACATGCACAAGCATTTTGTACAGCGTCTGCAGCGGAAATATTGAAAACATTTTGGCAAAAGGAGAAATTGCTTGTCATAAGCAATTTCCCCTTTTGCCACAATGTTTTCAAAGCTAGTTAAAAATCATACTTTCGTTTTATTGAAATATTTCATATGAATATTTCATATGTTTGATCAGATGTTGTATCATTGTTTGTTACAAAAGGTTTTAATTTGATTTATTTGAAAAGTAAAATATTTGTAAGATCCCCATTATCCGAGCATCTGTAGCTCAGTCTGTAGTGAAGCAGCTGTCAAACCAATGCTTGGCAAACATTCTTTCCCATGTTTTACAAAAATCACTTCGACAAGCATCATTTGTCTTCAACCAATGGGCCAACAGTCTATGTGGAAAAGAAACCAGTCACTTGGAAAGTATGTTATGTGGAGTTATGTTGTGGGAAAGCCAGTAAACAAATGAGCAGTCAAAGCTCCAGGAAAACCAATCTTTATCTTATCATTTCAAGTTCAGAAAAGAACCAAGCTTGACCTCCATTTATGCAGATGGAAATTAAATGACCCGTAACTTTATCTTTTTAGTTTTTAGCTCCACTGGCTGAAAGCCAGTCGAGCTTATGTCATGGCGAATTGTCCGTCGTGCGTGCGTGCGTTAACTTTTTCCTTTAAACGACTTCTTCTCCCTAACCACTTGGCCAATTTGGTTGAAACTTCATGGGAAGCATCCTCTCAATGTCCTCTACTAAATTCCTTCAATTTTTTTTGATCCATTCAAAATTCTGGTTTCCATGGCAACCAAAAGAAAAAAATAGTGAGAACTTAAAAAATCTTCTTCTCCGAAAGTGTCAGGCCGATTTTCAAATAATTTTGTAGAAATGTTCCTTGGGTGACCCTTTATTAGATTCCTTCAAGAAATTTTGATTGGGCGAAAAACATGGCCGCCAGGGGGCGGGGCTTTTTTGCCTTATATAGCTATAGTGAAAACTTAAATAATCTTCTTCTCAAAAAGTGTTCAGCAGATTTTCAAATAATTATGTAAAAATGTTCCGTGGGTGACCCTCTATCAGATTCCTTCAAGCCATGTTGATTGGTAAAAAAACATGGCCGTCACAGGGCGGGGCTATTTTGCCTATATGGCTAAAGAGCAAACTTAAAAAATCTTCTCCTCCAAAAGTGTCAGGCCGATTTTCAAATAATTTTGTAGAAATGTTCCTTGTGTGAACCTTAATTAGATTCCTTCAAGAAATGTTGATTGGGCGAAAAACATGGCCGCCATGGGGCGGGGCTTTTTTGCGTTATATAGCTATAGTGAAAACTTAAAACATCTTCTTCTCCGAAAGTGTTCAGCCGATTTTCAAATAATTTTGTAGAAATGTTCATTGGGTGACCCTCTATCAGATTCCTTCAAGCCATGTTGATTGGTCGAAAAACATGGCCGCCAGAGGGCGGGGCTATTTTGACTTATATGACCATAGTGAAAACTTAAAAAATCTTCTCCTCCGAAAGTGTCAGGCATATTTTCAAATAATTTTGCAGAAACATTCCTTTGGTGACACTCTACAAGATTCCTTTAAGCCATGGTGGTTGGTAAAAAAAATAGCCACCACGGGGCAGGGCTGTTTGGAGATTTTATTTTTGCCTTATGGCCGTGGAGCGATACTGGCCCTCTTGGGCCTCTTGTTTCTTTAATACAATATTGCAAAAAAAATGTTGCTCATAGATACCTCTACATGTACCCTAGTTGCCAAAGTGGCACATTTATTTTGTAACATAGAAGTATAGTGAGTTTTCTTTATTACAGATATATGATTGGGTTGCAGTTAAACTAACAGAATGGGGTAAGTTAAGGTTTTCTCATATACAGATGGTTTCTGACCCCTCTGCAGAAGATTACTTTTGATATCATTGTGACAAAAGGAGAAATTGCTCATAATGAGCAATTTTTCCTTTATCCACAATGCTTTCAACTTTTTACAGTAATAACAATTTCATTAGTAGGGATTTTCTATTTTCTTGCTTCGATGTTTTTAAAGTTGTCTGTTGCAGATTTGTTGTAATTGGAAAAGAGTTAAACTTTTCCTACCTTCAACAAATCTGCCACAGTTGAATGTTATAACTGAATATGAGAGCACACTCATGCAATTTGATGAAAGTTTGCCAATCTGTTTATTTAATGAAGATAAATCTTTGCCTCTTTATTTATTTTATGCTAGAGTGCATAATATTAAAAAATTTACTTTCATTTTTATTTGACATTGCCAACCAAATGATAACCATGATAAGTCTCATAAAACAGATACTTAAAAATATGATGGCCTGAGATGCTCTAAGTCAATTTTGACATGAATGTCATGCGATTTGAGAAAAATGTAACAAACTCTGAAACTTTCCATCCTTACAGTTTCTGGAGAAAAAAGATTTGTTTACAGTTATTCAATTAAATCTCTTGATGATAATAATCTTTGGCACAGAAATACATCCTTGAAAGTGAATAGACATTGGGATCAATATGACCCTTATGAAATATTGTGGATATATAATGTATTGCTTACTCTGAGGCCCACATAGATGATTGGGACAACCTAAATGTGTAGCCTCTTTAAATAAAGTCATTATAATTTTTTCATTATTATTATTATTATTATATCCCCAAAACTCAATGGATATATTGTTTACAAAAGACGTCTGTGGCAGATGAGTCGTAATGCATCTGCAATTGGGAAAGTTAAGCATATGAGCCATTTCATGAGAAAGCCAACATTATGGACTCTGCGTAATGTATTAACTCAGGTCAGCCTGCGCAGTCTGTGCAGTCTAATACAGGCCGACACATTCCATCTCAGGGAAATAGAGGTATAGAGTAATGAGTCCTGAAACCAAGAACCCACAGGAGGCAAAATGCTTTATTCAGGGTTGGCCTGTGCGGCATGCTTAGGCTGTTAAGGGTGTATGCTTTACGCAGAGTCCATAACGTTTGTTTTCTCGCGGGATGGCTCATATCTAGATGATACACACACCAAAAAAAAAATTGGCCTCTACATGTTATAATTCTATCATTATCTTTTCAGAAAATCATCAAACCCAAACTCAATATGACAATGCTTTAATCATCAAGATGTTTGCCTTTCAATTTGCCAACAGCTTTAATCGTGCTTCTACATTGCATTTTTTAGAGGGGTCAGTATATTCATTTTTATACGCCGCCGGAGGCGGTCGTATATTGGCGTCATCTTCTCCGTCTGTACGTTCATTTCTTGTGAACGCAACTCCTCCTACGTTTCTGACCTGGCTTCGAAAGAATGTTGTGTAAGTACTGGTGTGGGAAAGCCAGGAAAATATGGGTAGGTGCACTGACCGCCATGATATGACCAAAGCTGTTGAAAGCGGCGTTAAACTCCAAACAAAACGTTTCTGACCTTATCTTTTCAAAACTTGGTCAATGTCATAAATATAATGTGTAGATGTGCATGAAGCGGCGATTTTCCGGTTCATTGATATTTGCAAGATTTATGTCCCTTGTAACTTAGTCTCTGTAGCTGATTGATATTGCAGCCTTGTGAACGCAACTCCTCCTATGTTTCTGACCGAATCTTTTCAAAACTTGGTCAATGTCATGGCTATAATGGGTAGATGTGCATGAAGCTGCGATTTTCTGGTTCATTGATTTTTGCAAGAGTTAAGTCCCTTGTAACTTAGTCTCTGTAGCTGATTGATATTGCAGCCTTGTGAACGCAACTCCTCCTATGTTTCTGACCGAATCTTTTCAAAACTTGGTCAATGTCATGACTATAATGGGTAGATGTGCATGAAGCGGCGATTTTTGGTTCATTGATTTTTGCAAGATTTATGTCCCTTGTAACTTAGTCTCTGTAGCTGATTGATATTGCAGCCTTGTGAATGCAACTCCTATGTTTCTGACCGAATCTTTTCAAAACTTGGTCAATGTCATGACTATAATGGGTAGATGTGCATGAAGTGGCGATTTTCCGGTTCATTAATTTTTGCAAGATTTATGTCCCTTGTAACTTAGTCTCTGTAGCTGATTGATATTGCGGCTTGCGAACGCAACTCTTTCTACGTTTCTGACTGAATCTTTTCAAAACTTGGTCAATATCATTACTATAATGGGTAGATGTGCATGAAGCAGGGATTTTCCGGTTCAGCAATTTTTGCAATAGTTATGCCTTTCGAAACTTGGTCTCTATAGCATATTCACTTGAGAACGCAACTCAAGTTTCCAAACAGGTAGAAGTGCATAAAGCAGGGATTATCCGGTAGAGTGGTTTAACCCATCCTAGCTTTCTTTTTCCTTCTGCAGGTAATCAATTGACCTACATAAAATGTTCTTATTTACTACCATTCACAAAACTAGTGCCTCTGTCATATAGAGGGGGTGGGGCTCGGTGACTGAATAGGTATAAGCGGACGTACCCCAGAGCCTCTTACTACAGTTGGTTTGAGTCCACTCAGGGACACATGTTAGGAGGGATTACAGTCCCTGCTGAAGGTTGATGGTTTTCATTGGGTAAAGTGTCAAAAAGGTTGTTAAAAACAACAAAACAAATTCACATATGGAGCTATGGAGTATTGAAAATTTGAAATATGAACTTACATTCACCCTTTTAGGAGCATACAGTTTTATTTGTATATATAACTTCTCTGCTTTTTAGTTAATACCAAAGTCAGCTAGGCTGGTAAGCAGAGTAAGACTTTCAACTCTGAACAAGTGTGGATAAACTGTTTTGCACCCGGCTGCCCCTGCAGGGATCGAACCTACTACCCAGGCAACCATGATCTCAGGTCCCTGTCTCTTCCAGCTAAGCTAACTGGTCTCACAGACTTCATTTTAAGCTTATGTATACAGACATGTTAAAAGCAATAATTAAAAGGACCAATCTTGATCTTTATATTTTGTGGCGGCACTGGCACTCTTGTTATATTTAGTTACCCTTTCCCACATACAGCAAAGCTGCAGCAGACCACTTTGAAAATATTTTGACAAAAAATAGAAAATCTTTATAATTGAATGGGTAACCTATGTCGAAAAGAGGAAAACATTGTGGCAAAAGGAGAAATTGCTCGTTTACAGCAATTTCTTCTTTTGTCAAGTTATGTTTTCAAAAAGCTGTCTGCTGCAGAGTGTCAAGATAAGGTCTATATGAGGGAAAGGGATAAACTAGATCTGTAGCATCTGGAAGTAGAACCTTGGCTCATATGAAGTAATAATGAAGAATAAACATGTGTAGTTGCCTACTAATACCATTGACAAAGATGTCTGCATCAAAGTGTGATTGACTTGTTTATTTTCACTTTTCCACATACAAGTGGAAAAGTGAAAATAAACAAGTCAATCACACTTTTACTGATATTAGTCAATGGTTATTAGTAGGCAACACACATGTTTATTCTCAAATAAATAATAGAAGGTCTACTTACAGAAGATACAGATCTAGTTTATCCCTTTCCCTCATATAAACTTATTTTGACACATTTGCAGCAGGCAGCTTTTTAAAACTTTTTGACAAAAAGAAGAAATTTCTACTTTTGCCACAATGTTTTCAACTCCGTTCAGTAGTTTTCAGTCATAGGGATTTTCCATATGTTTGCCAAGATGTTTTACAAGTTGTCTGCTGCAGATTGTTGTAAAGGTTTTGGTCATTCTGGAAACGTACAGTAACAAGTTGGCCATACATTTGGTTTGACCTGTTGGAACTACTTGATATAAATATTCTTTATGACCAGACTGATATTTCTACTGATATCAAAATAATTGATTTTGTGGCCATCACATTTACCTTTGACATTCTTTAGCCTTTTCCCCACATACAGCAAATCTACAGCAGCTGCCTTTGAACAAATCTACAAAATAAATTGGAAAATCTCATTTGAGAAAAGGGAAATTATTATTTAGAGATGAATACATAGTATCAAAAGGAGAGAAATTGCTGATTATGAGCAATTTCCTCGTTTGCCAGAATTTTTTCAAAAGTTGTCTACTGCATATATTTCAACATGCGTCAAGTGGAAACGGGCAGTGTTTAAAAGTGGGAGAGGATAAAAATAATGCTGTTTACCTGAGAATGTTTATAAAAGATTGATTTGTAGAATAGAAGTCAATGTCAGCCATGTTTTTCTCTTATGTTACAGAAGTTTGATAGTGTAGGTGTGTTCTGGTTGGGGTCAGAATACAAGGACGCCTGTGAAGGTGGAAACTGTATGTCTCAACTCTCATTTCAAGTGCTCATTTTCATGTTGGCCAAACCATTCCCAAAGTTCTTCAAAGATATTATATTACCATAAGTACATCAAGTTTATCCCTCATCACACATGCAGACGCTGATTGACGTATCTGCAGAAAAGACCTATTATTTACAGATAGTTTCCATATGTTTTCAAATTCATCTGCAGTTCTGTATAGGAAAGGGTTAACTAAGAAGTGTGAGATTTTACAACATGCTCAAATAGTGAATGCTCAGCTTTGATTTTTCTGTTTGACTAATCTGTAATTGAGGCAAGCCAAATAAAAATTTAAGGTTAAAAAATATATCATAATGATAATATGCATATCGGCACAGCTGGTTTAGGGTCAGTATCTGTTGTCCAGAGCATGCCTCAAAAGTTTGGGGAGAAATTTTATTTTGTAAAGAAGGAATATCTACAATGTGACTGACTGGTTGTTAAAATATTCACACGAAAATTTCCACTACCATTTTTAGCTCGACTTTTCGAAGAAAGGGCTAGCTATACTTCTCACGTCATCGTTGGCGTTGGTGTCACACATTGGTTAAGGTTTTTTTACCAATTTCATTGGGGGGTATATAGGAGTCACTGTGGCTGTCGGCCGGAAGCCATATTTTGTCCTGCCTATTTTTTACAAAACACTTAATGGAATTCAATAAAATTTTACATGAAGCTTCTATACCAAGAGGAGATGTGCATACTCTAAAGGTTTGGTCGATTCCGTCTGTCCGTCACACCTAACCTTGTCCGGCCCGCATCTTAACCATGCATCATAGGATTTGAAAGAAACTTGGCACAAATGTTAACCATGATGAGGCAGCGTGTCGCGCACAAGACCCAGGCCTGTACCTCAAATGTCAAAATGAGTACTATTTGATAGAACAGTACCTTGTCCGGCCTGCATTTCAACCATGCATCATAGGATTTCAAAAAACTTGGCACAAACGTTTACCATGATGAGGCAGCGTGTCACGCACAAGACCCAGGCCTGTACCTCAAATGTCAAGGTCACACTTAGAGGTCAAGGTCAAAATGAGTACTATTTGATAGAACAGTACCTTGTCTGGCCTGCATTTCAACCATGCATCATAGGATTTCAAAGAAACTTGGCACAAACATTCACCATTATGAGGCGGTGTGTCGCTCACAAGACCCAATCCTGTACCTCAAAGGTCAAGTCACACTTAGTATTATTTTAAAGGACAGTACCTTGTCCGGCTCACATTTCAACCATGCATCATAGGATTTCAAAGTAACTTGGCACAAATGTTCACCATGATGAGGGTGGCTTGTACCTCAAAGGTCAAGGTCATGATCAAAGGTCAAAATGAGTACTGTTGAAAGGACTTCCTTTTTAGCTCGTCTGATTTTTAGCTCTACTGGCCAAAGGCCAGAAGGGCTTATGTCGTGGCGATTTGTCCGTCGTCCGTACGTGCGTCCGTAAACAATTTCTTGTTAACACGATACAGTCTTCACTTTTGATTGTATCTCAACCAAACTTATACAGTAGTTAGATATCCATGAGAGCTCGGTTCCTTTCGAAAACCAGCCAGATCCGCCCATGCATGACTGGATTATGGCCCTTGAAATGGTCAAAATTGCTATAAAAGAGCTTGTTAACACGATAAAGTCTTCACTTTTGATTGTATCTCAACCAAACTTATACAGTAGTTAGATATCCATGAGAGCTCGGTTCCTTTTTAAAACCAGCCAGATCCGCCTATGCATGACTGGATTATGGCCCTTGAAATGGTCAAAATTGCTATAAAAGAGCTTGTTAACACGATACAGTCTTCACTATTGATTGTATCTCAACCAAACTTTTACAGTAGGTAGATATTCATGAAAGCTCGAATCCTTTCAAAAACCAGCCAGATCCGCCCATGCATGACTGGATTATGGCCCTTGAAATGGTCAAAATTGCTATAAAAGAGCTTGTTAACACGATACAGTCTTCACTTTTGATTGTATCTCAACCAAACTTATACAGTAGTAAGATATCCATGAGAGCTCGGTTCCTTTCGAAAACCAGCCTGATCCGCCCATGCATGACTGGATTATGGCCCTTGAAATGGTCAAAATTGCTATAAAAGAGCTTGTTAACACGATAGTCTTCACGTTTGATTGTATCTCAACCAAACTTATACAGTAGTTAGATATCCATGAGAGCTCGGTTCCTTTCGAAAACCAGCCAGATCCGCCCATGCATGACTGGATTATGGCCCTTGAAATGGTCAAAATTGCTATAAAAGAGCTTGTTAACACGATACAGTCTTCACTTTTGATTTTATCTCAACCAAACTTATACAGTAGTAAGATATCCATGAGAGCTCGGTTCCTTTCGTAAACCAGCCAGATCCGCCCATGCAAGACTGGATTATGGCCCTTGAAATTGTCCAAATTGCTATAATTGAGCATGTGAACACAATAAAAGGCTCCATTTACTATCTGATCTTCACCAAACTTAGATAGTAGTTAAATATTGATGAGAGCTTGGTTCCTTTTGAAAACCAGCTAGATCCCCCCATGCAAGACTGGATTATGGCCCATGAAATTGTAAAAATTGCTATATACCAGTAGAGCATAGGCCCTCATGGGCCTCTTGTTTGAAATTTGGAATAATTGTTCATCTAATACCCTTCTTCTCATTCTATGCTAAAGATGCTGAGTGTATAGCCTGTTTTTTGGGGTAAAAAACATCAATTTTGATGTATTTTGGTTGATTTTGAGAATTGGCGGTGTTGGTTACGTTTTCCGTTTAGATCAATTATATGGAAACTATCAAACCTATTGTATGATAAAGATGCTGAGTGGGCCTGTTTTTTTTTGGGTAAAAATCATTAATTTTGATGTATTTTGGTTGATTTTGAGAATTGGACATAGTTGGTTAAGTTATGCGTTTAGGTCACTTACATGGAAACTATCAAACCTAATACTTTGAAACTTGGAAAACTTGTTCATCTAATACCCTTCTTCACATTGTATGCTAAAGATACTGAGTGTGGTCTGTTTTTTGGGGTAAAAAACATAAATTTTGATGTATTTTGGTTGATTTTGAGAATTGGCAGTGTTGGTAATGTTTTCCATTTAGGTCACTTACATGGAAACTATCAAACCTATTGTATGATAAAAATGCTGAGTGGGCCTGTTTTCTGGGGTTAAAAACATCAATTTTGATGTATTTTGGTCGATTTTGAGAATTGAACATAGTTGGTTAAATTTTGCGTCCTGGTGACTCTTACATGGAAACTATCAAACCTATTACTTTAAAATTTGGTAAACTTGTGCATCTAACACCCGTATTCACATTGAATGATAAAGATGCTGAGTGGACCTGTTTTTTGGGGTAAAAAACATAAATTTTGAAGTATTTTGGTTGTTTATGAGAATTGGACATAGTTTTTTCATTTTTTGTTACATTGATATCAAATTTTTCCCAAACAATAAAAACATAATTTACTTCAACATATTATGAATATCTTCAATCGAATTGTGTTTTGGGGGGTCAAGATCACTTATTAAAAAACAGTAATATATTCTATATCTTTAGTTACAGTTGACTTAATGTACCAATAGCATTTGCCTGTCCATTGCATACACAAGACTCAGCTTATGATCTTGACTGATTGTGACAGCCATCCAACATGAAAATCTTCCTGATCATGTATATAAACTTGGATTTTTTTCCACATAGTTAATCTTGTTTCAATACTTAAAAAATAGCAGTTGTGTGCGGTCAATATAATATGTAAATATTCTTTCCGAATTTAAATATTTTTTATATAAAATAAATAAACCGTAAAAGGATAATATCAGACGAGCGTCAGGCACCCGCAGGCGGTGCTCTTGTTTATTTTGAAGCCATATTTTGTTTTGCCTGTTTCTTACAAACCACTGTGGAATTCAATAAAATGTTACATGAAGCTTCTATACCAAGAGGAGATGTGCATACCCAAAGGGGTTACAATTGCATGTTATTTTACAGAGTTATGACCCTTTTACTTTTATATTGAAGCCATATTTTGTCAGGCCTATTTCTTACAAACCACTAGGTGGAGCTTAATGTGATGAAAAATAAATCAGGTGAGCGATCCAGAGCCATCATGGCCCTCTGGTTTTAAATGAATACACTATTATTTAGAAATGTGGTTAAGTCAATAAGTGATAAGGAATCTGCAATAAAAAATTTGAGATCCTCAGGTAAATGTGGTAATCATAGAAATCAAAATGGGCTTATTTAAAAATTACAAAAACTGTATTCAGAAAAAGAACTATAAAGAAAAATGCAAAAAGCAGTACTTTTAGCTCACGGTGCACGAAGTGCAAGGTGGGCTTTTGTGATCACATTTTGTCCAGTTGGAAACTGGGCCATATGATGTCAAAAACTAGGTCACTAAGTTAAATTGAAGGAAAATCTTGTTAAAACTCTAGAGGCCACATTTTCAACTTGAGCAAGTTTGAATATGGGTCATATTGGGTCAGAAACTAGGTCCCTAGTAGGCAAAATTGAAGGAAAATCTTGTTAACACTGTAGAAGCCGCATTTTTTTGCTAAGGCAGCTTGAAATTTGGTCAAAATGTTTTATCTAAATGATATCTAGGCCAAGTTCGAATATGGGTCAAGCCGGGTCAAAAACTAGGTCACTAGGCCAAATTGAATGGAAATCTTATTAACACACATTGAGGCCTTATTTTCAATTTGAGCCTGTTGAAACTATATCAGAATGTTTGTCTTGATGATATGTAGGTCCAATTCGAACATGGATCATGTCGGGTCAAAAAGTAGGTCACAAATAGAAGACAAATCTTGTTAACACTCTAGAGGCCGCAATTATTGCTTCAGCAGTTTAAAATTTTGTCCGAATGTTTGTATTAAAGATATCTATGTCAAGATCGAATATGGGTCACATTGGGTCAGAAACTGGGTCACTAGGTCAAATTGAAGGAAAATCTTATTAACTCTGTAGAAGCTGCTTATTTGGCTACAGCAGCTTGAAATTTGGTCAGAATGTTTTTCTAAATGATTTCTACTAGGCCAAGTTCGAATATGGGTCATGCCGATTTTAAAACTAGGTCACTAGGCCAAATTGAAGAAAATCTTGTTTACATTTTAGCTACTGCATTTTTAGCTTTACCATGTTGAAACTTATATCAGAATGATTGTCTTGATGATACGTAAGCCAAATTCGAACATATTAGGTCAAAAAGTAGGTTACTAGGTCAGTAGCTAGATATTTATGAGAGCACGATTCCTTTTAAAAACTAGCTAGATCCGTTCATGCATGACGGGATTATGGCCCCTTAAAATTTGCAAAATTGTTATAATTGCATAATTTAGGTGAGCGATCTAGGGCCATCATGGTCCTCTTGTTACTAGGTCAATTCAAATTAAGGACCTTAATAACCTTTAAAGTGGAAGCATTTAGTCGCTGCATTGTCTTTCTCTGTGTGTGTCTAATCATCTCTGTAGTAAAAAGTGCATGTCCATGAGTAAAAATCCACTCAATATTTATTATCTTGTTTTTATTTAACAATTTCAGGAAATTGCTCAAGGACATTTCTGCATAATGGAGACAACTTTTTCTAATTTCTTCACAAGTCTCCGTGAAGTCGCTAATTTTTGTGAAGCCAAATCTTTTTGTGCTGCTAGTGCAGATATTGAATATTGCCAAGACAAACTGAATGATGCTGTTAATGCATTACAATGCATAGAGTATAATTTGTTGGACCTCCAACCACCATCCCCTGTGAATGTGTTAGAAAGTATCCAAAGTCTCATTGACTGTTTCAAAACCCTGAAAAGCTACTGGACTCAAACGCCTAGGAACCCGTTGCCTAGTTCATTGAATATCATCAATGGTGCTGCCTATTCAGTTCATTCCTACAGTCCAGGAAAACCACCTGCATTTATTAATCTTGAACAGGTAGACTACTTGCTGAATCATGGTTTTAAAGTGTGTGAAATAGCACGCATGTTTTTAGTGCACAGAACAACTTTATGGCGTCGATTAAAAAAGGAAAATATGATGTATAACAGATATTCATACATTAATGATGAAGAATTGAGATCAGTTATAAACAGTGTAGCAAATAATCATCCACATTCAGGCGTTATTATGATGATGGGACATTTGAAGGCAAGAGGAATTTCAGTTCAACATAGACGTGTAAGAAGATTGTTAAGAGAAAGTGATCCTGCAAGTTCTGTTTTGAGATGGGGGTTAACTGCAGTTCGCAGGAAGTATAGTGTACCGGGGCCTAATTTCCTCTGGCATGTAGATGGTCATCATGCGTTGATTCGCTGGAAAATCGTTACACATGGAGGAATAGATGGATTTTCGAGAATGATAGTGTATCTGAAATGTTCGAACAGCAATACTGCAAATACAGTATTAACTTGGTTTATTGAAGCTGTAGGAAGGTATTCGCTTCCTCAGCGAGTAAGAGGTGATCGAGGAAGTGAGAACGTTGCCATAGCTCAGTATATGGAAGACAAAAGAGGCACACAGAGGGGTAGTTTTATTGCTGGAAAGTCGATTCACAACACTAGAATAGAGAGACTCTGGAGAGATGTGTACTATGCAGTAATACAAACATACTATTCCCTGTTTTATTACTTGGAGAGTGTCAACTTGCTTGATGTTGACAGTGACATTGATATATTTTGTTTGCACTTTGTTTTTATTCCTCGAATAAATAAGGCTTTGGTAGAGTTTACCGAAGCATACAATAACCACAGTATTAGGACAGAACACAGCTGGTCACCATATCGCATGTGGATTAATGGAATGCTGAACCAAGGTACATACGGGTCAATGACAAATCCTGAACATGATGGTATTATAGACCATTATGGAATAGACCCAGAGGAACATGTTGATTCATCTGAGGAAGATGTTGAACTTGAACAAAATGTCATTCCAGTAGAGAATAACATAATAGATCAGCTGAAGAGCTTTATTGACCCCCTTCTGCCTTCAGATGATCTTGGAATAGACATATACATGAATGTGAGACATGTTTTAAATACATTGCTGCTTCAACACAGTACTGACAATTAATGTGATCAGCCTTGAATTTTCTTTTTGCATACCGTTATCCAGATCTGGGAGCAATACTGTTGTTTTAAAAAAAATTGCCAACAATATACTGAGTTACTGAGAGTTATTAAGACGCCATTTAAATGATACACCAGTTTTGTTTTATTGAAATATATTTATGTCCCCCCCCCATTTTTTTTTGCCCGTTCCGTCCTTCCGTCTTTCACACTTGTTTCCGCTCAATAACTGAAACACGCTTAGGCGTAGGAACTTCATACTTGGTATGCAGGTTGGTCATGACCCCTATTGATTTTGATGTCAGAAGGTCAAAGGTCAAGGTCATGGTGACCTTGTGAGGTAAAAAATGGTTTCCGCTCAATAACTGAAGAACGCTTACGCCAAGGAACTCCATACTTTGTATGCAGATTGGCCATGCCCAGTAGAAGACCCCTATTGATTTTGAGGTTAGTACGTCTAAAGTCAAGGTCACAGTGACAATGAGCTGAAAAATTGTTTTTGCTTGGGCCCAGGAACTTCATACTTGGTGTGCAGGTTTGTCACCACCAGCAAATGACCCCTATTGATTTTAAGGTCACAGTGGATAAGGTCACGTCTGTCACACTTGTTTCCGCTCAATAACTGAAGAACTCTTGGGCGTAGGAACTTCATACTTAGTATGCAGGTTGGTCATGACTAGTAGATGATCCCTATTGATTTTGAGGTTAAAGGTCAAGGTCACGTCAGTCACACTTGTTTCTGCTCAATAACTGAAGAACGCTTCGGCGTAGGAACTTCATACTTTGTATGCAGGTTGGTCATGACTAGTAGATGACCCCTATTGATTTTGATGTCAGCAGGTCAAAGGTCATGGTAACCTTGTGAGGTAAAAAATGGTTTCCGCTCAATAACTGAAGAACGCTTGGGCGGAGGAACGCAGGTTGGCCATGCCCAGTAGAAGATCCTTAATGATTTTGAGGTCAGTACGTCTAAAGTCGGTCACAGTGACAATGAGCTGAATTTTTTTTTTGCTTAATAACTGTAGAATGCTTTGGCAATGGAAGTTAATACTTGTTGTGCAGGTTGGTCACCACCAGCAGATGACCCCTATTGGTTTTGAGGTCACTAGGTCAAAGGTCGAGGTCATGGTAACCTTCAGCTGAAAAATGTTTTTTACTCGATAACTCAAGAGCGCTTATACCCAGGAACTTCAAACTTGGTGTACAGGTTGGTCCTAATCTGTAGATGAGCCCTATTGATTTTGATGTCAGTAGGTTCAAGGTCACGGTGACCTTGGGCTTAAAAATGGTTTCTGCTCTATATCTGAAGAATGCTTGGGCACAGGAACTTCATACTTGGTGTGCAGGTTGGTCACCACCAGCAAATGACCCCTATTGGTTTTGAGGTCACTAGGTCAAAGGCCAAGGTCATGGTAACATTCAGCTGAAAAATGGTTTTCACTCAATAACTGAGGAATGATTATGTCGAGGAACTTCATACTTGGTTTCGCAGGTTGGCCCTAACCAGTAGATGACCCCTATTGATTTTGAGATCACCAGGTCACAGTAAGATTCACCTGAAAAATGTTTTTTACTCAATTACTCATACTTTGTGTACATGTTGGTCCTAATTAGTAGATGACCCCTATTGATTTTGAGGTCACAAGGTCAATGGTCAAGTTTTTAACTGATTTGTTGATATTCGTAGTCAGTTCATCCAATGCTTTAGCAATCGGGAATTCGTGGCAAAAGTTTTGAGCTGTTCAAAGTTTTGGCCAGGAATTCCTGATTCCAAAATATCATAGTTGATTCGTAACATTCGTAACAAATTCGTAGTGCATTCTTAGGCATCGTAACTAAATCTTAATCGATTTGTAGGCATTCGTATGTATTCTTAACTCATTTGGGGATTCATGAATTCGTGGCTTGACCACGAATCGGCCACGAATACACACCTGACTCGTACATGCATTTGGTGTATTCGTAACTGATTCCTAACGTTTGTGCAGTATTCGTTATAAATTCTTGTTTAATCATAGTGAATTCTTGACAAAATTCGTCTGAATCTAGCCGAATCCCACGAATATTCATAACTATTGTATCTGTATTGTAACTGGATCGTAGATCGTCACGAATTTGACTTGAAATTTTGCAGAATATCACAAATCCTAAAATTTACAATTCGTGGTCTGTGTGTAATAATAGCATTACAATATTGATTTTGGTACCTCCTTTAATGTTATGTTATTGTGACCACATGATTACTTTGACCTTATAATTTCATAAATTTAGATATCTACAATGATCAAAAATATTCTGTAGAATGTTATTCACATGTTTTAGTTTACTTATTATACCCCCAGATATATAGTATATGGGGGCTATATAGGAGTCACGCTTGAAGGTCGGTCCGTTGGTCTGTGGACATTTCTTGTGAACACTATTTCTCAGCAATCCTTGGTCAGAATTCAATACAACTTCACACGAATGATTGATACCAAGCCTAGTTGTGCATATTGTCGGCGTGTTGCACTGAAATTATTTTTAAATGAGTTATGGCCCCTTGAATTTCTCATACATATGTATATTGTCAGGCACCAGCTGGGGGTATTCATCACCTTCAGTGATATTTCTAGTTTATTTTGCATCAATTGCGAAACAAGCCTTTGGCTTTAAATAGATTAATTACTCTCTATGTCTGCTTCCTTGAGACTTAACCAATACTTGCGCCAATTGTGTGGAAAAATCCCAAATTCAGGACCCGCTCATCACAGGACTCAAACCAGGGACCTTTGATATGGGAGGCAGACGATCTTCCTCTGCATTACTTACTTTCACATGTTTTATGAATATTGTTGCCGCCCAAGGAACATTGCTGAAAAATTATTTGAAAATCGGCCAAATAATTCAGGTGGAAAAGATTTTTGTGTCACCCTGCATAGCATGGTAGGCACTTGGGGATTATTTAAACTTTTTTTTGTCCGGCGTCTGTCTGTCCGTCACACTTTCAATGAGCAGGTGCAGGTGACACACGTGCTCTGCGGAGCACTCCATTCCAGTTTTAAGTTCTCACTATAGCCATATAAGGCCAAACAGCCCTGGCGGCCATGTTTTTCAACCAATCAAAATGGCTTGAAGGAATCCGATGGAAGGTCACCCAAGGATAATTTCTACAAAATTATTCTAAAATCGGCTGAACACTTTCGTCGGAGAGGATTTGTTAAGTTTTCACTATAGCCATATAAGACAAAATATTCCCCCCCTCCCGGCGGCCATATTTTTCAACCAATCAACATGGCTTGAAGGAATCTGATAGAGGGTCATCTAAGGAACATTTCTACAAAATTATTTGAAAATCGGCTGAACACTTTCGGAGGAGAAGATTTTTTAAGTTTTCACTATAGCCATATAAGGCAAAATAGCCCCCCCCCCCCCCCCCCTGGCGGCCATGTTTTTCAACCAATCAACATGGCTTGAAGGAATCTGATAGAGGGTCATCCCAGGAACATTTTTTACAAAATTATTTGAAAACGGGCCAGACACTTTCGGAGAAGAATTTTTTTTAAGTTTTCACTACAGCCATAAAAAGAGAACTCGTTCTTTGGCCTTGCCTGGCTAGTTTTTTAATTGAAAGTTTAAAATCGGTCCAGATAGAAAATCGTGCACACTTTGCTGCATGATTTCAACAGGGACGTAGTCCCTGATTTCAATGAAGTGATTTTCAAAGATTGGATTGATGATAGTTGTTCTTTTTAAATCAATTTGTAGACCGATGTTGGTATCAAAAAGGTGTGGTTATCAATAACATTGTATGTGCCAATAGAAAATAAATTTGTTAAGTGTTTATTGAACAATTGTTTACATGTTACTACTAACCCTTTCCCGCAGACGACTTTGAACAAATTCTTTCATAAAATAGAACAAGAGGGCCAGTATCGCTCCATGGCCATAAGGCAAAAAAAAGGAGAAGATTTTTTAAGTTTTCACTACGGTCATATAAGGCAAAATAGCCCCGCCCTCTGGCGGCCATGTTTTTCGACCAATCAACATGGCTTGAAGGAATCTGATAGAGGGGCACCAAATGAACATTTCTACAAAATTATTTGAAAATAGGCTGAACATTTTCGGAGAAGAAGATTTTTTAAGATTTCACTATGGCCATTTAAGGCAAAATAGCCCCGCCCTCTGGCGGCCATGTTTTTCAACCAATCAACATGGCTTGAAGGAATCTGATAGAGGGTCACCCAATGAACATTTCTACAAAATTATTTGAAAATCGACACTTTCGGAGAAGAAGATTTTTTAAGTTTTCACTATAGCTACATAAGGCAAAATAGCCCTGCGGCCATGTTTTTCGCCCAATTAACATTTCTTGAAGGAATCTAAAAGAGGGTCACCCAAGGAACATTTCTACAAAATTATTTGAAAATCAGCCCGACACTTTCGGAGAATTAGATTTTTTAAGTTTTCACTATAGCTATATAAGGCAAAATAGCCCCGCCCCCCCTGGCGGCCATGTTTTTCAACATTTCTTGAAGGAATCTAATAAAGGGTCACCCAAGGAACATTTCTACAAAATTATTTGAAAATCGGCCTGACACTTTCGGAGAAGAAGATTTTTTAAGTTTTCACTATTTTTTTCTTTTGGTTGCTATGGAAACCAGAATTATGGATGGGTAAAAAAAAATTGAAGGAATTTAAGAGAGGATATTGAGAGGATGCTTCCTATGAAGATTCAACCAAATTGGCCAAGTGGTTAGGGAGAAGAAGTCGTTTAAAGGAAAAAGTTAACGCACGGACGCACGACGGACAATTCGCCATGACATAAGCTCGACTGGCTTTCAGTCAGTGGAGCTAGAAATCTCTATAATTGAACGGATAACTTATGACTAAAAGTGGAAAACATTGTGGCAAAAGGAAGAATTGCTCTTTTTGAGCAATTTCTTCTTTTGTCATGTTTTCAAAACCCTGTCTGCTGCAGAGGAAAAGTCATTAACATAAACATTTTGCTCAATTTCTTCAACATATCATTAAGGGCTCGAAGATTTTAAAAGGATCTGCAGCTTATGACTTTATATAACTTTTTAGCAAAATTGTTTCACCCCTTTTTCAATTATTATATATACTTTCATTTATAGATATTTTCAAAGTTTCCTGCTGCAGATTTGCTATATGTGGGAAACAGTTACACACACTCTCTAAACCAATCAACCAGAATATGATTTCTTATGCTAAATTTGAAATGCCATTAACTTATCAACGGCCTGAAAGAATTCAACCTTCAAATTTTACAAATATAAGTACATAAAAACAGAAAAACATTTTCATATCCAAGGATTATGGGTAAAAATAAAAGAATGTGTCGCATTACTCGATTGATTACTATTTCTCCCCCAGCTAAATCACAGTGCATCATCATCGATTATTTTCATGTATACAAAAAACAAGAGAGCCTATGCTCTACTAGCATAGATCTGGCTGGTTTTCAAAAGGAACAAAGCTGTCATCAATATTTAACTACCATCTAAGTTTGGTGAAGAGCGGATAGTAAATGGAGGCTCTATTGTGTTCACAAGCTGTATTATAGGAAGTTTGACAATTTCAAGGGCCATAATCCAGTCATGCAAGGTCGTATCTGGCTGGTTTTCCAAAGGAACCGAGCTCTCATCAATATTTAATTTGATCACAATAGAATATTTTCATAAACCACTCTAAACTTTATGAAAACCTTCTGAATCCCTCACAGCAGTTTGAACGAGAGAAGAGAGATTGTCCGGCTCTCCAACACCTCTTGGTAGCCATAGCTGTAGCGCACATGTTGAAGCACTTGGCAATCTTCTTAGTCCTTCCAGATCGTAAAACATTATTTCAATTGGCTTGTCGAAGCCACATGGTGGGATTTTTTCTGCCCCTGATATAAATACCAAAAGTTCTTCGAGTGTTAAGGGGACATTTCCATCTGAAATACATAAATATTGCACTATTAAAAACAAGAGGGCAATCATGGCCCTGGGTCCAGCACCTGAATTATTTCCCCATGACTGTCTCACAGCGGGAGGTCGAAGGTTCGAGTCCCACACATGATTTTTTCTAATATGGCCACTTGCTGACCCAGCAGCTAGTTAAGTTGATGGGTACCGATTGCCTTGTTGGCAGGCGCCTGGCACATGGGAAAGGAACAGGGAGTAAAGATGTTCATCATTCAAGGTGTCTCATAAACCCAATGGGCTGGCCCTAAATTGGTGACACTATAATAAACAAACGCTTGATCTTCCAAAGATTCTTATTAAATTACTCTTTAGCAATAGCTTTAAGAAAAATATAATAATAATTACTTACTAAAATATTCTACTAAATATTATACTAAGTACTTATTATTATATTAGCTTATAGCTCCTATAGTTATTTAACTATCAATTTCACTAATTAGAAATAAACACTTGGTAATATCTATATCTCAGAACTGATCATCTTCGAGGTGAAGTGCGTAGAGATAAGAGTGAGCCAGCTGTTTACAGAAGATGGTATCTGCTAGTTTCATGAGCATTAATAAACAAACATCACACAGATAGAAAATTTAGAGGAATGTTTACTATGTATAAATATGCATAATTGTTAATTATAATTGTATTTTATTTTATTGACCTAGTTTCTGACCCTATATGACCCATATTTGAACTTGACCTAGATATAATAAAGACAAACATTCTGACAAAATTTCAAGCTGCTGAAGCAAAAAATGTGGCATCCAAAGTGGTAACAGGATTTTTCTTCAATTTGGCCTTGTGACCTAGTTTGTCAAACTGCTGTAGCAAAGCATGGGTCTTCTAGCGAGTTAACAAGATTTCCTTTAATTTGGCCTAGTGAACTATTTACTGACCCAATATTACCCATATTCGAACTTGACCTAGATTTCTTTAAGACAAACATTTTGACAAAATTTTAAACTGTTGAAGCAAAAAATGCGGCCTCTAGAGTGTTAACAAGATTTTCCTTAGATTTGACCTAGTGACCTACCTTTTGATCAAGCATGACCCATGTTCGAAGTTGACTTATAAATCATTAAGACAAACATTCTGATAAAGTTTCAACATGCTCAAGATAAAAATGCAGTTTCCAGAGTGTAAACAAGATTTCCTTAAATTTGACCTAGTGACCTAGTTTTTGACCTCATATGACCCAGTTTCAAACTTGTCCAAAATGTGATGGAGATGAATGATCTGATAAACTTTCGTGAAGATCAGATGCAAAATGTAGCCTGTAAATTGTTCACAAGGGTCAATGTCGACGACGGACGCCGGACAAAATGTGATTACAATAGCTCACCTGTGCACGAATGCAGAGGTGAGCTAAAAAGATCCACATAATGAATACCTTGGATGTCTTGTAGTAAAACTTCCCAACTATAAATCGTTTCATCCTCTGCGGCTCTCAAATTTGACCCCTGTTCAGAAAAAACTACCTGACAAAGACTGTCTACAATGGCTTTTGTCAAAATAGTGTGAGTTTGACAAAACAAGGGCTTGAACAATTCTGCATTAGATTTTACAAGTTCCCATAGATTTCCGATATCATTTAACCCCAGTTTGAAGTCGGTTATTTCTGGCAAGGTTCTGAAAAAAAAACATAGTAGCACATAGTAACTTACTGTAGAATATATAAATAAAGAAACTACAGACCAATTGGGGCAAGAATCTTTGTAATTTCGAAAAGTTTCTGCAAAAATGATAACAAGACCTCGCTCGGGCTGAGGGTGTCTCGGATTTGATGGAGTACTGTAGTAAGTCAGTTTTTTATCAAAATCATCTTTTGTGTTAAATGTTTCAAAATAATATCATTATTGCTTTAAAACTAACATATAGTAAAACATTTTAATGTTCAAATACTTAAAATATGTCTAACCAAATTAAATTAAGCAAGTTTTTTCCTTCTCCTGAACCATTTTGAAATATGGAGTTACGACAGTTTTGCGTTGAGCCCTCAAAATTTATGCCTCCCCTTCCTCATTTGTCGGGGCATAACAATGCTCTATTTATATATCTAACTGTTGCTCTGTGCTCTACTGGGTTCACAAAATAAGCAAAATCACTAATGTGGAACAACACTAAAATAACCTGGGCCTGAATTCACAATTAAACGATCGAAAAGTCTAAGATTAAAATTCAAACGTCTTAAGTCTCAAACTTCAACTTTGGAATGTTAGTGAATAAAGGCCCAGATGTAATATGAACCGCTTCAGTTCAAATAAGTCTATAGTGGACCAGAATCATTGATTCATTGGGGTTTTACGACGTTTTTAACAATTTCTCAGTCATATCACGGCGTCCAGTTCACCTACTCATGTGTTTCCTGGTTCTCTCACACCTGTACTCCACACAACAATCTCACCAAGCAACTGGCTGCTTTTCCACATAGATCGACTTAGCCCATTGGTGGAAGACGAATGACGCATGTCACATTGACTTTTGTCAAATGGACCAGAATCACTCATGCACAACAGATGACCAGTTGTACACGTGCATAATTTCAGTAACTTAAAATAAGTCCATAGTTGACCAGAACTAATTTATTGTTTGTTAACTGAAAAGCCTTTGTATATTTAATTTAAATTTACCTGTAATATAAATGTTGTTTCTTCACCATGAGAATGAGCCGGTCTTTTTCATTCATTGACATTCTGTATACATCACTGAATCCTCGGTCAATTAACCAGTCCATGTAATCACTCAGAAACTTGTCTCTCTTGGAATCAGAGTCTACATTTTCCAGCTATCAAAAATATAACACTTTTGCATTCATATAAATGGACTATTCATTCTTTGATTTTGGATCAATATATCGAGGGGTGAATTTTGAAACAAGAAGGCCAAAATGGCCCTAAATCGCTCACTTGAGTCAAGTTTTATAACTTTCACAACAAATTTTGTTTAAACAAATTCTTAAATTAGACCTACTAAAATCACAAATCTTTCACAAATGTTGTAAAGGTTAAAGCCAGGAATTTCAGGCGTTTCTGTAATTTCAACTACTGACTTAGTTTTTCAACCAATCAACAGTTTTTTCAATTTATACTGTACTTTTGATTTCTATGCAAACTTTATATGTCTATATGTTAACTGTTTCGTCTTTTTCACAAATGTTATACTTTTACTAATACAAACAAAACAAGAGATGTATGTGAAACATTATGCCCCCTCTGAGTGCCATGTTGTCAGGAATATTTGGACAATTTTTGACTCGATGAGGCCATCTACTGGTCACCCCCAGTCTCCATGTCAAGTTTTAGGGCCATGGGTGCAGGAAATGTGACGTTATAATTCTAACAAGTTTCGCGTTCAGGTCACCGTGATCTTGACCTTTGACCCAATGACCTCAAAAATCAAAAGGGTCATCTATTGGTTAGGCCCAACTTCCAAGTCAAGTTTGAGGACAAAAGGTCCACTAAACGCATTGTTTAGTAATCACTCAGACAAGCTTGGTCACTGTGACCTTGACCTTCCACCTGATGACCTCACAATAGGAGTCATCTACTGGTCACCCCCAGCCTCCGTGTTAAGTTTGGGGCCCATGGGTGCAGGCAATGTCAAGTTATCACTCGGACAACCTTTTTGCATTCAAGGTCACTGTGACTTTGACCCGATGACCTCAAAATCAATAGGGGTCATCTACTTGTCACCCCCGGCCTTCATGTCAGGTTTTAGGGCCATGGGTGCAGACAATGTCACTTTTATGGTCATGGTGACCTTGACCCAATGACCTAAATATCAATAGGGGTCAAGTTAAAGGATCATGGGTGCAGGCAATGTTGAGTTATCAATCTGACAAGCTTTTGGCGTTCAAGGTCACTCTTTGACCCAATTACCTTAACATTTTCTATAACATTAATAAGAATGTGATTTTTTTCCCAATTTACCTGAGTTATGAGGTCCTGGACATCTGTTGGCATTGTAGCAACAACTGTGGACATATCTGGTTCCAGGCCTGTCATGAGATCATACAGAGCTGGGTGGAGGCCATGTAAACCAGGACCATCTTGTGCCAATGACAAGGATACCAGTCTTCCAGCCAGTCTATACTTCCTTTCATCTAGTAACCTAATACTTTGACACTTGGAAAACTTGTTGATCTAATACCCTTCTTCACATTGTATGCTAAAGATGTTGAGCTTGCCTGTTTTTTGGGGTAAAAACATAAATTTTGATGTACATGTAATTTAGTCAATTTTGAGAATTGGCCATAGTTGGTAAAGTTTTGCATTTAGGTCACTTACATGGAAACTATCAAACCTATCACTTTGGAACTTGGAAAACTTGTTCATCTTGTAACCTTCTTCACATATTATGATAATGATGCTGAGCCGGCTTGTTTTGGGTGGTAACGAACATCAATTTTGATGTATTTTGGTAGAATTTGATAAATTTTGGACATAGTTTCTTCAATTTTTGTTACATTGATTTCAATTTTTTTCCCAAACAATGAAAACATAATTTTCTTTAACTTATAATGAATATATTTAATTGGATTGTGTTTTGGGGGTCAAGGTCACTGTTACTAATAATCGAAAAAAATAAATATATTCAATATCTTTAGTTACAGTTGACTTAATGTAACCATCTTTTGTTATGGTATTATGTTTTTGGGCTACTGGGGTCAAGGTCACCGTTACAATAAAACGGTATGATACTAAACATCTATTTAGTAAATCTTGTTTTAATACTTGAAAAATAGCAGTTGTGTGCAGTCATTATAATATGTAAATATTTATTTCTAATTTGCAGATTTTTTATATAAAAATAAATAAACCTTAAAAGGTTAATATCAGACGAGCGTCAGGCGCCCGCAGACGGTGCTCTTGTTAATTTAACCTATTTGCAAACAAGAGCCATTTTTGTAGCACAGAAACTCACCTGCCCTATTTTAATTTCCTTACTTTAACAAATCAAACAAGGGGTACATGTCTGAACAAGACTTTGTGACAAACAGCGTTAAAACAATATAATCCTCCACCACTATGTAGGAGAAAGACATACTTAAGATGCCTTCTGAAATAACAAGAGGCTCATGAGGGCATGCACTCTACTGGGCTCAGTTATGTGCAGAAATCCCTTCAGTAGCTTATCATAAGTCCAAAGTCAAGTAGAAAACCTTATAAGGAGTAAAACCCTTCATGCAGAACGACCTCAATTCATTGTGTGTGCAAGCTGCTTAAGTAACTTCAAATAAGCCCAAAGTTTATCGGAATTCCTTATTTATAGCAAATTCGAAAGTGTGTAACCGAACAAAACAAGAGCACCGTCTGCGGGCGCCTGACGCTCGTCTGATATTAACCTTTTAAGGTTTATTTATTTTTATATAAAAAATCTGCAAATTAGAAATAAATATTTACATATTATAATGACTGCACACAACTGCTATTTTTCAAGTATTAAAACAAGATTTACTAAATAGATGTTTAGTATCATACCGTTTTATTGTAACGGTGACCTTGACCCCAGTAGCCCAAAAACATAATACCATAACAAAAGATGGTTACATTAAGTCAACTGTAACTAAAGATATTGAATATATTTATTTTTTTCGATTATTAGTAACAGTGACCTTGACCCCCAAAACACAATCCAATTAAATATATTCATTATAAGTTAAAGAAAATTATGTTTTCATTGTTTGGGAAAAAAATTGAAATCAATGTAACAAAAATTGAAGAAACTATGTCCAAAATTTATCAAATTCTACCAAAATACATCAAAATTGATGTTCGTTACCACCCAAAACAAGCCGGCTCAGCATCATTATCATAATATGTGAAGAAGGTTACAAGATGAACAAGTTTTCCAAGTTCCAAAGTGATAGGTTTGATAGTTTCCATGTAAGTGACCTAAATGCAAAACTTTACCAACTATGGCCAATTCTCAAAATTGACTAAATTACATGTACATCAAAATTTATGTTTTTACCCCAAAAAACAGGCAAGCTCAACATCTTTAGCATACAATGTGAAGAAGGGTATTAGATCAACAAGTTTTCCAAGTGTCAAAGTATTAGGTTTGATAGTTTCCATGTAAGTGACCTAAATGCAAAACTTAACCAACTATGTCCAATTCTCAAAATCAACCAAAATACATCAACATTGATGTTTTTTACCCCAAAAAACAGGCCACAATCAGCATCTTTAGCATACAATGTGAAGAAGGGTATTAGATGAACAAGTTCTCCAAGTTTCATAGTATTAGGTTTGATAGTTTCCATGTAAGTAACCTAAACGCAAAACTTAACTAACGCCGCCGACGACGATGATCAAGTGACGACAATGGAGTTTGAACCCACATGATGGAACGGTCAGCCAACCAATTACTAACCATACTCATTGCTGGTTAATTTCAATATCAAGAAATAAGATGTGGACACTATGTTAATAGCATGTCCTTAATGATTTCTATACTGCTATAAATACCTTGGTATAGTTAAAGGTGAAACAACCCCACCCTCTTTTGGCCATATTTTTTACCTATCATATTTGTATTAGCTATTTTGGTAAAGGGTTACCTAATCATTATTTCCTTTGAACTATTTTAATTTCTTACTATAAGTTACAGAGAAGGTTTGCCCCGCTTCCTGGGGGCTATGTTTTTTGCTCACTAGGTGCAAATCTACACATGCAGGTTAACATTCCTGTAAAGTTAATGTTCAAGACTCTGGTTCAATTACTTTTGGAGATATGCAACACAAAATATTTTGGGACAGACGCACAAGGGCAAATCTATATGCCTCCCCCCTTTTTCAGAGTGGGGGAGTAAATATTGGGCGATATATAATTAAATTTTATGAGTCTATTTTGTCTGTTTGATCTGTGATGATAATCATACAGCGAAAAAAAGGAAATATCAAGAAATAACTAGAATTGTTTTGACAAAAACATATGTCTCCCCCTCAAATATCTGTCAAAATCTCTCAAAACATTCCAACCTATAAAGCAGACAAACAAAAATTTGACCAAGTTGGACAGTACTCAATTTTCAATTACTAATGTTTTGTCTTGACCTGGTACAAAGTGGACATGATTTCAAATGGTTTACAGAAACACATATTTTTACTGCAGCTGTAACATTCAAGACTGAAGTATTCTTCAAAACAGTTAACAACTGTTGCTAAACATAAGCAAGCCGTCTTGGAGATATTGAGTGGACAGGAAATAAAGCCTAAAACCTTTGAGCTTCAAGCGTGACCTTGACCTTGAACCGGTATGGTCGAGACGCAGGTTCTGCAGGTCGCCTTGATGAGGTGAACATGTGACCCAAGTTTCATGAAAATTCTTTAAGCTGTTTTGGAGATATGGAGCGGCACAAAATAAAGCCTCAAACCTTTGACCTTCAAGCGTGACCTTGACCTTGACCCAGTATGTTCGAGACGCGGGTTCTGCACGTCGCCTTGATGAGGTGAACATGTGACCAAATTTTCATGAAAATCCTTCAAGCCGTCTTGGGAGATATTGACTGGACACGAAATAAAGCCTAAAACCTTTGACCTTCAAGCGTGACCTTGACCTTTAACCGGTATGGTGGAGACGCGGGTTCTGCACGTCGCCTTGATGAGGTGAACATGTGACCCAAGTTTCATGAAAATCCTTTAAGGAGATATGGAGCGGACACAAAATAAAGCCTCAAACCTTTGACCTTCAAGCGTGACCTTGACCTTGACCCAGTATGGTCGAGACGCGGGTTCTGCACATCGCCTTGACGAGGTGAACATCTGACCCAAGTTTCATGAAAATCCTTCAAGCCGTCTTGGAGATATTGAGTGGACACGAAATAAAGCCTAAAACCTTTGACCTTCAAGCGTGACCTTGACCTTGAACCGGTATGGTCGAGACGCGGGTTCTGCACGTCGCCTTGATGAGGTGAACATGTGACCCACGTATCATGAAAATCCTTTAAGGAGATATGGAGTGGACACAAAATAAAGCCTCAAACCTTTGACCTTCAAGCGTGACCTTGACCCAGTATGGTCGAGACACGGGTTCTGCACGTCGCCTTGATGAGGTGAACATCTGACCCAAGTTTCATGAAAATACTTCAAACCGTCTTGGAGATATGGAGTTGACACAAAATAAAGCCTCAAACCTTTGACCTTCAAACGTGACCTTGACCTTGACCCAGTATGGTCAAGACGCGGGTTATGCACGTCGCCTTGATGAGGTGAACATGTGACCCAAGTTTCATGAAAATCTTTCAAGCCGTCTTGGAGATATGGAGCGGACACGAAATAAAGCCTCAAACCTTTGACCTTCAAGCGTGACCTTGACCCTATATTGTCGAGACACGGGTTCTGCACGTCGCCTTGATGAGGTGAACATGTGACCAAAGTTTCATTAAAATCCTTCAAGCCGTCTGGGAGATATGGAGCGGACACAAAATAAAGCCTCAAACCTTTGACCTTCAAGCGTGACCTTGACATTGACCCTATATTGTCGAGACGCAAGTTCTGCACGTCACCTTGATGAGGTGAACATGTGACCATAGTTTCATGAAAATCCTTCAAGCCGTCTGGGAGATATGGAGCGGACACGAAAAAAAGCCTCAAACCTTCGACCTTCAAGCGTGACCTTGACATTGACCCTATATTGTCGAGACGCGAGTTCTGCACGTCGCCTTGATGAGGTGAACATGTGACCCAAGTTTCATGAAAATCCTTCAAGCCGTCTCGGAGATATGGAGCGGACACGAAATAAAGCCTCAAACCTTTGACCTTCAAGCGTGACCTTGACCTTGACCTTATATTGTCGAGACGCAGGTTCTGCACGTCGCCTTGATGAGGTGAACATGTGACCTAAGTTTCATGAAAATCCTTCAAGCCGTCTCGGAGATATGGAGCGGACACGAAATAAACCCTCAAACCTTTGACCTTCAAGCGTGACCTTGACCTTGACCCTATATTGTCGAGACGCGGGTTCTGCACGTCGCCTTGATGAGGTGAACATGTGACCCAAGTTTCATGAAAATCCTTCAAGCCGTCTGGGATATATGGAGCGGACACGAAATAAAGCCTCAAACCTTTGACTTTCAAGCGTGACCTTGACCTTGACCCTATATTGTCGAGACGCGGGTTCTGCACGTCGCCTTGATGAGGTGAACATGTGACCCAAGTTTCATGAAAATCCTTCAAGCCGTCTGGGAGATATGGAGCGGACACGAAATAAAGCCTCAAACCTTTGACCTTCAAGCGTGACCTTGACCTTGACCCTATATTGTCGAGACGCGGGTTCTGCACGTCGCCTTGATGAGGTGAACATGTGACCCCAGTTTCATGAAAATCCTTCAAGCCGTCTGGGAGATATGGATCGGACAAGATTTTGGGGACGAACAGACAGACAGACAGACAGACAGACAGACAGACAGACAGACAGACAGACAGACATCAAGGACAAAAACAATATAACTCCCCTGTATACAGGGGGAGACATAATAAGTGACTGCAAGCATTATAAGCAGTCATAAAACATCTCCAAAAGTATATGTTGGCCTATGAATGAAATGACTACCATATCAGGACAGAATAAATTAGATACCATTAAGTTCTATTACCGAAAAAATTCCCGCCGTGGTCCTCCGTAATCTTGCCCCAACTCCCCGCTAAATTTAATGTACAACTTTCCTCTGGGATTAAAACTTTTTCTATCTAATCCCCTGTATGCACTGTGAAGAACTTTGGTTCGGGAAACAATCAGATCAGTTCTGACATCTTTATCAACAGTTGTGTCTTGGTAATCTTTCAATATCTGTTCTAAGGAATTTGTGATGGTGTCTGATCTGAAGGTAAAAGTTTGATTATTAGGAATTACATTTGCAATTCTTCCTCTAACAAGTTTATTCATAAACGCTACAATAGGAACATTGTTCAGCATGCATATGTATGAAGCTATTAAGAATTCAGTACAGATTCCATTTCGAGTGCATGATGACACCTCAACATGTTAAGACCCCTTCAGTCTTATTTTGTCACCCTTCATAGTAAGAATGTAACAAACCCTACCTTTGTTTCGTACTTGTTGCTCTGGCCTTAGAGTTGTAATTGCATGTCATACAACAGGTTATTCTGTGCAAATAAGCACTTTCTTGTATAAATGGTTAATAAAAGCAATTGCATGTCTTCTATTTTAAATCCAGTATAAACTTTGGTTGAAAAATATGAAGATACAAATGTAGGATAATTTTTTTTATATACATGTATTTACTAATTTTCATAAATGATCTAGTTTTTGGGATGCCCAACAGACGGACGGACAAAGCAATCCCTATGTATCGCTTTTTCTACAAAAGGGCAGCAAGAGCTGTCACTTTAAATTGACATATGCCCCGAAGCAGGCAATCACATGGGGACGTACGGATGGCGGGTCTGATTACTCTCATTGCCATCTACCTACATTTTATATTTTAACCCTTTACCTCATACGACAATTCTGCAGCAGACGACTTTGAACATATTTTGTCAAATAATGGAAAATCTCTATAATTGAATGGATAACCTATGACTAAAAGTGGAAAACATTGTGGCAAAAGGAGAAATTGCTCGTTTTGAGCAATTTCTTCCTTTGTCACTATGTTTTCAAAAAGCCGTCTGCTGCAGAGGCATCAGAAAGCGTCTATATGAGGGAAAGGGTTTTAATGGAATATCTTGGGAGAAAATAGCTGCAGAAGTAAAACAGACAAAGGGGAATAACTCAGAATGTACTGATGCTAGAGTTACATTTCTTGTGCACTGCATTTTTAAATATTGCCTTCAGCTATCTACCTATAATATATTACAAGTTTGAATGGTTAACTTATGACTCTGTTGCAGTTTCAACGTGCCACATGACAGGGTGACTAGCTTCTTCATTTGTCCTCTCTTGAGAAAACTGTTTGCTTAGTTCTGTGTGTATAATCGGCATGTTTATGCCCAGCACATTCCGGAATATGTTGCATGGAAAAATATTCTGATTATTGAGTCTACAATTGATTTACGACTTACATTCTATACATACATTACCTCATTGTTTGATTGTCATGTAGACTGGCTTCTATTGCTCTACAGATTTCTTCATCTTCACTGTCGCAAACTTCAATCAAACTGTTGCTGCAGTAATGAAAGAAATCATGTCACTCAGATTACATGTAATTGTTTTCTCTGGAATCACTATCCAATTTGGCCTGTTATCACACTTCAAGCTATAGATTGTGTCATTCCGAAATTTCATGTTTACATACATTTTAACACAATTAAGGGCGGCAACTGTCGCAAAATACCCTCGTCAAAAGTTTGGGTTAAAATGAGTGATAATGAAGTACCCATAAACATTTTCACAAATTTTTAGAAGATTATACAACTTTTATTCGACTAAGTGAGCAGACACAGCTTATTGGGAAATTTTCTATAGATTGTTATTCAAAGCCATAATTCAGAAGCGTTTGCAGCGAATATGCTGGTTATCGAACTTAACTCAGATACTTATTATGCTTTATTTTAATTAACGTTTTCAGCAAGTGTAATTTTCATAATAAAAGGGCAATAACTCAGAACTGATTCAAAAAATATTGCTGGTTATCCAATTTGTTCGAGATATTATGAAGATCGGATAAAAACTGTTTGACTAAGACAGCAAGGTAAATTTTTCAATAAATCAAGGGCCATAATCCAAAAACGCCTTGGGCCATTTGGCTGATTATTTAACTTGCCCGAGACATTATGCCCTCAAATCTGTATACCAAGTTTGGTGAAGATCGGATGAAAAATGTTTAACTAAGAGATCGGAAAAGGCTAATTTGGCCATTTCTTTATAAATCAAGGGCCATAATCTTGGCCGATTTGGTTTGTTATTGAACTTGGCTTAGACATTATGAAAAACAGGCAAGGAAAATGTTGCCAATTTCTGATAAATTGACAGCCATAATCAAAAAGTGACTTAGGCAATTAGGCTGGTTATCGAACTTAGCCGAAACATTTTGCCCACAAGCATGTATACCAAGTTTCTATTGGTAAAGATGAAAACATCTTCAATTTAGAGAGCAGACAACATGTTAACGCAGCCCCCTGACGCAGGCGTTCCCATAATACGTCCCGTCCCGTCTTATGACAGGCGTATAAAGATTATATTTTAAGTTATTGACTGTAAGCCATATTTCTTTTATTAACTCTACCTTTACTAGCTTGACCTCAACTTCCTTCAAATTTTATACTATCTTATTTATAAGCAGATGTTATTAATTGAAAACCAGAATAGTGACCTTAACCCTACTTACCTCAATTTTGAGATGTGATCCTATTAAACGTCAATTCCTTTTGATGTTCATTTGTACATGTTTGATTTTTATTTAACCAATTTAAGGCAACTGCATTATTCTGATTTTTTAATTAATTATAAATATGTTTTATAATGCACTCAAGCACAGAGAAATATCGCCGCAGCCATTTCCATATTTCAACTGTACTTTAACAAACATTTAAATATGAACTTACATTGATGATGTACTGGGTATTTCCCTGATTCGACTTTGAAGTTGTTCACTGTCCAGGCCTCTTCTTGTCTATAATATGATAAGAAAAAATTACATAAGACCATTATATGTTTATGCAAGTATATTAAATTTAGGAAAACAAGAAAGGAGTCTAAAGGAAGGTCATATCCATGACAGCTGTGTGCCTAAAAAATGGCATGTTAATGAAAAGCATACATTTATGGACATTTGACCTCTAAAAGCTTGTACCATGGACCACAGCTTGCGATCTGGACCTTAAGAACATCAGCTCTACACGTCGTCTTGATGAGCTAAACGTTTTACCAAAGTTTGAGTGAAATCCTTTAATTTGAAATCCTATGGACCTGACACAATCGGACAGACGCATGTCCTCATATTTGGGAATTTGTTGGGCATTTTTTTTGTTAACAAGAGTACCAAAGCCACAAAATTCAAGGCATTCATGAACTAGAACTATCACTAAAGGAAGTTCATACTCATGAAAGGGGTATAGTTTAGGAAAGGGTCATAATTTGTGACTATACTTATATGCACATCGACATTAAGTACTTACAAAATCAACTAAACCATCGTCAGCACATCCACATACGCTTTTAAAAGCGCATTTATTTATTTATTTATTTTAAGAAAATATGAATTTTCGGAAATTTTGTAAGTCTAAAAAGGCGAATAATTTTCTCAAAATAACAGTCACATTTATGGGACTTAGTATGTGATGTTGTCATATGATATTAAACACGAACATAAAGTTTCAAAATAATATCTGTAACAGTTATAGAGATATTGAAGAAAATGTGAATTTTTGACATTTTTTAAGTCTAAAAAGGGGCATAACTCTGTGAAATAGGTACAGAGTTACTCCGTTTTTGGCCGCACTCAATATCCTGTGCTGGTGAGTTTGGCATCAATATCTGAAATGGTGTAGGAGAAGTAGGCCGGACAAAATCCTGACGGGCGGACAGAGCCTCGCCATAATACGTCCCGTTTTTTCAAATCAAGCGTATAAAAACTACCCAATAAGCAAGTCTACAGAATGAAATCTGGCTGTTTTTAGAACCCAAAAAATACCCATTGGTGAGATCAGACAGTTGGACACTATTCCTATATCCCTCATCTGCTATCGCATCATGGAAGGAGATAATGAATGAATACCGATGTCAAACCCAGATTGCACAAAAAGCCTAAATGAAGGCCAACACCTACATGAATTGACCCCAGTACATGTATGTCAATTAAAACCATTAAATTCTCAACGTATAAGCCAAGGTGTAAGAATGTTGAAGATACATAGGGAATGCTAAATATGCTGTTTAATGAACCAAAGAACAAAGGCTGTAATTACCAAACTGAGTCTGTTACGCCTGAATGACACAGTTGGTGTGCCCGTTCCCACAAAGGTCTCATCATCATCACAGCTAGGCTGGGTTTGGGATTCACAAACAGTTTCCTGACAAAATTGAAACAAGAGGGCCATGATAGCCCTGGATCGCTCACCTTATTTTATTTTTGTCACTTTAGCCATATAAGCCCCACCCCCTGGCAGCCATTGCTTCCGACTAATCAACTTGGCCTAATCAACTAAGGAATCTGATAGAGGGTCACCCTGGGAACATTTCTACTAAATTATTTGAAAATCGGCCAGACACTTTCGGAGGAGAAGATTTTTTAAGTTTTCACTATAGCCATTTAAGGCAAAATAGCCCCAGCCTGTTTTTAGACCAATCAACATGGCTTGAAGGAATCTGATAGAGGGTCAACAGGACATTTTAATAAGGAGGATTTCTAGAAAATTATTTGAAAATCGGCTTGACACTTTTGGAGGGGAAGACTTTTTAAGTTTTCACTATAGCCATATAAGGCAAAAAAGTACCGCCCCGTGGCAGCCATGTTTTCAACCAATCAACATGGCTTGAAGGAATCTGATATAGGGTCATCCAAGGAACATTTCTACAAAATTATTTGAAAATCTGCCAACCAGTTTGGGACAAGAAGAATTTGATTTTTTTTTCATTTCGTTGCCATGGAAACCAGAATTCCGCATGGATGCCAAAAAATTGAAGGAATTCTAATGAGGTCATTGACAGGATGCTTTCTGTAAAGTTTCATCTCAATTGACCCACTGGTTAATGAGAAGATCTTGACGGACGCCGGACGAAAGGCAATCACAATAACTCACCTTGAGCACTTCGTGCTCAGGTGAGCTAAAAAACATGTCAAAACAAGCATTTTCAGTGAAAAGATATCCCCCGCCAACGATGGCTTGTTTGTGCATGAAGGTCTTTATGTTTAATGTGCAATTGACCTTTAAATTTCAACTTCTTCGCACAAGATCAAGGGGAAAGAATAAAGTTATGACACTGGTTTATCCCGTTCCGCGCCAAATTATAAAATATCTACTGGGATTACTTTATGATAAAATATTTTAACGAAATAAATCAGAGGGACGATTAAATAAAACTGTATTTTCCGAAACTGCTTACTCGGGAACATAAATAATGCAAAATAGTGCAGTCCAAGATAAGACGCCACCTTTAAAAGCAGCGTCTTATCTGGAACTGCACTATTTTCAACAGAGTATTTATGCGGTGAAAGGGTTAATAATCAATATTACAAAACTAAAGGGGTGTCATTTGTTATTTCTTAAATAACACAGGAAAAATGTGAATACTAGGTTTTGCTTCTTAAACCAACAGTGACACAAATACAATAGATATCTTTACTCTTCTTAAAGTGGAACTAAAATGCATGGATAATTATGTATCAGACTATGTTATAATAAATGTAAATGATTTGATACCATATTTATTCAGAAGTTCATTGCAGGATGTTGGTTCATATCACATTCAAGTTTCATCAAATTCTAGCAGCTAGTTACTGAGAAATAACTGTAGGCGTGGATTTTTTAATAAATCAGGGGCAGTAACTCTAAAAAAAATTAAGGAATCCAAAAAAGAGTTGGAGGGGAATAATGGCAGGAAGTTGGTTAATATTACATTCAAGTTTCATCAAATTCTAGCCGCTAGTTACTGAGAAACGGCTGCGAACGATGATTTTTTAATAAATCAAGGGAAATAACTCTAAGAAAAATTTACTAATCCAAATGAAAAATGAACAGGCATCATCCCAGTATAGTGGTTCATATTTATTTTAAGTTTCATGAAATTCTATCCGCTAGTTACTGAGAAATGGCTGAAAACGTAGGTTTTTCAAAAAATCAAGGGCAATAACTCCAAGGAAAATTGACTAATCAAAAAAAAAATTGGACGGGCATCATCCCAATATAGTGGTTCATATTTATTTTAAGTTTCATGAAATTCTACCAGCTAGTTACTGAGAAAATGCAGGTGACGGACGGACAACGCCATTTCAATATCCCCCTCCCTATTTCATAGGCGGGGGATAATAACTAATGCATATATACAACTACCATATGATTTTGGTGAACATACATTATTAGTACATGTAATACAACATAGCTTAGTGATATTAATCATAAACCTCAATAATGCAACACTTTCACAACCTTTTGTTAACAAATTGTTTTGGACTTAAGAGTTTATTTCTGTGACTGGTTATGTAATTAATTAAAAATTTATTGTAGTTTATTAACACAATAACCTTTTAAGGTCATGTTTTAGACATAATATACATAATAGTTTTCACTAGAAAGTGTTTGTAAAAACAATTTTTTTCTTATTAATCACAATGTGACTTTATAAATTATTTACCAATGGTGTTCCAGTTCCAAAGGGTGGCCTCTGTAACTCATCATCAGAATCTGTTCCATCCTTAGAATGTATAGAAATAAACACATTAAACTCAGAATTTTTAAACGTTTTAAATATTTCAACATCTTGCTGATTAATAAAACAAGAGGCAAATAAGGGCATGTGCTCTATTGGCTTCTTATCAATTTCGGTCAAAATAGAGCAAAACATTTACATGTTATTCAATTTTCTATCATGTTAACAAGTTAAAATAACTATTTTTACCACTTTTAGGGTCATAACTCAGTTCAGCATGTGCAGATATGGCTAATTCAAGAAAGGAAGATATCTATTTGATATCCAAAGGGGAATTTTGACAGAAAAAAGGGATTTTAAATTTATTAAGTATAAATGTAGTATTATTGTAATGCCTCGATCTTGGGGTTCTTACCTTATTCTTGTCATTTTGGGTGCTAATTCTAGTCTATTTCTCAAATTGTTGTTCAGACATATGTGTTCACTTTGAGTGTCATTTTTCTTGTAAGATGCTATTAACGCAACACAGAACTGTACACTTATGTATTGACCAACATAAAATGACCGATCAATTGCATAATATACTTCCCCATGTTCGTTTAAATCTTATCCGACGTTTGTTTATATTTACACTTAAAATGTGTCAGTATTTATCCTCATATTTCATCATTTTCCTATCTTGTGAATCACTGTTACTTTCGCAGAATTAGTCCAGTTAGCTTAAATGTGTGTGTAATACTGGTTTCATTTGTCTGCATAATCTAGTTTCTGCATAATTTGTATTTATTCTCCGAGAACATGCTTATTTTTCCACACTTCCTGACAGGATATACTGTTCATTGTGGGACTGTTTACTACCGTAACTAAGCGATCGGTATATTGTTATCGTCTTTAAAAATAGTTTATAGCAAATAGAAGTGTCAGATTTAATCCCTTAGTAAACCTTTTATTATGATTCATCATTTAATTGTATAAGTAGTCATCATGAGGAAAGAAGCGAGGTTCTCCATGTTAAACTGATGTTTTGACCAATTTCTGGGTCATTCGTCACTGTGACCAAATTGGTCAATAACCTTTTAGATCTGGTCAATTTATCATGTTAACCATTTTTGACCATTTTTCCTTGGTCATTTATCTCAGAGAGTATAAAAGGTCTTGATTGTGACCAAAAAGAGGACTTCTTTTCTGAACATTTTATTCGTATAGAGAATTTTCTAAACCAATAATTCCATTCAGCATGAGTTGCAATAGTGTTAGCACATTTTAATAGAAAACGGAAGTATTTTATAAAGATTTAGAAGATTTATGGAACCTATGTTTTAGAGAAACCCTTTTACCCAATTTAATATATTTATTTGACTTCTATGAAACAGTGAATGTTACTTAAAAACTCACTTAAGTTTGGTGGATCAATGTAATCTTGATGTTATAACTTTCCGATACATTACATGTGAATTATAGTTGTATGTTTAGGATTTATACTTGAATTAAACTTCATGAACTCTTACTACAGTGTTTTTAGCGATTGATTTGATAAACCAGAAGGAGTGTAAACTTCTCAATCGACCAGATCATCCCCAAAGGTATAACGTTAGAGTTATCAAAGACTGCATCCTGACAAGACAACCCCAGTATGTAACATTATTATACTAAAACATATAATCACATTTATTGATTAACTCGATTTTAGTGAAAACACGTTGAGATTGAAAAAATACCACTTTCTTGGTTATTGCTTGTCCGATTTTGGTCATTTTTCCACATTTAAATGATGATCAGGAGGAGAATTTTGGCACAACAATGGGGGAAAATGTTAACAATTTATGACAGAATAAATTTTGGGACTACTAAATTTTGTCCAGGACTCCTATATTTTGAAACTTGGGAGACCAACCGACTCCTTGATTTATCAAAGAAAACAATTTCATAACAAGAGATGTTTGTCAAACATTATACCCCTCTGAGTGCCATACAGGCCTGGTGCCATATTGTCAGAAATATTCGGACAATTTTTGACATTATGACCTCAAAATCAATAGGGGTCATCTACTTGTCACCCCCTGACTCCATGTCAAGTTTGAGAGCCACAGGTGCAAGCAATGTCAAGTTATCACTCAGACAAGCTTTTCACATTCAAGGTGACCTTGACCTTTCACCTCAAAATCAATAACATCCATGTCAAGTTTGAGGACCATAGGTTCAGGCTTTTTAGAGTTATCACTTAGACAAGCTTTGGTCTACTGACAGACATAGCAATATACCCCTCTTCTTTGAAGGGGGCATAATAAATGATTTAATGCATTTACTAGCCATATTTCAGAGTTTAAAATAGCATGTCAAATTCTCTTTAATGAATGCTATTATAAATGTTCATGTCCTTCTATCTTTTATATCGACTATTATCGACTATACATGAATCCAAAATCATTGGACTCCTTGAGAAAGACCCAAACTCCTAAAATTAGCAGGATGGAAGTCAGACAGACTCCTATGCAAATACAGTTAGTGTCTAAAACTGTCAATAACACATGAGAGAAAGCCCTGCCCTTTAACGTCTTAATCTAAGGTAATGCAGCATTAAAACAAAATCAAACAAGCAAAGTGATGAATTGATATCCCATGCCAAACAAGTGCTATTCTTATGATATATATATATATGCCAAAATAGTTTGAAGCTTTTATAATATAATTTATGTATATTACTAGAAATATCACTGAAGGTGATGAATACCCCCAGCTGGTGCCTAACAATATACATATGTATGAGAAATTCAAGGGGCCATAACTCATTTAAAAATAATTCCAGTGCAACACGCCGACAATATGCACAACTAGGCTTAGTATCAATCATTCTTGTGAAGTTATATTGAATTCTGACCAAGGGTTGCTGAGAAATAGTGTTCACAAGAAATGTCTACAGACCAACGGACCGACCGACAAGCGTGACTCCTATCTAGTCCCCATATACTATGTATCTGGGGGTATAATAAAAGCTTCAAATTATTTTGGCATAAGGACACGAAGTGCCTAGTTTAACTAGGACGCTTGTGTTTGAATGTTAGGATCCTGTGGCTATGAGTTTTGCCCTTTGACCAAACAAGAGTGCCCATGAGCAAACACCAACGCCTGTTTATTTTTTCAAAGTAAAAAAAGGTGCATAAATCAATAATTAATAAAGCTATGCCTCTTATGGGGATTGTATCTGGCAACATCTTGACCAGTTTATGAGTAATGAATAAGGTTCAAGTTTTTGCACAAAGTTCTTATTAAACAAGAGGACCAAGATGGCCCTATATCGATCACCCGAGTGATAGTAACTTAGTAGCAAATATTTAACTGCAAATATCTGGGGAAATTTTATCAGGAGTGCAAATGCAACTGCAAGGAGTGGACACTGTTAAAGAAATAGCTTATCAGTAAAGGCCATTTGTAACTTGAAATCTAACAACAGCTTTAATATGAATGGAATTATAAAGTTTTGTCATTTTGCCCCTTTCCTGGTGCCGCCCTGCTGCTGTTTTCCAATGAAATCAATATGGCTTGGAACAGTTTTTGTAGAGGGTCACTCAAGGAACATTTCAACCAAATTATCTTCCAATCGGACAAGAAGATTATAGAGGAAAAGGATTTTTAAAATTTGGGTACTTTTCTCTCTATGCCGCAGCAATCAAATTTTTACACAGAATGTAAGTCTTTCAACCAGTTTGAAAGAGGACCAACTAAAGAACATTCCTGTGAAGTTTAGTTGAAATTGGTCCAGTGGAATGGTAGGAGTTGTTATTTGTAGCTAAAAGTTCAATTTACCCCTTTTGTGATGACGCCTGGTTGCTATGCTTTCGTAACCAATCAATACCGCTTGAACAAATTAAGTAAAGGATCACCAAAGTAAAGATTCCTATTCAAATTTCTTAAATCAGGCCAGCACTTTCATAAAAATGGAATTTTTAAATTTTGTCATTTTGCCCCTTTTCTGATTTCCCCTGAATGCCATGTTTTTCAACAAATTAGTATGGCTTGAACAATTTTTGTAGAGGTTCACCCAAGGAACATTTCTACTAAATTATATTGGAATCTGACAAACAGATTTGGAGGAGAAGATTTTTAAAGTTTTGACATTTTGCCCCCTCTCTGATGCCACAGCAACCAAAGTTCTCAATGGAATTAAAATCTTTAAACACTTTTGAAAGAAGCCCAACAGAGGAACATTCCTGTGATGTTTCATGGAAATTGTTTCTGTGGTTTAGGAGAAAATGATGTTTAAAGCTAAAAGTTAATGCCAGACGGACGGACGACGGACAGATAGTGATCAGAATAGATCACCTTGAGCCTTTGGCTCAGGTGTCAGATCTAAAAAGGTGCTCAATAACACTTCAAGTGAGAATTATGTTCTTTGATTCACATGTGCGTATCGTTTCTGGCAATACATATACCAAGTTCAATTCAAATATTTTTAACGGTTTTTGAGTTGTGGCCCAACTACGCCGACGCACCAAGGGTATCACAAAAGCCTGACTTTTTTTATTTAGCTATTAAAACATTAATGTGTTATGTATATAAACCTGTTCAAATTTTGACAGTATACCTTATTTGTTTCACTTGCAATAGCTTCTGTCACTTGACTTGATCTTCCATCCTACAAATAAGTAAATTAAGCATTCTTCTTTTAAAAAAAGAAGTATTACGACATCAATGATATGGCTAATATAATTACAAATTAATATTTGATCATTAAATTACTTTTGTTTTTGTTTGTATTACAGACCACTTTCTTGTCTCCCTTTCATCATGTTAATAGGGGAAATACTAGTATAGAAACAAATTGTAATAACTTATTAAAGATTCTATCATGACCTTACAACTGTCAATGCCAAGTACTGTGCCGGGCAGTACACTCAGTCCAAAAGGAAACTCAAACTACTGAAATGGGTTGATCTACAACTTGCTTTTTTTCCCAAACTGGCGTCAAAACGTCTTATGTTGCACAACAGTTGCCAAAATGTGTCAACAACACCAGCCATCTATGGCAACATTATAATGACTTAACACAATCTGGTTGACTCATCCATTCTCTACGAGAAGCCATCATGCTTAGCGAAAGGATAATGCAGTTCTTAAACAAAATCCAACCGTCATTTTAATAACAAGAGGGCCATGATGGCCCTGGAATCGCTCACCTGATTTTTAGCTCACCTGAGCTTTGCTCAAGGTGAGTTATTGTGATCGCCTTTTGTCCGGCGTCCGTCGTCCATCGTGCGTCGTCCGTCGTCCGTCGTGCGTCGTGCGTCAACTTCTTCTCCTCAGTAACCAGTTGGTCAATTTGGATGAAACTTCACAGAAAGCATCCTCTCAATGACCTCACCAGATTTCCTTCAAATATTTGGGATCCATGCAGAATTCTGGTTTCCATGGCAACGAAATGAAAAAAACTTAAAAATTCTTCTTCTCCCAAACTGGTTTGCAGATTTTCAAATAATTTTGTAGAAATGTTCCTTGGATGACCCTCTATGAGATTCCTTCAAGCCATGTTGATTGGTCAAAAAACATGGCCGCCAGGGGGGGCGGGGTTATTTTTCCTTATATGGCTATAGTGAAAACTTAAAAAATCTTCTCCTCCGAAAGTGTCAGGCCTATTTTCAAATAATTTTGTGGAAATGTTCCTTGGATGACCCTCTATCAGATTCCTTCAAGCCATGTTGATTGTTCGAAAAACATGGCCGCCAGGGGGGCGGGGCTATTTTGCCTTATATGGCTATAGTGCAAACTTAAAAAATCTTCTCCTCCGAAAGTGTCAGGCCGATTTTCAAATTATTTTGTAGAAATGTTCCTTGGGTGATCCACAATCAGATTCCTTCAAGCCATGTTGATTGGTCAAAAAGCATGGCCGCCAGGGGGCGGGGCTATTTTGCCGTTTATGGCTATAGTGAAAACTTAAAAAATCTTCTCTTCAATAAGTGTCGGGCCGATTTTCAAATAATTTTCAAGCCATGTTGATTGGTCGAAAAACATGACCGCCAGGGGGCGGGGCTATTTTGCCTTATATTGCCAAAGTGAAAACTTAAAAAATCTTCTCCTCCGAAAGATTTTCAAATAATTTTGTAGAAATGTTCCTTGGATGACCCTCTATCAGATTCCTTCAAGCCATGTTGATTGGTCGAAAAACATGGCCGCCAGGGGGGGGGGGGGGGGGGGGGGGGGCGGGCTATTTTGTCTTATATGGCTTTAGTGAAAACTTAAAAAATCTTCTTCTCCGAAAGTGTCAAGCCGATTTTCAAATAATTTTGTAGAAATGTTCCTTGGATGACCCACTTTCAGATTCCTTCAAGCCATGTTGATTGGTCAAAAAACATGGCCGCCAGTGGGCAGGGCTATTTTGCATTATATGATTATAGTGAAAACTTAAAAAATCTTCTCCTCCAAAAGTGTCTTGCAGATTTCCAAATAATTTTGTAGAAATGTTCCTAGGGTGACCCTCTATCAGATTCCTTCAAGCCAAGTTGATTGGTCGGAAACTATGACTGCCAGGGGGCCGGGCTTATATAGCTAAAGTTAAAAAAAAAAATCAGGTGAGCGATTCCAGGGCCATCATGGCCCTCTTGTTTTTCTTCACTTTAGCTTTATAAGCCCCGCCCCCTGGTGGCCATAGTTTCCGACCAATCAATTTGGCTTGAAGGAATCTGATAGAGGGTCACCCTAGGAACATTCCTACAAAATTATTTGAAAATCGGCCTGACACTTTTGGAGAAGAAGATTTTTTTAAGTTTTCACAATAGCCATATAAGGCAAAATAGACCCGCCCCCCCCCTGGCGTCCATGTTTTTTTACCAATCAACATGGCTTGAAGGAATTTGATAGAGGGTCATCCAAGGAACATTTCTACAAAATTATTTGAAAATCGGCCTGACACATTCGGAGGAGAAGATTTTTTAAGTTTTCACTATAGCCATATAAGGCAAAATAGCCCCGCCCCCTGGCGGCCATGTTTTTTGACCAATCAACATGGCTTGAAGGAATCTGATAGAGGGTCATCCAATGAGCATTTCTACAAAATTATTTGAAAATCTGCCAACCAGTTTGGGAGAAGAAGATTTTTTAAGTTTTCACTATAGCCATATAAGGCAAAATAGCCCCGCCCCCCCCTGGCGGCCATGTTTTTCGACAAATCAACATGGCTTGAAGGAATCTGACAGAGGATCATCCAAGGAACATTTCTACAAAATTATTTGCAAATCTGCCAACCAGTTTGGGAGAAGAAGAATTTTCAAGTTTTCTTCATTTCGTTGCCATGGAAACCAGAATTATGCATGGATCCCAAAAATTTGAAGGAAATCTGGTGAGGTCATTGAGAGGATGCTTTCTGTGAAGTTTCATCCCAATTGACCCACTGGTTACTGAGGAGAAGAAGTTGACGCACGACGCACGACGGACGACGGACGACGCACGATGGACGACGGACGCCAGACAAAAGGTGATCACAATAACTCACCTTGAGCAAAGCTCAGGTGAGCTAAAAATAACTCACATTCACACTGTGTATACTAAATACGCAATTACCTCTTTGATTTTTCAGATTTTTTAAGGCTCTGATTTTTTATATTTAGATACCTTTAGTGTCGCGCTACTTTTCAAGAACAATATACGGCATAAAACGTCAGAAATCGACTTGAGGCGAGGGATGCAGACAATACCATTAGGTGATCCCGTTCACTTGGCGGAATAAACATGCCTGTCCTCTTCTTATATTTCTTTTGGTAAAAAGCCATGTTCAGTGCAAGTTGCGTTTCTTTATTTGTCAATGTTCTCTAAATTGTTTCATTCTCTAGGATGCCTTATGTTTGTGGTTACTGGAAAAAAAATTCTTGAAGTGGTTTTAAATTCAGCTTTCAAAAACTGTTCCATGTTATTACCTTTAGCAGGACTTTCCTTTGGAATTTTCAATTAAGTGCTCATTAAATGAATTCATTCTCTATTAAAGCGGCAATATCCCTCTATTTTTGTTTTCATTCTGCATCAACATATTCATAAAAACAATGGTCATGTGATCACCAGCCCTGATGTGGCCAGCTGTGCATGATTTACCAAAAATATAGTTTACCTGAAATACAGCCACCATAACATACATCTTTCCTTGGCCGACATTCTTTTTTATAGTTTCTAGCGACCACATAAAGTCCGAAGTGGTGCAGGGAATAGACAGTGTTTTTGATGAGTTTGTCAGTATCACTAAGTCAATTATGTTACAGTGGATGTCGCAGTTCTTGAGCATGGTAAGGAGGTCACTTAAGATTTCACATTCCAAATGATTAGATTTTATAGTAAAAAAACCTTCCGCTAGAACGATTTCCTTTGAAAAAGTACAAGGCAAGTCCATTTTGTTTACAAACACAACCTTAAACACCTTTTCTTTTGTCAGTTGTTTCGGTTTTTGATACAGGGTTCTAGATTGTTTTCGGGACAAATTCTTTCTTAGGCTTGAAAAATGATGTGTTGATGCTGATCCTGCAGCATTTCCCTGTCCTGTTGCTGGCAAGGATGATTCAAGACTAAAATTAGGTCTTGAAGATCCTCCAAAACACGAAGACACTTGCATCGCCAGACTGTTACTCATAATACTTTGAGCTCTCTCTGAAATTAAATTACTTCATGAAAAACAACTGATTCACCATATTGGAATATGTTGCCCCTCTTGGTCCCCTCTATCTATATTACAAGTTTCATGGAAATCCTTTTTTTCTTTCTGAGAAATTGTTCAGACAATATGTTATACAAGAGGGCCATGATGGCACTAGACCGCTCACCTAAATTATGCGATTATAGCAATTTTGCCAATTTTAAAGGGCCATAGTCCCTTCATGTATGGACAGATCTTAGCTTTTCAAAAGGAACCGAGCTCTCATAGATATCTAGCTACTAAATAAGTTTGGTACATCAGATAATAATTGAAGACTTTATCGTGTTCTCAAAAAATTGTGGACAGTTGACGGATTAAGAGCGATCACAAAAGCTCACCTTTAATTGTCACTACGTGACATATGAGCTAAAAATAAGTAAGAGACATTATAATTTTAAATGGCAAATAATTGCAATATAGTTCTTCCACAAATAACTTCTTCTATTAAACCTCGGCCTACTCTAAAAATACATTTAAAGTAGAACTTAAATCTTTGTTTGTACTTATTGTTATATAAAACAAGTTAATGTTGTATTGAGGAGAACAGCACATTGTGTATATGCATTTTTGGAGGTACAGGCCTTGGTCTTGTGTGCGACACACTGCCTCATCATGTACATGTGTACTGAGATACTTGGGAATCCTATGATGCATGGTTGTGATGAGGGCCAGAGAAGGTACAGTCCTATCAAATATTTTTCATTTCAACCTTTGACGTCTAAGTGACTTCAACATGTTATTGTATGGCCAGTAACTTGGGAATCCTATGATGCATGGTTTCTCATTTTGTCTTCTGATCTCTAAGTGTGACCTTGACATTTGAGATACAGGTCTTGGTATTGTGCACAACATGCCACATTTTCATGGTAAACATGTGTGCCTAGTAACTTAAGAATCCTATGATACATGGTTGAGATGCTGGCCGGACAAGGTTCAGTCCTATCAAACAGTTGTCATATTGACCATTGAGACCTTTAAGTGTGACCTTGACATTTGAGGTACAAGCCTGGGTCTTGAACATGACAAGCCACCTTATGATATTGAACATGTGTGCCTAGTAACTTGGGAATCCTATGATGCATGGTTGAGATGTGGGCCTGACAAGGTACAGTCCAATCAAACAGTACTCGGTCTGACCTCCTAGTGTGACCTTGACATTTGAGGTACAGGCCTGGATCTTGAGAGCGATACGCTGCCTCATCATAGTGAAAGTTTGTGCCAAGTTTCATTGTAATCCTGTGATGCATGGTTGAGATGCGGGTCCGACAAGGTACAGTCCTATCAAACAGTACTCATTTTGACCTTTGACCTCTAAGTGTGACCTAGACATTTGAGGTACAGGCCTGGGTCTTAAGCATGACATGCGGCCTGGCCTCATCATGGTGAACGTTTGATGGAAATCCTATGATGCATGGTTTAGATGCGGGACGGACAAGGTAATCCTATCAAACAGTAATCATTTTGACCTTGACATTTGAGGAACAGGCCTGGGTCTTATGCGCGACACGCTGCCCCATCATTTTTTTTCAAATTCTATGATGCATGGTTAAGATGCGGGCCGGACAAGGTTAGGTAGGACTGACAGACAGACGGAATCAACCAAACCTTCGACTGGTAGGCGACTAATAATCAATAGACTGAGTTTTAATTCTTGCTCTATTGTCCAGTTGGGTGTGTGACAGGATATGGCAAAACAGGACAAGCACAAATCCAATATAGTACGACATATATCTTGGGGTATAATAAAGTATTGTATAGTTTACCTTACTACTTGTCATTATTTTAACAGGAATGCAGAACAGCAATACAATTTCTATTAACAAGAGGGCCATGATGGCCCTGGATCGCTCACCTGTTTTTTTTTTCTTTTAACTTTAGCCATATTAGCCCGACCCCCTGGCAGCCGTAGTTTCCAACCAATCAACTGAGCTTGAAAGAATCTGACAGAGGGTCACCCTAGGAACATTTCTAGTAAATTATTTGTAAATTGGCATAACACTTTTGGAGGATAATATTTTTTAAGTTTTCACTATAGCCATTTATGGCAAAATAATCCCGCCCTGTGACGGCCATGTTTTTAGACCAATCTTGAAGGAATCTGATAGTGGATCACTTAAGGAACATTTCTACAAAATTATTTGAAAATCGGCCCGGCACTTTTGGAAGAGAAGATTTTTTAAGTTTTCACTATAGCCATATAAGGCAAAATAGTCCCGCCCCCTTGTGGCCATGTTTTTAACCAATCAACATGGCTTGAAGGAATCTGATAGTGGGTCACTTAAGGAACATTTCTACAAAATTATATGAAAATCGGTCTGACACTTTCGGAGGAGAAGATTTTTTAAGTTTTCACTATAGCCATATAAGACAAAATATCCCCCCCCCCCCCCCCCCCCCCCCCCCCCCTGGCCAGTCATGCATGGGCGGATCTGGCTGTTTTTTGAAAGGAACCGAGTTTCCATCAATATTTAACTACCATTTAAGTTTAGAGAAGATCAGATAGTAAATGGAGGCTGTATTTTTTAACAAGCTCTAGTATAGCAATTTTGACAATTTCAAGGGCCATAATTCAGTCTTGCATGTGCTTATCCGGCTGGTTTGCGAAAGTAACCGAGCTCTCAGGGATATCTAACTACTGTATAAGTTTGATTGAGGTACAATCAAAACTGAAGACTATTGAGTTAACAAGAAATTGTTTACGGACGGACGGACAAATCGCCATGGCAGATGCCCTTCTGGCCTTTGGCAAGTAGAGCTAAAACACCAAGAAACATTTATGATTTTGTTTATTTTTCTTTAAGTGGGAAACCTGTCGGTCAGTTGCAGTAAACTTAGGTTGGCACTGGTGAGCATTACCATCCTTTAAAAGGCTGACTGCCTTTCAGTGGCACTATTTGCTTATATTGGTTAAGCCAAAAACAAATGCATACACACATTTGGTAGTTGATTTCCGACATAAATTATTCATTTCAGCACTATTTTTCTCCACCACTTTGAAAATTTATTTATTATTGATTTTATCGTTTACTAATTAGTCACAATGACAATAATATTGCCAATATATGCAGTGTTTCTATGAAAAATCTCACCATAACTTTGAAAGCTTACCTACTGTGTCCGTGACAACCACAAAGTTCTGTTCATTTTCCGGGATGACAAAGTTGTTTTCGTTAATGGTCACAGCTACCCACTGGCCCAAACTGAGGTATTTCAAACCAGTTGCATGCTTGTACTGGGATTGAAGAGTAGTTATTCCTAATTTTCCGTCATGAAGATCAATGCATATTCCTTCAACATTTGGCATTAAAGACACATTAATGCGCCTCCCTGGAAAATAAATTTAACAGATGTTTTTCTTTAACTTAGTAGCAATTTTAATTTTTGGTTGTATATTATTATGATTTTATTACCCTGGAATCTGGTAACTGTGGTGATTTGATGAAAGATCTATCTGAGGCCGTTAACCTCCCACCTCTGATTCAAGGGGGAAAGATTATGCAGCGCAGATTGATCCTATAAGGCTGTTAGACTGATTATTATAGATATTATATGGTAAATTTTATATCGGCCCCGAGACTATATCAGTCCGAGAGTGTAGCTCGAGTGCTGATATAGGTCAAGGCGATAATGTGGGTGACAATATGAAATTCGCCATATCATAAACTTATTATCATATACTTTCTTAAGACACTATTTGACAAATTAATACCTAAACGCGGAAATGATTCCAATTGGCAAGTAGTTTCAACCAGCTGCAAGACAGATAAACCATCTTAAAGCAGAGTAGAAATTCTCTCATGCTCCACACGCTTCTTTTATCAAGTGTTTCACGATATCCTGACAATGTAGCTCATCAATACCGGTCGAGTGGTTAGAGTCAGGGATTTCAAAACCGGGTGACCCAGGTTTGATCCACGGTCGCGGCACTACAGTCATGGTGGAGTGCCCTTGGGCAAGGCATATTTCCTAGCCTAGTACTAGTTTGTTTACCCAGGGATCATGAACAAGTGAACTGTCGCCGTGATATAACTGAAATAATGTTGAAAGAGGCATAAAACCCTAACAAATAAATCCATTCGGTATTAAATTCAGTTCAATAATAGCAATAATAGTCATTTAAACAAACTTAACATAATGACATAAACACTTTACACACTAAATCATCAACATTTGTGAGAAATTTCAGCAATGAATTATATACTGATGACGTCGCCAAAATGACGTCATCAAACAATTGTGGGATCGCTGATTTTGGATTGACAGTTCAGATTAAAAATATGTGAATCTGTGATGTGAGATTGTGCATGTATGTGAAGTTCAGAAGTTCAATCTCCAGGCGTAAATAAACCGACTGAGACTTAATGTAACAGTCTCTATAGAAATATATAGTCCTCTGTTGTTGTCGAAGTATTCGCGAGTACGGAAAATAACCGGAGGAAATAATGTCTGGGACAGCTTATAACGTTGTCCGCCATTAGCATTGTTGTTGATGTTCAACAGTTGGGCTAGTTACCGTTGCTTAATTGGACGGAGCTAACTCGACAATTGGCATAGCACATTTAGATTTGCGGGGGCAGATATAAAGGGCGTCATATAGCCATTAATTGATTAAAGTACTCACGAGGAAGAACGCTCATTTTGTTTTTATGAGAACACGTTGTAATACTGGCGGTCCTAAATTCTGGAAGCTGCCATTTTGAATTCCGCCAGCCAATGAAATTCCTTGTTGCAATCAAGCCGATTACCCATCATGCAAATTATACCCAATATATTTTTTTTTTACCTCACATAAATTTTAAAATTTACTGCATACAAAATATACTGCATATTAATATTTTATCAAACATTTATTTTTTTAACATGTGTCATATACATTTTTATGTTCACAAATATTATTTTTTTACTAAATATATATTTTTTTTAGTTCGTATATATTTTTTATTGAATCAATATATTTCAGATAGAACAATTTTTTTTTTTTAGTTCGCATATTTTGTTTATTGAATCAATATATCTGAGATAGAATATTGCAACGTTTGTCATGCCATACTTTACATTAATCAAAGCGCCAATGGCACTGTAGTGGCGATCGTATGGAAAATTATGCAAAGTAACAAGCAGTATATCGGTGTAGGGCTTGCGCTTTTCAATAATAGTGCACTCTGGTGCGGATCAATTTAAGAATGTATCAACCCTGCATCTTTTGACAGTATAATAATGTTAGTTTGCCAGAATGTTGTCTTGGTGATTGTTTAGTTACGTTCTGAAACTGGTCATGATGTGTTAAAAATTAGGCCATTCCAAATTTATGAAAAATCTAGTTGGTACTCGATAGACTAGCTACCGTTTTAGCTCATTAGAATGGCTATTTGTAATCTAAATTGTTCGGGTAATCACATGTTCATCACCAGGTCGCTAGGCCATATTAAGATAAAATATTTAGAAATGACAAAATGGTCAAGAAAGGAGAGAAAACAGTATCCATTAGTTTGGTGTTTGTTTCAATGATGACCGATATTAAACAGGTCTGTTTAATTTAGTCCCTTCACATTGCATGATTGAGGGTTGTCAGAGACATATAAACACAGTGTATTTATATGTCTCTGAGGTTGTTAAACTGCTTCGAAAATTTTGAGTGCAATAACAAACACAAAACATGCACAAAAAGCACAATTTCACTATTTGCCAAACTGTTCAATTTATAAAAATATAGGCGTATATTATAATGCTCGATCTCCAAAGTAAATAAGGCTACACTTTCAGCATTGATTGCTAATTGACTCTAGAACGTGCAGACGTGTATACATAACGTGTGTACACACTGACATCGTGTGTCCTTTAAACCTTTGTAAACCAGTCTTATCATCTAGACGCTTTCATATATTTAAACAACTACAAAATGAAGCGTTTATAATATTGAGATTTAAGAACACCAGTATCGCGAGCTATTTATAGAACCTTTTGGAATTTGCAGATTTGAGTTTCATCAGAGTTATTTGCCGTTATTTGCAAGGCAGAACGCGCAATGATATTTATTATCTGCCAAATCATGACGAAGATAATATTTACATATTTTAATTCTATGTAGATAATGTCTCGATACAACTCAAATATTAGTAACAATCCGGTACCAAAGTAGCACTGACATAATTATTATTAATCGCGTATCTGCATCAATGATGGAACTATAACGGATGTGAGTAAATTAGTTTGCAGTAAGGAAAATAAATATCAACCGATTTTTCAAAACCGACTATGTAAATATTGTTGGTTGTTGTTGTTTCTGTTAGCATTGTGGCGATTGTCAAACCAATCGCCACAAAAACAGAACGACATACACACTTTTTCTACGTTGTTGACCCTTTCCCGCCCAAGATAACATCTGCAGCAGACAACATGGAACTGAAATAGTACTTGAAAAGAGTTTAAAATAAAGTTTCAAAAGGTAAAACATCCCCATTTGACCATTATGATCAATTTCTCCGTCTGCCACAATGTTTTTAAAAGTTGTTTGCTGCAGATGTCGTTAATTATAGTGCGTGTACATTTTGTGTATCTTGAATCTTGCAGGCCTAGTGAGGAATCCGCCGTGGTCGAGTGGTTAGCGTCGGGGATTTGAAACCGGTGGAGTTCCCTTGGTCAAGATACACAGAAATTACACAGAAAGTACACATACTAATATTAAATATATTACATTATATAACCCGTCCATGGGTGATAGGTACACATTGACATTACACAACGTAAGGTTCAGATCAGCCTGTACCTCTGTCCCGTCTTATAACCCTTTCCAAAATCTGCAGCAGACGACTTTGAAACATATAGGCAAAAACATGAAAAAATCTCTCACAAACGAGAGTTTAATTGTTCAATTAAGTTGAAAACATTGTAACAAAAGGAGAAATGGTCATTATGAGCATTTTTTCCTTTCGCCACAATGTTTTCAAAAGTCATCTGCTGCAGAGGCGTCAAAAAGCGTCTGTATGTGGGACAAGGATATAACCTTCTACAGAAGCTTCTAACTGTATAGCCCGTCCATGGGTAATAGGTACACATTGGCATTTCCTAAACATATCCAACTATGAGAATCAGCGACTGTCAAAAATCGATAACTAAAATTACATGGAGTTAAAGAGCAACTTTTTAGTTTTTACTCAATAACAATTTTATTTTTCAAAAATTTAAAAAGGCACTCATCAAGTTTTCAAGAAAAATATCTCCTGAATATAAATATATTTTTGTTTTATATTAATAATATTTTGGTCCTTTTTAACTTTGAATACAGTCACCCTAATTTCCCTCTTTATTACATATAAACCGTTAAGAAAATGGTATTTTTCCGCTAATTTATACACGTTCTTCAGTGAATATCATTTTTTAGAAATAAAAATTTAACAGTGCACTTACGGCATAATGTAGAAAACTCATTTACCTTTTATTTGACATATATTTTATTACAATAAAGTAATAACATTTTGGTCCTTTTTAACATTTTATATAAGTACTACTAACTTTTCAGCGTAAATATAGGTTTCCGTGATTGCTAGCGAAAGCTCCCGATGTTTACCGAGTATTATCGGAATATTTATACTGGGACATATGTTAATTGGTTTGTCGTGTGTGTATTGTGTCTAATTGTACACAGTCTATATTTTTCAACACGATTAAGAAAAAATCCGATAATGTAGATATTACATCTGCTCCACAGGTCAGCTTTCTCGATTCCGATTCCGACGATTTACATTTTCTGATAAATTATTTCACAAATAAATATGTCTCTGATTGCTCATTTGGTAAAAATAAAAAAGACAATTTCAATTATTTTCAATTTTTAACAATTTGTTTAATGGAACTCGAATATATGTCTAGTATTACAAGAAACAAACGAAGGTACCAGACACGGGATTCAATTAATGGAATGTTAAGACTGCGGAGTGCAAGATGATCCGGTCAGTTCTCGGAAATGTCCGAATGAATTAAGCTTTCCCTGGCCTTAAACTCAAATTAAAAGAACTAGGAGTAGCTACCACATTGCGCAAAATATAAAAATTCATTGAACTGATCCAGTGCATGAAAAAAATGACTGGCAATAAGTAAATCGAAATAGGCATTCCACGCTCCCAATAAATAAGGCTGTATAAGAATCTTAACTAAATATACTTCATAATAAAACATATTTAAGTATATATATGCCTATTTATTTACCTTATTTATATATAAGTCTCATTTTCCCGAATTATTTTCAGATTTTACGATAATGGGACTTAAAAACATTTTCCCATATATTTACGCATTTACGCGCATCCTGCATATCTATAATGCATTTGCAAACCGTCTTTTTATTGATGCATGTTTAGCAGACGACTTTTGGAAACATTGTGCGCAAAGGAGAAATTGGTCTTATTTTGCTCAATGTATTCTGTTGCCGCAATATATTCAAATATATTCGATTATTATAATATAATTTAAAGAAATTTAATAATTTTATTCGCCTATGTGTTTCCAAAGTCGTCTGTTGCAGAGTTGTTGTATGTTGGAAAGGATTAATTAACAGCACTTAAATAATTGAAGCTGGTGCTATAGTAAACAATTGCGAGGCATATACAAAAAACAGTAGCCAAGTTAACATAATCATAAATTACATTTCTATTGACTACGCGAAGTTGTGAATGTTCTTTAATTATAAAAAGTCTCCAAAACTCCAGCCGTTCATCTTTATTGATTATAGGCAGTTGTGCAATTGAAGTCATTTTACCATTGAAAATACTACCAAGATTCAGAAAGACAGACTTGAGTCTTCAGTTCAGTTGATCTAAAACTAAATAAAAAATAAGCATATAACAACTTTATAACAATTGAATAAAGTTGAAAACATTGTCTTTTCAAGAATCTTCTAAGTGGTTAGCATCGGGGTTCGATAAATTTATTAAAAAATATCGAAATCTTAAAACCCGAGTTTTATTACCCTATATATTACCAGCATAACCAATGACGTATCCTGTGTATCTCTTCACTGCCCTCCGGCATCACTATCGATGTATACACACCGAATATTACGTAAATGTCCGGTAATTTTTTAATTAGCAAAATGATAACAAGAGCAGATAACAGTCAAATTAGTCAATAATTGGTACGGCTTAAACAGTGGTACATTGTCTCCCCTGTTTATGGTATGATGAGCATTGTGCCATATGAGTGTAGGTTCAGATGAGCCTGTATATTTATCATTAGTAAGTACGACTACTATAAGTACGACATGAAATAAACACACCTGGTTAAAAAAAACGACACATCTTCTATTTCGTTTTCGGACAGGTTAAAAACGACTTTAAGTTTACGGATCAGCTGTACAGGATTCGTTTACAGGTAAAACATGATCAATTTTGGAGAATGTGTTATTTTCATTAACTATGTGTACATTACATGTAATGAACAATTCTTCACAAAAATTCATTGACATATATTTTCAACAAAAAGTTGTATGTGCAGAAAATAAAACATCGCATATACAATTACCATTTACGTTGTTTATTTATAAATATATAAATACTTTATTGCACATCAGAGATATATATCTCCGACAACAATCGGCAACGACCGGACCTCCGGTTTAACTCGGCCAATAGGAAGTAGATAACGGGCGTTATTTGATCCTCTAACCCTGTGTTGTGGTATTTAAAGAAATCGTCTCAGTGAGACGATTCTTTTGAGTACACACAACATAAGGTTCACTTTAATAGTAAGAGAGAAATTGTGGAAAAAAGAGCTGAATTAACCTCCTTATCTGTATCATTTTCCCTGGCTGACTATTAGGAAATGTGCCTTCAATGTATTGGTGGATTTAAAAGGAACAGGAAGAAAACGTTTTGAACTGTGCTCCATGAAAATCGAACTTAACCTTTAGAAAAGACCAGATAAGGAGCGTTTTTCATGCTCTAAAATTATTATTTGACCTCCAAAACCTATGTTGTGGGTACTCAAAAAAGTATCTATGTGAGACGATTCTTTTGAGTACCCACAACGTAAGTTTTCAAATAATTTTGTAGAAATGTTCCTTGTGTGACCCTCTATCAGATTCCTTCAAGCCATTTTAATTGGTAAAAAACATGGCCACCAGGGGGCGGGATGTTTTGCCTTATATGCATATAGTGTAAACTTTAAAAAAAATCTTCTCTCCGAAAATACTTGTTTTTAGCTCGACTTTTCGAGAAAAAAAGGCTAGCCCTACCACTGGCCTCGGCGTCGGCGTTGATGTCACAATTTGGTTTAGTTTTTTGTATCAATTCACTTTTTGTCAAAAGCATTACAGATATTGCTTTGAAACTGACAACACTTCTATTCACCATCAGTACTTCCATCAACAGACAAGAGTACATAACTCTGTCAAGGTTTTTGTAAGAATTATGGCCCGTTTTCAACTTGGAATTTTGGTTAAGTTTGGGTTCCAATTCACGTTTTTTCAAAACCAGAAGAGATTTTGCTTCGAAACCTATAAAGCTTATGCATTACCATTACCTCCATCAACAGACAAGAGTACATAACTCTGTTAAGTTTTTCTTTAAAAATTATGGCCCTTTTTCGACTTTGAATGTTGGTTAAGTTTTTTGTACCAATTCACTTATTTTCAAAACCATTACAGATATTGCTTTGAAACTTACAACACTTTTTCACAATCATTACTTCTAGCAACAGACAAGAATTCATAACTCTGTCCATGTTTTTGTAAGAACTATGGCCCTTTTTCGACTTAGAATTTTGGTTAAGTTTTTCGTACCACCCCTCCTTTTTTCAAAACCATTAGAGATATAGCTTATACACTTACAATACTTATTCACCATCATTACCTCCATCAACAGACAAGAGTACATAACTCTGTCAAGGTTTTTAATGAATTATGGCCCTTTTTCGATTGAGAATTTTGGTTAAGTTATTCATACTAAATTATTTTTTTTCAAAAAAAATAGATATAGCTTAAACACTTACAAAAATCTTTTTACAATCATTACCAACAGCTAAGTGTGCATAAATTTGTTTTTGTAAGAATGATGAACCTTTTTCGACTTATAAAGTACTTTGTTGCTTATAAATGATATGATAAAGTACTTGGTTATGTTATCTGTACCACCCGTAACAGTTTTGTTTTATTGGCAAGCACAAAAATGCGGGGCGCACTGTCCTCCGACAGCTCTTGTTAAATAATTTTGTAAAAATGTTTCTTTGGTTACAGTCTAATCTGTATCGATACAAATGACCGATATCTGATTTATCGTTTGATATTTTCCATGAATGAAAGAAAAATAAAACTATTAAAGTGGCAATATCCAGAGGGGAGAAATTCATGTAAAAAAAGTTCAAATCGATTTTTCTAAAAATAAGAAGCTGAATGGGTTTGGGATTAACCACAAACGTGTTACACAAGAGCACACAATCACGAATTATACTTTTCTCCAAGATTTCAGGATGTTAAAAACGGACCCATTCATGTACATCATAACGCTTAGAATCGTAAACACAACTATATTCGACGTATGTAGAGGTAGGGTGTCATATACAAATCGTGGTGAGATAAAATGTACATAACTGTTATAAAAACACACTCAGTGCAATGAGGCATATGCAATGTATACACAATAAGCATGTTTATCTAGTGCTTTGAAAAGTAATATAAATGCTGTATACTTACACCCCCCCCCCCTAATGAGGCATATACAATGTATACACAATAAGCATGTTTATCTAGTGCTTTGAAAAGTAATATAAATGCTGTATATTTACCCCCCCCCCCCCCCCCCCCCCCCAACCCCCACACCCCAATGTTTGTATTGGACCCCAACCTTTAAAGAAGTATACTTGAGTTGTGATACGGTCCTGTTATTTCTTGCAATTCCTTAATCGGTACCTACCGAGCAGGGAAAAAACTATTTTTATTTAATAATTAAAATATGAAAGCTTTCTCATATTACAGTCTAATTAGAATCAAGCATCACCTCATAAAGGTTTATAAGGGAAAACGATTGTTATTTTACTCATTTTTTTTTAAGAATTTCTACAGAAATGCAACTTTAAGAAACATTTATTCTTTTGCTTTTGTATTGAAGAAATTGGTTTTATTTGTTAAAAGTTAGAGTCTACCAGGTTTTTTTTTATCAATGAAGCTAAAAACGTTAGGCCTTACAAAATAATTGGTTTGTTTCTGGTTACGGCCTGAAATAAATATGGGTCGGTTAGGTAGTTTTTTTTTTTTTGCATCCTATGAAAATGTTTTCTTATTGCGGACGAATAAATATGTCCGATTTTATCGTTTTCCTCCAAAGAAAATGCGATAGGGGTTAAAAAAGACAGGGTAGGTCGAGTAACCAGAAAAAAACATTTTCTTTAGGCCTTATAGGTAGAGTAACATATAAGTCATTTCTAATATTAATTTCAAATTATAGATTATTTTTTCCCCTAAATTATGAATCGATCCGGTACCAAGGAAATTGTGAAAAATAGGGATTTTCTTTTACAAAATTATGAATTTCAATATAACAGCTATGCAGTATGCTACTGAATAATAAGTTGCTGTCTGTTTGAATAAGGCTTACAATACTAGGTAGATGCTTTTATCAAGTAAGTTTATTTCCAAACGTTTTAATCGACATCATCTAAAGGCTTTCGTTATGCATTCGTCTTCAATGAGTAGTTTTCCTTTCACATTTATCTGACCGGCGCGATCAATGTTATCATAGTGTTAACATCAAAGACAGGTATTGCAACGATTAAATAAATCATATCTAAAAATATGCATCACGTCAGCGAACAATTTGAATCGTCTGCCATTTTGTTTCCTTCCAATACGCGGTTAAATTGACTAGATGAAAAAGGTCCAAACAAATTAAACGAAATATCACCCAACTCTCTATACTTTTTATATATATGAATAAGATATATAATTATTTCGTTAATATTTTATTCGTTTAATTATCATATTCGGTAAAGAAAAGCTACACCTGAATGAATGTACAGAAAATGTAAGAATTTTTTTTAAAATTGTAGGTTACAATACACCAAATAAGCTCCTTCTTTGTTTCCATGTAAAACGACCAGTTTCAGTTCTCAATTGTTACACTTTCTAAGCGTTTCTCATTTAGAACACCCTATTTCATTGAAAAGAGCTACTTCTAAGCTTTAAAACAATCCAAAGAAAATGTGTGGGGTGGGGGGGTCATGTATTATGCAAGAAACAACTGACAAGGCGAAAATTGTAACCGTTATTTCGGACCAAATCAGGCCCTGACAAAACCGGTATTTAGCATTCCCTACTTTCACTTTCAAACAAAAGTCAAAATACTAAAAGTGATAAAATCAATCATTTCCAGTGCATCCTATACACATTCACATTGCATTTAAACTCAATGTCATATACTCAATGCATTCTGGTGATGGTATACACTAATTTCTATGCAAACAGAGGATTTTTAGGGACTATTTGGGTGTACATCCGCAAGTCTGCGGATGTATTTAACGTAATTTGACCTGTTAATAACGGCGACTGGTCGAGAATTATATTTTGTTTTGTCAGAAAATCAAGGTAAAACGTTAAAATTATGCCAGTTGGCCAGAAATGTGAACGGGTCGATTGGATCCTGTCAGAAACTAAAATAACGTTTTTTAAATTACTCTTGTTTTGATCGATTTAGAAACGTTCGATACGATATATTGATCGAACCCTTTATACCGCTGTTCGATACGATATGATAACAGGTACTCACCCCTAATGTACATTCTAACAGATGGCCGGTCGGATGCCGGATTATGCCTCCAAGCTTTACAGACAGACAGCACATAACTTATTGATTACAGAAAACTAGTTTCGATGCGTCAAAACACGTTTGTGTCTAAAAAAAGTTTTAACATGTTATGGTATTGGTAATGTATTTGTCATCACATATAAGCCGCATCTAGCAATATGCAGTTTAAATGAATCTCCGAAACAAGGTCAATTGACAAAAACCTTTTAGGCTACATTTCTAGTTTATTTGTCAATAGATAAACCAGGACTAGATTACATGTTGACGGATGTTGAGTCTCTTCAATTTACGCAAAAGCAACTACATGTACATTAAAAATGTTAGTCCAAAAATCGCAAGAAGCGTCTCACATATAAAATAAATCTTGACCAGGCAGTTTTAACTCTTATGTATGCTGAAATTATCTAATCTCTGATTTGAAAATTGACTTTACATTTCCTAGTTGGATCGACATACTGACAGACAGACAAACGGAATGACGGACAAATATCTTTTCCTGCGACATATGAGATTTTTCAACATAAAACACGTCCTGTTTTACCCACAATTCCCCAGTAGCTGCGAGACCGTTAGTACCATTCTGTCATGGCATATATTCACAGTAGGACTCTCTCTTCTCTTTGGACGACTACGCCAATAGTGCTTATGTAATAACAAGTTTACATATGATATGTTTATGGTCTTTCTAACCCTTGACAACATAGACTAGATATACAGCAAACGACATTGAACATGGCTTAAGGTTTGTCAAAATGTGTCTAAAAGGGGAAAGGGTTAAACGAATTACTTTTTGTTATCTAGATCAAAGAAAAAACAAACTTGATTCATGTTTGAAAGCATTGTTTAAAAAGGAGGAATTGCTAATTGTCAGCAATTGCTCCGTTTCCAAAAATATTTTCAATATTCGTATGTAACTAAGTAGCTATAACGTAAACGGTTCAATCATTTGCCGCTTACAGTCACTTTTTGACGCATGTGCATCAGATGACATTTGAATACATCGTAACAAGAGGAAAAATTGCTTATCATGACCCAAAAGGCATTTCCTCTTTTTCCACAAAGGTTTCAACTATTTTCAATAATTTCTGTCCATATTTTCCCCTAGATGTAAAGCAAAATTGCTCATTATCCTTCATCTGTTGCATGTTATTCAAAATGTGTCTGAAAGGGGGGAAAGAGTAAAAGAATATATGCAGTAAAACTTTTTAAAAGCTTAAGTATAAAAATAATTTATTTGAAACAGTTTTGAAAGCATTGTGTGAAAAGGAGGAATTGCTCTTTGTCAGCAATGGCTCCATTTATCAAAATAGTTTAAATATTCGACTGTTATAGTATCCCGGAAAGTGTTCAGTTATCATGGAAACGATGTAATCCTTTCCAGCTTACAAATGATTTTTGACGCATGTGCAGTAGACGACATTCGAAAATATCGTAGACAATTTCTTCTTTTGCCACAATTGTTTCAACTCCTTTCAATAATTAAAATTTGATTTACAGTGACTTGCATATTTCACTATATGTATTCTAAGTTGACTATTGTAGACTTGTTGGGCTCAAAGCACGGTCAACGTTTACTAACAAGACTGACATTGAGGTCAATCATAGTTCAGAGTGTGTTTCACTCTTTTGACTTACAAATGCAAGCGGCTAGATTTTCGTTATTCTGTCGAACCAATAAAATCATTGTAAAGCAGATGGCAACCCATAAAAGACAAAACTTTTGCGGATTTATACAATTGTTAGACTCGGTTGCAGCCGTAAGTCGACTTTTCGAAAAGCATGCTAGGAATGTCCCAAAAACTCTTTTCAAAAGAAACTTGGTACACTTGATCCTAGGAAAAATGTGCATGTCTTTACCAAGTCAATATATCCCCGACAAACGACGTTTGAATGGGGTATATAGGAGTCACCATGTGGCCTGTCAGTTGGTTGGTCGGTCCACTGCAATTAACTCTATTATACTAAATACAGAGTTATTGCACTTTGCTACTTTTCCTCGTCCGGAGAATAACTTGAAAACTACTAGATGGAATCTAATAAAAATCCATACAATGGTAAAGCACAATTAGAGGCAGTGCAGTGTACAAGAACCATAACTCTTTTGAGCTAGTTACAGAATTATTGCCCTTCCTTTCTTTTTTTCTTATCCGGAGAATAACTTTTATTACCCTTTCTTACTGTCCGGAGAAAATCTTTAAAGCTGAAGGATTAATGTTAATAAAACTTCATACACTGGTAGGGCACAATAAGAGGAAGTGCAGTTTACAGGAACCATTACTCTATTGTACCTAATTACAGAGTAATTGCCCTTTGTTACTTTTTCTTGTCCGGAGAATAACTTATACAAATTTATACAATGGTAAAGCACACTGAGAGACAGTGCAATCTACAATAACCACAATTACTATTCCCCAACCTTTGGTTGGGAATCGTATTGTTTTTATACTTTATTTTCTTTCTTTCTTTCTTTCTTTCTTTCTTTCTTTTTTTTCTTTTTTTTTCTCCTATCCAATCGTTGTCCGAGCGATATCTTGTGAACGAATGGTCAGATAATATTGAAACTTGGAACATAGATAGATGGCAATGTGAAATTGTGCACCTTGCAAGAATTATAACTCTGGGGCCACTTTGTTGCAAAGTTATCTCCCATTGTTCAATAGTTTAATAGTGTAAACTTTGTCCAGAGCAGAACTCATAAACTACCTGATGGAATTGATTGAAACTTGGAACATAGATAGATGGCAATGTGAAGTTGTGCACATTGCAAGAATTTTAACTCTCGGCCACTTTGTTGCAAAGTTATCTCCCCTTGTTCAATATTTTAATAATTGGTTGATTTGTTGAGCTTGTATAACTCGCTTGGTCTAATTTTGGCCTTGAATAACTCAATAACGAAAAGTGATGAAACTTAGTACATGTGTTCCTAATCAAGTAGTACTACTTTCTCAAGTGTATTAGCGCATGACCGAATACACGTTTCTAATTGGTCGATTTTTTTTGGCTTGTATAACTCAAAAACGATAAGTGATAGAGACTTTAAACTTAGTACATGTGTTCCTAATAGAGTGTGGGAAACGTTCGTAACTCTTGCAATGTCTTGTTCTATTTGAGCTTATTACAGAGTTGCTGCCCTTTGTTATTTCTTTCTTGTCCGGAGAATAACTTTAAAACAACAGGATGGAAATTAATAAAACTAAATACAATGGTAGAGCACAATGAGAGCAACGTGCAGTGTACATCAACCATAACTCAATTTTACCTAATTACACAGTTATTGCCCTTTGTTACTTTTTCTTGTCCAGAGAATAACTTGACAACTTCTTGATGGAATCTAATAACAAATCATAAATTGTTAAGCACAATATGAGGCAGTGCAGTATACATTAACCATAACTCTATTTGAGTTATTGCCCTTTGTTATGTGTTTCTTGTCCGCAAAATAACTTTGAAACAACGGGATGAAAATTAATAGAATTACGTTCAATGGTAGAGCACAATTAGAAGAGGTGCAGTGTACAGTTACCATAACTCTACTTTTGCTAATAAATGAGTTATTGCCCTTTCTTACTTTTTTCTTGTCTGGAGAATACTTTTAGTACTACTGGTTGGAATTTCCTATCATGGCGGAGTTCGGGATATCACATTCAGTGATAGCTCTAGTTTGTTTAAGTCTAGTGTCTGCCAATGGTAGGAAGCCAATGATTTGATCATACCAAAGACTTTAGAAATGGTAGTGAATAACAACTAGTGATGGATTTGCCTCCATGGCGCTTGGGATTTTTGGGTAAGCGTTAGGATTGACCACTTGTGTCAGTATAAATTGACCAGTGGTACTGATAACTTACCCAGGAAATGCAGTGATAAAACTGAAAAAAAATGAAAATGACTAAACAACACAATACAATAAACATATTTTACTTGGATATATTTTCAGGTAAAATGGAATCTTCCGATACAACTGAGACGGTTTGGATCAGCCAACAAATGATGTCTTGTTCAATCGAGTTGACAAAATACTCTGACAGATTACAGAAAATCTTGCCGAAAATGAAACGTTCATATTTATTAGCATAATCAGGACAGCTATAGAAATGAAAACAGAAGATGATGACACAAAGGTTGAAGAATTTATTGATGAGTTCACAGATTTGACGATGTTTTGAAGGGGGATATCAGTCAATTTAATCAAACAAGGCGTGAGGTATCTGATAGAACTGAAGCTGGATTCGAATCTTGCCACATACATATGGAACATAATGAGTAGTATCCTTGGGAGAGAAGCAATTGGATGAAGCAACTCTGAATAAGTATTACGAAATCTTAAATGGGGGATATGAATGTGTTAGACATATTCGTTTAAAGGTAGACGGCATGTTTGGAGTTGGTAAAACTACGATCATAAGAAGGATGTGCAATGAAGAGGTATCAAATGTTCAAAGCACTATCGGTATAGATGTGTCAGTGAATGCTTGTGAAGTAGATGACAACAATAAATGTGAGGTGACTGATTTAGAAGCAAAGAAGAATAAACACTACGAGAGAGTCGTATTTCACATGCTCATTTGAACGCAAAAGAACCAAGTGTAGCCATTGAAAGAAAATCGCCAGAAAGTTTGGATGTTAAGGAACAGGACGAAGAAAATATTCCAAAGAAGTTAAAGTTAATATTTTGCACAAAGAATCAATAAAACCTAAAGTTGAAGTCCCAATGCCAGTTAATGAGAAAAAGCCTAAAGCTGTTTTGGAATCCACAATACAAAATCTTAAACGATTAACAGATTCGGAGCCGACAACCAAAGAGTATGTCGATAAATTAAAGGCTGCTGTCGACGAAAATAAAAAGCTCGTCAAATAAGACGAATAACAACTGTGTAAAATTTACTACTCCAACCATCATTTCTTCCTTAGTGCAAGGGCTATATATCTGTTGGTGTTAAACATCAGCCAAGAGCTGGATGCACCAGTTCTAGAAAAGCTTGACAACGATGGTTTAGACAGAGCTACATCAATGCCAACAGGTTTTACTTGTAGGGATGCCTTCAAGTGTTGGATGAATAGTATTAACACCTACACCGCATCAAGAAAATATTCCTCAACGCTGTATCGTCCCACAATTGTATTAGTAGGAACATTTAAAGATGTTGTAATAAAACAAATATGAAGAAGAGTGTAGTAAGGATAAGAACATTTTGGAGATGTACAAGGAGGAGTACTTTAATGAAGCTTTAAAGTCGTTTGCTGATTCTGAAGTAATAAAACTTGTTCACCGGAAGAAGTTTTTCGTCAGCAGATATGACCCAGCAGACGTTGTCAGTGCTCTGAAAAATGGGTTGTCTAGCATTGCCGAGAAACAGCCCTTCTGGAATGAGCGGGTTCCCATGAAATGGATACCTTTGGAAAGGTCCATAGAAGTCAGAAAACCAGTCAAGCAAAACTGCAGATGCGAGTCAAAACAATACAGGAAGTTCAACAACTAATGAAAGCAATGCCAAATGTGCAAAGGCAATACAAAGTAAGAGCGAATTAAAAGATGGAGCTGGAAACAAAGCAGATGACACTGATAATACAAATGAAAACAGTGCTTTAAAGGAGCTAGAAACACTGGAACAAATTGATAGGGACACTGAATTGTCATTAACAGATAGAAAACAGATTCAACTTTTCCTAAACTTCCAGCATGCTCTGGGAAATGTGCTTTATTATGATGCCAAACAGCTAGAAGACACCACAGAAGATTACTATGTTGTTCCATGCGTATTGTCACTCAAGCCACTATAATTGGAACTGAAATGCAAAACACCAGATGCAAAATCGACACCTATACTGTGTATGGTATTCAAGAAGGATTTCCTTCCAGCATTTGTGTGTGATTATCTTATGGCTACTTGCATAAGACAATAGGAAGTTCCTAAATACAGATGAGATCAGCTAATGGTCTTCAATGGCATGGGAAGATTTCTGTTAAACCCGGGGGGAAACCATGTGGTTATCACTTTGGTGGAAGGATAACATTATATACATGCATTTTCCTGTGTACGCACTTAAAGAAACCTATAGACGGACCAATTTGCGCAAAAGTTCTTCAGCACGTTAAGCAAATGATCCGAGGGTTATTTAGTATCCATCGTAACTTTACCGGAGACGTTGAAGACAATCAGAAAACCAAATATGATGAATACATTAAATGTCCAAAATGTGTAGAAGATGAAGCAAATGTACACGTCGGAACAGAAGGCACTGAGCTTGCTCCAAAAGAAAAGATCACTGAGAAATCCAAGATGCTCCTTGTTAAATCCTTTGCTAAGGAAGAAGAACTAAATTGCGAAAACGATCATACTATAGGTAGAGATGCATCTCTATCCAAATGGTTCTCCGAAAGAAATGAAAAATGCAAAGTTGCAAAACTGCGAGATTTACGCGAAGGAGCTTTTAATTTGTTCAGAGCAAATCCAGATGGCGTTGAGATAACGGAATTACATCTAGCGGAATTGTCAGAACATATTGGAAAAGAATACACTCTCCTTGGAATTGAGCTTGTTTTGAATTTCCAAACAATTGAACAAATTAACATGGAGAAGAGGGACATCAAAACACGTATTAAGAAGACTCTTTTAGGATGGAAGAAAGTTTGTTAAGAAACACCAACAGTTGGCAACATCAAATCTGCCATATTGAAGGTGCTTAGGATATACTTGTAGAATGAAAAATGCCGAGAGGAGGAGATTTCCATGCGGAAAATTGTCAAATGGTTTGAAACAAAACTAGGTACAGATATGCCAACAGAGAGAGAGCTTCTGGAAGTTGCTAATATTTTCGACGGAAAATATAAGAAGTTACGGAAGCCACTCTCTCTTTCATATCCTAACATAGAACAGATAGAGGAAACGTACTCTTTGGATATTAACCGAACTCTAGTAGTTCTTCTTCAGTGGGAAAAAAAGCAATACAAATGTGTCCTATAACACATTGAAAGACATTTTGGCGAATATATTGAAGATGGATTGGGAAGGCGTGAAAGCCCAGATAGAGAAAGCCAAGAAGACACAAAACAACTAGAAGATGATGACGACGACGACGAAGTTAAAATGATTGATCCTGAAGAGCGCAAGGAAATAGAAAAGAAGAGGGCAATATGGATGCAAGGATATAAAAGAGAGAAAGGTCCATGTTCTGATGAATGGGACCAGTATATTAGAGATGAGGATGGCTCTTATATGGATGCTGTGGCGATAATGTAAAATGATGATGTGGATGACAGTGTTGATTTAATATTTTATGATGATGTTGATGACAATGACAATGATGGTGACAGTTGATAACGTTATGATTATGTGGATAACAATGACAATGATGATGACTGTTGATAACGTTATGATGATGTGGATCACAATGACAATGATGATAACTGTTGATAATGTTATGATGATGTGGATCACAATGATAATGATATTGTTGATTGTGTAATGATAATGTGGATGACAATGATGATGACATTGTTGATAACGTTATGATGATGTGGATGATATCGATGATGATTGTTGATTATGTTATGATGATGTGGATTACAATGATGAAGACAGTGTTGATTATGGTATGAAGATGTGTATGGCAGTGATGATGACAGTGTTGATTACGTTATGATGATGTGGATTGGGACGACAATGATGACAGTTGATTATGTTATAATGATGTTGATGATAGTGATAGTGAACATAATTTTGATTATGACAATGTTGATAGCAATGATGATAACATTGAATATGATTATGATAATGACAGTGTTAATGATGTCAAATTATGATGACATTGTATATAATTTTAATGATGACAATGTTGATTATGCCAAATGATGATGACGATAAAAACAAAACTGAGCCAACTGAACTGGATAAAAAAAAAAATATTATTTGTTAAGTTTTTATCATTATTTAAAGGAAGAGATTGAAATTTTATGTAGCTTCCAAACAATGCCATATTTTGACAATCGTTTTTGTTTTAGGAAGAAGGATAGGCAGCAATACGTTCTTTTTGGTTTAAGACTGAACATCTAGCCAAACATTATACCAAAGTCTTAAATCATTTACTAGCAATCTGCATTGGTCGAGTGGTTAGAGAGGTTAGAGATGTACTGCATTGGGACGAATTTGAACCTGGCGTCTTCATTTCAATCCTTAATCAAGGCGGTTACAGTTGAGAGACATTTGGCACAGCACATTTCCAAGGCTATATCTGGTTATTCACCCAAGGGATAATGAGCAAGTTAACTTTTGCCAGTAATGATTCTGAAATACTGTTGTTAATGGTGTAAACTGATATGCAATTTCAGATCCATCTAATGGAAAATTGAGCAATCTCTTCATTTGCCACAGTGTTTGAACTGAATTCAATAATTGCACACTTTAATATTTAAGTCGTCTGCTGCAGATTTGTTATATGTGGTAAAGGGGGGGGGGGGTTAAAAGTATCCGTGTCAAAAGTCCCCTATGTTACGGGAGAGACTAGCATCACAACTTATAACCCAGCTACACCGTTTATTCTTTCTCGTGATTGTTTGAATGGTGTTTAATGCCGTTTTCAATAGTATAACAGGTATATCTCTGCGTTTCCTGGGTAATTTACCAGAACGGAGCATCATACTTAATCTAAAATACTGTTGAAAACTCGAATCAATCATTATAATTTACAAAGTTATGGCGACTAAAATATATAAGGAAAACAGATAGAACAATATTTATGCATTAAATCAATCATTCTTACAACTAGGTTTAATTTACAAAGTGTTATGGACTTCAATATATAAATAGAACAGATAGAACATTATTCATACATTAAGTCAATCTTTCTAACAATTGGGGTTAATTTACAAAGTTATATAAGTAAAACAGATATAACTTTATTCATACATTAAACTAATCATTCTAACAATTGGGGTTGATTTACAAAGTTATGTTGACTTCATATATAAGTAGAACACATAAAACTTTATTCATATATATTTTTTTAGAAGTTGTGCTTGTTTTATAGCTCAAGTGAGCACGAAGTGCAGGGTGAGCTATTGTGATCACTCATCGTCCGTCGTCGTCTGTCTGTCTGTTCACATTTTCCTACAAACAACTTCTCCTCATAAACCGCTTGAGATACAACCTTTACAGGGCACAAGTCAGAAACTGAGAGGGCTTGAGCTGTTTGGTGCGTAACATTGTCCGGTGATCCTCTACAAAGATAATAGAATGTTCAAATTATTTCCCTGTTGTAAAATTGGCCCCAACCCGGTGGTCACCTAATTTACAGAGATATATAGAGAAAAACTTTGAAAATGTTTTTGTCTGAAACCAAAAAGCCTATAGATTAGATATGTGGTTTGTAGCATTGTCTGGGGAGCTCTTCCAAGTTTGTTCAAATTATGCCCTTGTCAAAATTGGCCCAGCCCCTGGGGTAACCTGTTTTACATAGAGATATTTAGGAAAATATACTTAACAGTCCCCCCCCCCCCCCTCCCCAAAGACATATTAATTTGACAAAAGACAGACAATATTAGTTGGGTTATTGCCTTGTGGCAAGTGGAGCTATTCTTGGCATTGTGCCTCTTTTATAAGCTTACCTGACAGCTAAATTAGATTCTGTAGTTGGCTTTACATCATATTGAAAAACTCGGGTGAGCGAGCCAGGGACATCCAGCCCCCTCTTGTTTTAGATGTGTTTAAAATGTAGAAAAGTTGTCTGTTGCATCAACACTGTCTGTGTCGGGGAATGGAACATGAAGCCAAGTCAGTATAAATGTAAGTTTAAAAAAATATGCTGACCACTTTGACACATATGCAACAGACAAATATTGGAAACATTGTGTGCAATTTCTACTTCAAATGTTTTTGGATTACCTGAGACAAAGGCTCAATGTGATCTATCCTGATCACTCTCTGTCCTTCTGCCGTTAGCTCTTAGCTTCAAACATCTCCTCCTTAAGCACTACTTCATAGCTTCAGAGCAATGTTTCCTTGAGTGGTCGTAATTCAAAATTATTCAAAGATTTAAATTCTATTTAGAACATTGGTTGAGGCAGCATAAGAAGGGATTGGGAGATAATGCATCAATTCTTCTCCTTTAAATGTGCTTGTCATATTCAAAGATTATTTGGTAGTAATTTTTCTAGGGTTAATCTGTACAAATCATGTTCAAGCCATATTTATTGGTTGAAAAATATGGTAGCCAGGCGTCATCAGTAAAGAGGCAAAATGACAACACTTTTAAGATTCCATTTCTGTGAAAGTGTTCGTCTCGATTTCGAAATAATTCAGCAGAAATGTTCCTTAGCCATATTGATTGGTTGGGTAACATAGCCACCGGGCGACATCAGAAAAGGGGCAAAAGGACAAAGTTTGAGAATTCCAGTCCTGTGAAAGTGCTGGTCTGATTTTGAAATGATTCAGTAGAAATTTATCCCAATGATTTATACAAAAGATATTGATTGACTAAAAAACAATGCCACCTGGTGAAAAGAGAAAAGGGTTTAATTGAGAAAGGTTTAAAGATCTTCTCCTCTTAATCTGCTTTCAAGATAATTTGATAGATATGAAATATGTCAAAGTCGTGTGCTGCATATGTGTTGTACTTGCGAAAGGGTAAGGTTATTCCTCTGAATCGGCTTCAAGTTTAATTTGCAGGAAATGCGAAAAAAAGTGTTGAAGCCATATTTATTGGAAGATAAATATGGCTTCCAGGGACTGGGGCTATAGCTTCTATTTTGTTTGTGTTAACCCCTTCCCACATACAACAAATCTGCAGCAGACGACTTTGAAAACATGGTGACAAAAACCTGAAAAATATCCATAAAAGATATCTTAATTGTTAAAAGCAAACTGTGCAGCTTTGTCTAGATTTACCCGGAACAAACTGTGCAGCTTTGTCTAGATTGACCCGGAGCGAACTGTGAAGCTTGTCTAGATTTACTCGGAGCAAACTGTGCAACTTTGTCTAGATTTACCCGGACAAACTGTGCAGCTTTGTCTAAATTGACCCGGAGCGAACTGTGCAGCTTCTCTAGATTAACTAACCCGGAGCAAACTGTGCAGCTTTGTCTAGATTTACCCGGAGCAAACTGTGCAGCTTTGTCTAAATTTACCCGGAGCGAACTGTGCAGCTTTGTCTAAATTTACCCGGAGCGAACTGTGCAGCTTTATCTAGATTTACAGCTGTTACAAAAGTCTTAAGTGTTGGTTTTAATCCTTTTCCACTTACTGATGCCTTTGCAGCAGAGAAGTATTGAAAACAATGTTACAAAATCGGCATTTTCTCTTTTTGCCACAATGTTTCAAACTACATTCATTATTATACTTTCATTTATAGAACTTTTCAACATTCATGCATAGATGTTATCACAGATGTCTGCTGTAGATTTATTTTATGTGAGAAAGGGTAAAAGAGTTGGGTGATCGACTAGATTTGTAAGTATGTCTTACAAGAAACGAAAAATATTATGTCTTATATTTATATAATTTTGATAAAAAAAAGATATTTATATAAAATTAACACATTCCCCCCTTCTTGAGACAAACAGTGATGTCCCTACAGAAAACCATTTTCCAAAAAATTATGGGAACACAAGAAATTGTGCATTATGACGCATTTCCCTTATTCCTATGCTACAGAGTTTTCTTCTCTGTATTAAAATTACTTTCATTTGCCTAGATTGTCTAGTCTTTTCTTCAGATAACTGTAAGTCTAAAATCTGCAGACATTGTATCAGGTAATAAGTATAATATTAAACAATTCCTACATTGTCATGCCTGTGTAGCAGACGACTTTTGAAAACAATGTCACAAAGGGAAAATTTGCTCATAATGAGCAACATCTCCGTTTGCCACAGTGTTTTCAACTTTATTCAATAATTACAGTTTATTTGGATGAAATTTCCTTTATTTTTCCACATTCTTTCCAAATCGTCTGCTACAGATTTGTTGTATGTGGAAAAGGTTTAACACTCTTGGCATGGACCTGCATCATATAACAACAGACAGTTCACCACTTCATGACACCGTGTTTCCTGGTCTTCTCACAATCTTTCCAGGCAACTAGGTGATTTCCAACATAACCCTTCTTGTATTGACTTTTGTCAAACGTAGGAAAGGATTTATTTTGCATGAATGTCAAGTTTCACTTTTTGTTACAAAGTTTTCAGCTTGGTTCAATAATGTGACAATTTAATAAGAAGATATTCTCCACAGTATTTCAGTTATATCACGATGTTTCCTTGTAAATTAACCCTTTCCCACATTATGGGAACACAAGAAATTGTGCATTATGACGCATTTCCCTTATTCCTAGGCTACAGAGTTTTCTTCTCTGTATTAAAATTACTTTCATTTGCCTAGCTTGTCTAGTCTTTTCTTCAGATAACTGTAAGTCTAAAATCTGCAGACATTGTATCAGGTAATAAGTATAATATTAAACAATTCCTACATTGTCATGCCTGTGTAGCAGACGACTTTTGAAAACAATGTCACAAAGGGAAAATTTGCTCATAATGAGCAACATCTCCGTTTGCCACAGTGTTTTCAACTTTATTCAATAATTACAGTTTATTTGGATGAAATTTGCTTTATTTTTCCACATTCTTGCCAAATCGTCTGCTACAGATTTGTTGTATGTGGAAAAGGTTTAACACTCTTGGCATGGACCTGCATCATATAACAACAGACAGTTCACCACTTCATGACACCGTGTTTTCTGGTCTTCTCATAATCTTTCCAGGCAACTAGGTGATTTCCAACATAACCCTTCTTGTATTGACTTTTGTCAAAAGTAGGAAAGGATTTATTTTGCATGAATGTCAAGTTTCACTTTTTGTTACAAAGTTTTCAGCTTGGTTCAATAATGTGACAATTTGATAAGAAGATATTCTCCACAGTATTTCAGTTATATCACGATGTTTCCTTGTAAATTAACCCTTTCCCACATACGACAAATCTGCAGCAGACGAAAATCCCTTTAAAAAAAGGGCAAAAAAGGTACAACATTGAATAAAGATGAAAACATGGTGACAAGAGGAGACATTGTTCTTATTGAGAAATTTCTTCTTTTGTTGCCATGGTTTCAAAAAGCCGTCTGCTGAAGAGGCGTCAGAGAGCGTCTATATGAGAAAAAGGGTTAACCAGCACTACCAGTCTCATTTTCCTGACAACTAAATAAGAACGTGGTCTATTTGTAGATACTTTATTTAGAAACAATGAACACGGTCTGAAAGTACACAATGGTGTCATACAATTATTAACAAATGACTGCATCAATGTATATCAATACACGAACATAATATGTAAGGTACATAAGCAATTATATATGTATCAAACATAGTGATTACCTAGAATGTATGCATGTTTCCGTCGTATTGGAGATGCCACTGAACAAAGGAGTAATTATACTAAGGGAAGTAACTGCTTACAAAGGGTGATATATGACACCCGTCCCGAGTCGTACTATTCAGTACCTAGGTAGAGTTACATCAAAATACACGTACATTATCCTATATCTCCCCCAAAGTTTTTGGTATACTTTTTTCACTAAGACTTAACTCAAAAATGATACAGTTCTAAAATAAGAACAGAGAATCAATATGTAAAAACAAACGAATGTTATCTAATGGAACAATGAAACAATAACTGAAAAACACAAAGATAACATTTATCATGTGCAACACATCAAGCATATATAGCATATAAATGATATAATATTATCAATACTAATAATACTGTCATGATTACACCTCGTAGTCATTATGCCATGTTGGCTTAATGGTTGCACGACCTGAACGATGCATGGATGTATCATGGGTTGGTTGAGATGGGGGATGGAGCGGTTTCTATGTGGTTGCATTGGCGGGTGTGGGTCGTGGTCGCTCGAGGGAGGTGGTGTGTGCAATGTGTCTCTATTGCTGAGTGTTCGTTCTGCGTGAGGGGTACATACTGGTAGGTTTGTAGTTCTCTCTGTTCCATATTAATTAGGATTATCTGTGGGATGTGGTTGGGGTATGGGTGGGGCTGAATGAGTTCGGAAGTATTGTTCGTGTAACATGTCTTTATCAATTGTATAACGTGTGTGAGATGGTTGTACTGGGTTGAATTGTCGAAGAAATTTCCTGTTCCTGAGAGAAACCCGACCTGAACCATCTACTTTAACTACTTATTGATCAAATTGACGAACTTCTATTACCACCAAAGTTTTATCCAATTTAAGAGGATGTGGCCTAATTTGGTTTTGAATGCAAACGTGGTCTCCTACTGTGAGTGGTGGGAGTCTTTTGGTGTGCTCTGTAAGTTTTTCAGCGGACACCATATAGCGTTTTGTCAGAGCTTCTTCTCTTGCTAACAGCGTTTCACGCCAGGTGTTGTGTGGTAGATACCTACCAGGCAGTATGGGAATAAAGTCGCGTATCGGTCGACCGAAAACACACATGGCTGGCAAAAGCTTAGTATCTCTATCAGGGGTATTCCTATATCGCAAAATAGCACGTTGGAATGAGTCTGTGTCTAAGCTGCCATCTGGGTGTGTGTTGTCCATAAGTAGATGTTTATCTGTCTTTACACCAACTTCTGCACGACAGTTGCTATGAGGGAAAGCAACAGAAGAGAGGCGATGATGGATTCCTCATTGTTTGAGAAAGGTGCGTGTAGCGCTCGACGTGAATTCGGGACCACCGTCAGAGGATAGTTCATCAGGGATACCGAAAGTCACAAAAATGCGGCGCAAGCAATCTATCAGACTCTGAGCACCACCATGGGTCCTTTCAATAATTGGCCAATTGGAGTAACGGTCAACTACGACTAGATAACTGCATCCTTTGTAGTGAAAGAAGTCCGCACATATACATTGGAATGGGTATTCCGAGATTGCAAGTGGTGTAGGTGGTGCACTGGGGTTGGAGGGGGCAATGCGATTGCAGTATTGACAGGATGCACGTAAGGCACACACAGCGTTGGTTATTTCTGGCTAGAAGACTGACGATTCTGCTCTTGAGGTCATTGCTGTGACCCCTTGGTGTGCAGAGTGTAAGAAAGATAGGACCTCCTGTCTGAGTGATGGCGGAACTAGTATTCGGTCCTTGTATAAGTTTACCCCATCAACAGTATGAAAGTTGTCCCTATATAGTTGATGCTAGGGAAGATCGAACTTGGGCTACGTCGTCTGTCAGTAGCAGTTTTTCTGGGTCATCCGTGGGGGGACGAGATATGCTGTCTGTGGCTCGATGCTTAACACCAGGGATGTTGACCATTCGGAATCTGTACCTCAGCGATTTCTCTTTAAGGTTCCGCAGTCGTGAGTTTGAGATGTTTTCGAATGATCGGTCGCCAAAAATCTTAAGAAGTGGTTTGTGATCGACTGCGATGATCAGATCAGAGCAACCAAGTACAAAATATCTACTCTTATCCACGGCGTCTGCTACAGCTAATGCTTCGCCCTCAATAGGGGCATACCGGTTCTCTGCATCATGGTTAAAACGGCTACCCACAAGCGTGACCTTCCATCCACTCTTGCAACAAAACGATCCAGTTTTTGGACAGGAACAGTGCTTTTGCAGTAGCCAGAACCCTATGCCATCCTTAGACCAATCTGTTGCCAGGCACGTGGGTCTATCTGGGTCAAAGATTCGCAAACCTTCCTCTATTTTACGTGCAATGACCTGTTTTGACTCTTCGAATAATGTATCAAGGTCATTGGTCCATTAAAACTGCACCTTGTGTTTTAATAGACAGCGGAAAGGAAGCACCTTGTCAGTCATACTGAATGCATATGCGACCTGGTTGACAAGACCAAACTATGAGCGAACATCGGTGATGTTCTTTTGTTTTGGGAAATCCAGACTAGCCTGAAGATATTTATCTCAAATTTGCAAATTCGACGTTGTCTTCCGCAAAGACAAACTTTTGCGGATTCAAGTTATGCCATTGCGACCACAGAGATCCAACCATTTCACTGCCTGAAAGAAGCTTTCTTCAATATAACGGGACCATAGCAGCACGTCATCCACACACTTGGTTTTGTTCGGGATGTCTGAAACGAGCTCATCATAACGCCTCGTGAACCCATCACCTTAGGCTATGTATCCCTGTGGGGCTGTTTTATAGCGGTATCACCCCAAGGTGTGATGAAAGTTGTAAGATGTCTATCTTCCTGTCTTATGGGTACACTACGGTAGCCATTCCAGGCATCAAAGACAGTTTTCTTCTTACCTTGGGGTACGGAGCGAGCTTGATGAAACGGGGAAGGTGTGTGTCTCACGAGTGGCGTGGGCATTGAGAGGTTGAAAATCAACTGTACGCCGAGGCTCGCCATTACCATTCTATGACACCATGTGACTGGTTCCCCTACTGGAACTGGTTCGATTACACCTAAGCGTACATCTCGGTCAAGCCCAGCCTTCACAGCATTCCGCCAGTGAATAGGTACAGGTATGGGTGTGTGGTGGGCCACATGTGCAGCATTGGGGTCAACCATCAATTTCATGGGTGGTCCATCCATTAAAGGTAATGACTGGGGCTCACAAGTACTGCAGCTGCTTGATTTGTAATGGTCTAGTAAGAAAGCCTTCAAGCAATGAAGGTTTGCCTCTGTCCAAGGAAATGGGATTTTTATCGGGAGAGGAGGTGGTATTTGACGTCTGGGACAATTGCAGGTGCATTGGGGCTTCAGTATGGGTAAACATTGGTCAGGGAGTTTAGTTTTTGCAGACCCAATAGTGGGAAATGTGTCAGAAATAAAACCTAGTTCAATGCATGCCTCTCAACTGAGGTAGAATTTATCAGAATTGTCTGTGACATAAGTCATGTGTCTGGTTTCAATGGACCTGGCGCCTGTATGACCCAGAGCACGTAGGCGTAGTATGGTCGCATCAAGGATCTTGATGCCATTACTTGTGACTGTGCGCATATTCATGGTGACTGGGATACGGTCCGATTCCCTAAGGCCCAAACGGTGAATCACCTTGAGTCCTGCAAGGCAGCTCTTAGCAGGTTGTACCCCTGAAATATTGAGATTTAGACCTTTTTTTACCCATGTATCAGATAGTTTGTCAAACACATGATGATCTATGCATAAAGATCTGTCATAACTAGATTCATTAATGGCACAAGCGTTATCTAACAAATTAACCACATCTGATATCGAGCATAATGTATCAAAAGTTGCAGCACTTTCAGACGACTTGTTTTTGTTGACTTTTGGTTTGTCTTTGCTCCTACACGTGTTGGCCAGGTGATTTCTATTACATAGTTCACAGATATTACCATATGCTGGATATTCGTTGCGACGTATTCGAGCTGGTGCACTTCTCCCGTGACCTTCTTTACAAAATAACCGCACGTATCCGACCTGTTATTCTTGTTTTTCATGTAAGAACTGACAGCCTCCACTGCATGGCTGTCTAGGAGTCGTGATGTTGACCGTCTTGCTTCTTGTCACTCAGAAGATTCATCTGTATGTCTGGGTCTGCTATGCCCCTAGCTAGCACATCCCGCATGATCTCTTCTGTGAAATTGACATCAATATTATATCCCGGGCACTTAATGGAGAATTTACATATGTTTGCTTGACCTCGAAGTCGAGCGCCAAATCTTCTGATTGTTTTATCGCGATCCTGTCGCAAGTTGTGTAGAGTAACGCGAGCGACCATAATGTCTCCTCTCTCACCGCTAACATTTTAATAGCGTCTAAGACGTATGCTTCTGTTTTATCTGATAAGCTGCAGCCTGCTGTCCTTGTGAGGTCCTTTCTAAGCTGTTCATCGCAGCATTCCAGTAACTGAATGACCTTGTCCCGGCCATCTATTTTGGTGGCGTTCACGTAATCGGTCCATCTAGATTTAAAATACTGCCAGTCTTCTGTTGTTCCGGCGGCGTGGATTCATGGTCTTTTTACATTCTCAACCATTCTGGAAGCCGGTGATGCATGGCTCATTGAGTGCGTTGTGTTCAGTGCAGCTACGATTGAGGCCTACAGGTCATCAGTTTTGTAATCACATCCAGGAAACGGGCATGGTACGGCTGGCATCGTGTGACCTATGCACGTAGATCGTGTTCATAAATAAGAACGTGGTCTATTTGTAGGTACTATATTTAGCAACAATGAACACGGTCTGAAAGAACACAATGGTGTAATACAATTATTAACAAATGACCAGTGTAGATACGGATTTGGCATCAATGTATATCAATACACGAACATAGTATGTAATGGACATAAGCAATTATAGATGTATCAAACAAAGTGATTACCTAGAATGTATGCATGAGTAATTATACTAACGGAAGTTACTGCTTACAAAAGGTGATATATAACACCCGTCCCGAGTCGTACTATTCTGTACCTAGGTAGAGTTACATCAAAACACATACCTATACATGTACATTATCCTATAACAACCATGAATCGGTCGAGATACTGATCGCCTAGGATAGAAGCCATTACTACCATGTTAAAGTATTTATTCCCAAGTATAAACATGTGAAGAAAATACTGGAGAAATATTGCTTGTTTATGAAAGATGACTCCTTTTACACATTTACCACTGGACAATTGATGCACAAGTCTACACAATGATATAGTACACAGAAAAAATCCTTTCCCACATATCTACAGAAAATTGAAGACGACGATTTTGAAAACTGCTAAGCAACTAAGCAACAAATTGGAAAAACTCTATAAATGGATTTCATGCCTACATAAAAGTATTCATGGCAAGGAGCCCAATGTTGGATAGTGCACCTCAAAGACAGACCCGTGGTGGAAAAAAATGAAAAAAGCACTTTTTTATATATTTAGATACAATAATTCTGAAATGGCATTAGGCTAATTCAAATGCCTATAGTTAATTACTTGACAGTAACTTTCTGTTGTATTTGAATCAATGAAATAAAACAGGCTAAAAAAATATCAATATTTTCATGGTTTTGAAATTGTGCCCATTAGAATTATACTACCCAAATAAGCTTTTTCAGTTATCATACACTATTTCGTAAATGTAAACAATAGAAAAAAAAGAAGTAGCTCAATCAAATTTCTACTTGCACTGGGCGACTAGCGTCCTGTTAATATGAATCTGTTTTTCTAGTAACACTAACAGTCCACACTAGTTGTTTTCAAGTACATAAAATGATTTGCAAAAGATAACTAAAATAGCTTTTTCATTTAAAACTTCTTTGCAATGAATGTGTCTAGCTTCAATTACTCTAAAAACGGACTACTTTTAACTATTCTGTATTTTCGAAATGATGGGAGTTATAGTACAGGATTCAAAAGTAAAAGTAGAATTATAATTGCCATGTATTCAAACAAATTTTGTTCATACATAATGTCCTGAAAATACAACTTACTTACAATATCTGTTAATATAATAAATGTAAAATTCTTTATTGAGTACATATTAAAGTATTCTCATTAATGTTTTTATTAAAGAGGGAAATAAGATTTATTCTGTGTAATTTGCAAACTAGTTTTAATGGGGTTTACACAAATCCAAGTATTTAAAAAATGGCGTTTTCTGGTATTCTAATTTAATAACAGTGCCCGAGAAACCAATGTTTAAGCAGATTACCATTTTTTATCCAACACCCCTGAAAACTGATTTTTTTATTGAGTCAGGCCCGTGTGATAGCCCAACTATTTAAATATGACTGATTTCGCCCAAGTCGCCAGTCCTTACTGACAAAAATAGTCTTCAGACTGAAATTTAGTCATGCAATAACTTATTGATCAAAGAAGGGAATAAACAAACAAGAGGGCCGTAATGGCCCTGGGTTCGCTCACCTGAACTGATAGAACTTCAATAGTTTTTAAATCTGTATGCATATAACCAGAGATGCCACGAGCCCTGGTGGCCATATTTATTAACGGAACAGAAACACCTTGGTAGAAGGTCTCTAAACATTTGTACCACATCATTATCAAATATGACCCCTACACTTTTTGTTCAAGAAGATTATTTAAAGTTTTCACTGTATATACATATAAGGACAACAAGCCCCGCCCCCTTTTTGCCATGTTTTTCTACAGATCTGAATTATTCAAACAATCGTGGTAGAGGACCGCAATGAACATTTGTGCCAAATTATTTTTAGATCGTGCCAGTGCTTTTGTACAAGAGAATGTTTAACGTTTTCAATATATATTACATATAAGCCAAACAAGCCTCACCACCTGGCGGCAATGTTTTTCGAAGGATCTGAATAATTTGAACACTCTTGGTAAACGGTCAACAAAGGATATTTGTGCAAAAAAAATCAAATCGGACCAGTACTTTTGGAAAAGATGATTTTTAAAGTTTTTCCTTTCCGTTTGCCATGGAATTCCATTCATTGAACAACTTTGAATGGGGACCATTCAAGGAACATCCCTGTTTAGTGTTATCAAAATCGGCCAATTTATTTCGTGTGTTTATTTATTATGTATTATGTGTTTATAAGTCGATGTTGTTTGAAACAAAATGTTGACGGACAAAGACCGGTGGCAAGAACTCACTCTGAGCCTGCGACTCGGGTGGGCTAAAATTGATTGACAGGTTTAAAACATTTTGTGATGTTTGGACAATACATCTATCAAAAGGTTGGAAAGTAATTGAGTGAAAACCACTTTCAAAGCTCAGACTCCTACAACCTAGACCTTTGATCTAATGACAATAGATAATTTTGGCAACTGCAGCCATAAAGACCAATTTATCTACTGTAACATTGTTTGTAATACGTTAATGAAACAGACTTTATATACACGCTTGATTAACGCGCATGCCGTTTAGTATAAATACTCTCAGCAGCATTGTTTTAGGCAGTTTCTATTTATATATCGTATACTCCACATCTGTGTTGTTATTGATTATATTCTATATCACATTAGTGATTCAAAGTGGTGTACGGACATCTGTACAGACACACACAAAATTACACCTACGAAGTTTGAAGAATCTTGGTTTTGAATTATGGTTTATAAATATTTTCAAAAGAACAACCTTCCGAATATCTGATGCAGTTTGGTTAAATTAAATAATGAGTGAAGGTGACAAAGCATAGCATAGACAAGCTTTGAACACCTATGTGTTTGTTATTTTCAAGAGAGACTCTGCCCTGAACTCTTTCAGTGCAAGGGATGAGCTGCATCTTTCCATAAACAATTGTGATGGTCAAATAAGCAGTCATTTCAAATACTTGTGCAACAAAACTCTAAACTTTGGGGAAGGTCAATTCATTTGTCAAGGCCTGCTTATCATATAGTTATGTACGAAACAATACTCGATGTCATGCAATTTCGTATACAGAAAAGGCCGACTGAAGCCAACTAGGGCTGTACATGTCACATGATCAACATAGAAACAGATGAAGTAAGCTTATTGCTGTAAAACAAGATGGATTTATGAAAATTAAAAAACCTCAACGACAAACAAAACACTCCTGTATAACTTAATACTGCCCAAACTGCAGGCCAAAAACAACCAGTTTAACAAGTAAGAAAACTTGCAAACACATTAGAACATATAAATATTCATTCCTTTTTCCTTCAAATTATGTGAAGAGTTAGAAGTAAATGGTACTATCTGTGACTGCTGGACTGTAAAACTAAAAAAACATATGGTCGTTTAAATTCAATTGACCAGGACAACACAGTCATGTTGATTTACTTTTTCCTGTCGACCTTAAATTTGTTGGTACCTATTAATCCACAACCTCTTCAAAAAAGAAGAAAATAACTTTTCCTACCTGCCTACAGATTGTTTTCAGAAACAATACTTTTTTCAATGAATATGACATCAAGCCCAAAATACATAACAGTCTGGATTCAAACTTCAAGTAACATGATCAATTGGCATGCACATCAAAAATAGTATACCAATATAAATCAGATTACAAGATAATCATATAAATACATCTATGTGACAAAGCACTTCCTTCATGAATTTGAAGTACAGAATCGATCAATAATATTTTTCTCTATCGAACTATACCAAAATAACGTGAATTTGTTCTCCCTACGTATGTTAGTTCCTTTGAAATATTCGCGAATTCGCCAAAAGGACAACAAACTGGACCAAAAACGAAAGTACCTGCTTTCGTCATTTCGGTTTTTATTTGTATGGCGCGTAGCCAAACAGAATATAGACGGCGTTTCGGGAATATGTTTCTTAAGTCAAAAGTTTTGATTCATACGCCCTGAATGTAGTTCGAATTACATGCGCTTACCTTTCAAATATACTACGATCTATGTTAGAATGTTATGTCTATTTTAAATAAGTGTTTTAACCTCGTTCTGCAGTTACAAAAGAAATTGTAAATAAAATGAAACATTGTATTTTAAAAAATGAACGCGGCGAGATTTATAAATCACAATGAGTGAATTGCTACAGGCAGAACTATTTCCGATTTAAGCTCTAGATACGGCATTTGAATTTTCAATAACGCATTGAAATGTAGATAAAAAACAGAATTGAAAATACTTTCTTTGTGTCTCATCAGCCATATAAATATAGTATAACGAATTAAAAACAAATATGTGCGTCATAAGATGCATTTAAAATGAGAGTGCCACATTTGCAGATAAATCGTGATCGTCAAATTCTATTTATAAATACAACGGTATAGGTTATTCTTCGTGGTATAATTTGCCGTTGCACCGGCTGTTAGAATTATTGCATCATTTGAAGTACACAGCCAAAATCAACCTAGTTCTGTGCATTTAAAAAAGCAGAATTTATATTTATAAACCTTTGATTGAAGTTTAGGTACATGAACGGTTCATTTGATACAACACAATCGATGCTTGGAAACTTGGCCATGGAATATGACCGATGAAGGGTACTTGTTTTGTTGAAATGGGTGACGGTGGAAAGGTCGAATGTCTAAAACGTCGAATTAATAAAACAGAACAAAATGGGAGTGGACACGTCGAAAAGGAAAATGTATAGCCTATACATAATTGTTGTTTTAATTATATACCATAATTAAGAGTTTGTCTTGTTTGTAGTTAAATGAAGTGATATTTGATATATGTATTTAGAGTTGTGCAATTAAATAAAAAGAAAAAAACGAAGGCATAATTAATGAATTTGTTTGTTGCAGCTTTAAAAATAATATTTTTATTAAACTTTGTAATGTTTGTTGCAGCTTTGAAAATAGTTTTGTTAATCTATTATGAATTTATTCTTGTGTTTATTTTGCCGTCCCCATCATTAAATGTGATTAAATAGTTTATTTGAAGTAAAAAGGTGTGTTTAAAGCAGTTTGCATAGAGTACATGCATCCATGATATAGAAGGGCATGCAAAACAATTAAAGTTATTGTCGTCACTTGATCGTCACTTGCAAAACTGGTTCATGTAATACCCTTCTTCACATGGGATGCTAAAGATGCTGAGTGTGGCTTTTTTTTTTTTAAATAAAACATTATTCTATACATAAGTACAATATATAATGAATTCATATATGCTAAATATTTATAATAAAGGAGAAAAGATTAATTAAGTATTTAGAAGAAGAAAAAAAAAAATAATAATCATTATTTCATGAATAATTAACATAAATAACGATTTTTAGATATTTGCACATTTATAACTATTTATTAAAAAGTGCCTATAAATACATTCTGTACGTTTTGTAATACATTAACACTTAATTATTGTTAACATTTTTAGTGTGCCTTCAATCAATTACACTTCAAACATTTACAGTCAGGTGTTGTTACTTTAATCGTTGTTAAGTAATACCGCTTCTGTTGTTTTTCTTAAATTGTTGAAGACTCTCGAAAACCGATGAAAACGTCAGCAAACTATAAAACATCTTTGTAATACATGTATATCACTTGGTAAAAAGAAAATATTAATTCTATTTTTGATCTGCATGCCAATTGATCATGTTTCTTGAAGTTTGAAGCCATACTGTTATGGCTGTTGATGTTATATTCCTTGAAAAAAGTATTGTTTCTGAAAACAATCTGTAGGCAGGTAGGAAAAGTTATTTTCTTCTTTTTTGAAGAGGTTGTCGAAAAAGGAATGAGTATGTATATGTTCTAATGTGTTTGCAAGTTTTCTTACTTGTTAAACTGATTGTTTTTTGCCTGCAGTTTGGGCAGTATTTAGTTATGCAGGCGTTTTTTTGTTTGTCGTTGAGTTTTTTTAATTTTCATAAATCCATCTTGTTTTATAGCAATAAGCTTACTTCATCTGTTTCTATGTTGATCATGTGACATGTACAGCCCTACCAGTTGGCTTCAGTCGGCCTTTTCTGTATACGAAATTGCTTGACATAGAAGAGTTGACCATCGAGTATTGTTCGTACATAACTATATGATAAGCAGGCCTTGACAAATGAATTGACCTTCCCCAAAGTTTAGAGTTTAGTTGCACACGTATTTGAAATAACTGCTTATTTGACCATCATAATTGTTTATGGAAAGATGCAGCTCATTCCTTGCGACATTAAGGAAAAACTTTAAAAATCATCTTTTCCAAAAGTACTCGTCCGATTTGATTTTTTGTTTGCACAAATGTTCCATTGTTGATCCTTTACTAAGAGTGTTCAAATTATTCAGATCCATCGAAAACATTGCCGCCTGGTGGTGAGGCTTGTTTTGCTTAAGAAATGTTCTTTTGGTGAACCTCTCTCGGATTCCTTTAAGCCATGTTGATTGATTGAAAACATGACCACTAGGGGGCAGTATCTAGCCGATTTTCAAATAAAGTTGTAGAAAAGTTCCCTGGGTGATTCTCCATCCGATTCCACCAATTCATGCTGATTTGTAAATACATATGGCCACCATGGGGGCGGGTCTTTTTGGAGATTTAAATTTTGCCTAATGGCAGTGGAGAAATACTGGCCCTCTTGGGCTTCTTGTATTAGCTTACCTGACCACAAAATGAGTTAATGTGGTTGGCATGACAAATCACATAGCATAAGTCAGGTGAGCGATCAAGGGCCATCATGTCCCTCTTGTTTTCTATTTATTTACAAACAATGATATAAAATAAAAGCACAAAAGCAAATATTAGTTCAAATAAGCAATGATTATCAAAGAAAATTCAATTAGTTTTACTTATACCGCCCAAACATAGGTTTTTCGGCTCGAATCAGCCAAGTTTTATGCGTCCGTGCAATACATAGGTCTTCGCAAAGGAAAAATAAGAAACGCATCACATATTTAGGTTTTACTGTGTGAAATGTTCATAAAAATGATCAAACTTAATATTTTTGCATTATTTTTAGGCATCCAGTTTCATCATTTTCAACCAGTTTGACTGTATCCAAACATTTTTGCAGACTACACAAAATTGACCAATAAATTTTTAGACTTTGAAGCTTTCTTAGACACCTTCTTTGCCCTTAGAGATCTGTGTTTTGTGTTAATTGACAAAGTATTATATATATTGAAAGCAATAAAGCAAATATTAGGATAATTAGTTAATTATTTTCAAAGAAATAAAAAACAATCCTATGCCACCCAAATCTAGGTTTTGCGGCTTGAATCTGGCAAGTTCTGTGCGCTCGCGCATTATACAGGTCTCCGAGAAAGAAAAACAGAAACACATAACATTTTTAGGTTTTACTGTGTCACACATTAAAAGAAATGACCAAACTTCATGTGTATGCGTGTTTTGGGCAATTAAACAATCAAAGAAAAGATTAAATAGCTTGAAAACCATCATTTTTTATAGGAAAAATGTAAAAGTGGCTATTACCTAATGACTGATTACACTCATAAGCCTAAATTCCACGCCAAGCACCAAGTTTCATCATTTTTTAAGCAATTTGACTGTATCCCATCCTGTAAAGCACCCTAGAATGCTTCAATATTTGCAGCTGACACAAAATTGATTTTTGTTCTTTTCCAGCTGAAGGACTTCAGGTCACAATACACCAAATAAATTCCTTTTTTGTTTCCATGTAAATTGACCAGTTTCAGCCGTAAATTGTCACACTTTCTAAGCATTTCTCATGTAGAACACCCCATATCATTGAAGAGAGTTACCTCTAAGCTTTAAAACAATCCAAAGTAAATGGGAGGGGGGTCATGCATTATGCAAGAACGAACTCATCAGGCGAAAATAGTTACCGTCATTTTGGACCAAATCGGGCGGGTAAAAAAACGGTGTTTGGGCATTCTCTACTTTCACTTTCAAACAAAGTCAAAATACTAAAAGTGATCAAATCAATCATTTCCAGTGCACATACACTATACACATTAACAATGGATTTAAACTCAATGTCTTATATTTAATGCATTCTGGTAATGGTATACACTCATTTCTATGGAAACAAATTTTTATTTAGGGACTATTTGGATCAACATGACAGTGGATGTATTTGGCATAATTTGACCTTACCCATGTACAGGAAATCTGCAGCTGACAACTTTGAATGCATATTAGCACAAATATGGAAAATCTACAAAAATGATTAAGTATTAAGTGCAATTTCTTGATTTGCCACAATGTTTTTAAACGTCATCTGCTGCAGATGTATGTGGGAAAGGGTTAAGTGAAATGTTAAGGGACAAACCCCTATTTATTCCTCCTTGCATAGCTCTGGATAAGGGGAGTTTTGCATGTTCTAAAATCCTTTTTTGACCCGCTAACCCTATGGTGTGGGTACTCAAAAGAATCGACTTAGTGATACGATTCCCCTTAACATAGGGTTTGCTTTAATAATAAGTGAGAAATTGTGGGGAAAAGAGCAGAATACCCCTCATTATCTGGACCTCTGACTTATTTAGGACTCTTTTCATGTTACAGAGCCTCTAAGTGTCATGATGTTTTGGTGAGTAATAGAAGACCATCATTGCAATGCCCTTTGTTTGTGTTTTCAGAACAGCAACATGTCTGAAGAATTGCCGTCCTTAGCACGCATCGGAAAAATCGATGATGAGACTCGGAGTGTTTACTTCATAGCTCTAGAAGCAGGTGGAGAGAAAGTGAGACATATCCGTCTTATGGTTGTAGGAATGTTTGGGGTTGCAAAAACAAGTTTAATAAGGAAAATCTGTAATCCGACAAATGTTAATGACAAATATGGCATTGATGTATCTTGGAAAACATTTGAAGTTGAGCAAGATGGACACTGGAAGGTGAAAGAAGCTGCTCAGAGAAACGAGTCCGATTTTAGTGAACGATTAGGTGAAATAATGAAACAAAACTCAGCTAAAGGGAGAAAAAGCAAATATGATAATACTGTTATTCCAATAACCAAACCACCCAAATTTCCCTAATTTCCCTCCGCAAAAGAGAAAGAGAGACTAAATGTAGCTAAAACTGTTATGAAGAAGTTTACAGAAGAGCAACAACCAGGAATTGACAACTATATGAAACAAATTGAAGAATTCCAGCCAGCTATTTCCGAGAAAAAGTCAATTCCTAAAAAGGAAAGAAATCCTTCAAGAAATACTTCTGTCTCTATCTGGGACTTCGTTGGTCATTCAGCATATTATTCTACGCATCATCTCTTCCTTAGCTCAAGATCTTTATACTTGTTAGTTATTGACATCAGCAGAAATTTGAATGAAAAATTAACTGAAAAAAGGACTAGATACTTATTAAACAAGGTAAAGGAGAACACATTTTTAGAAGGATTCACATGTAAGGATGCCCTAAAATTTTGGATTAACAGTATTTACACACATACAAAAGAAGAAGATAAGAAGGCAAGAACAGAAGGACCTACATGTATGTCAAAGCCATATCAGCCGACTATTGTCCTTGTAGGAACTCACAAAGACAAGTTATAAGGATCTGACAATGAGCAGGAGCAGTATAAAGATAATTATTTTCGTGAAGCTATGAAATCTTTCAAGGATTCACCTGTTAGGAAAAGGATACACCCTACGAAATTCTTAGTCAGTTGTAAAACGGATCTTCCAGAAGTATTTGACACAGCGAGGAGCAATATCTTCGAAATAGTCACAAAGCAACCATTTTGGGAAGAAACCTCTCCAGCCAAAGAGGATTCCTCTTGAACGGTCTACAGAAAGAAAAAAAGCAAAGGGACATACATGCATAACATTTGATGAACTACGTAACATGAATGCTGCAACTGAATTGCCACTTTCCGATAATCGGGAGATTAAGCTGTTTCTTCAATTTTAGCAAATTCTTGGCAACCTCTTTTTTTACAATGTTGGGGAACTGGAACACAAAGTCATCTTGAATCCACAATGGATTATTGATTCGATCAAACTATTTATAAATCATCAGGAATGCGTGGATAAGCCGGAAAAGGAAGATGCTTGGAGTGATTACCTGGAAAAGGCTAAACTTAAACCAGAACTTATTCGCTACTTGATTAAACAAAGCAACAAGGAAAGGACGGAAGAAGATCGCTTTCTCTACAAGGATGTTGTAGATCACATGAAATACTTCGATGTGATGGTAATGCCTGTAATATATTCCAAGGTAAAAGTGCAGCATGAAGAGTTCTTCATTGTTCCGTGTGTATTAAAAAACAAATACTCCTGATGAGGCAAAGAAACAGACAATATTTTTTAAACCAAACCGAAATGATGCCAAGATGACTCCAGTTCTATGTTTTGCCTTTGAGAATGGATTTCTGTCCCCAGCAGTATTTCATAGACTTCTTGCCATTTGCATCTGGAAACGGGAGATATCGAAAAGTGCCAAAGACTATCTCTTATACAACGGAATTGGGTTATTTAAACTGGATGAAATAAGATCTTTAAAACTCTGGTACGCCAAGTCTGTGATATTCACGAGAATTGCTGTCTATCCACATGCACAAAATATGTCGGCTGAAAAATGCGTTGATGTAAAAGAAGAAATCAGCAAAATGCTTAACTAAATACCTCTTCTTGACATACAATAAAGGTTGAAAAACGATGACGCAGAATTGGAAAGTGTTGATAAACTGTTTAAGGAATACATTCTTTGTGAAAAAAACTAGAAACGTGTGTGGACATTTTGTTCATAGATCCGTGCAAGAATGGCTTGGTGGCTGTGACAGATTTTTTCAAAACAATGAAAAAATAAAATGTGAGTGTGGTAGCCATCATGTTATAACTAAAGAAGATACACTGAAGTATTGGTACATGGAATCTGCTGAACCTGCAAACCAAGATTCTATGGAGAAACTTGAAGAGTGGGTTGAAGATGTTAAGAAAACAATTCATAATCTAAATGAAACTCCAGACGAAAGAGATTTAATTCAGCTTTCTGCTTGCATTGGTGACAAATATTGGCATTTGGGACTTATATTGGGATTAGACAATTCTAGTCTTGAACTCATAAGAGAAGGAAATATCTATAATGTTAAAAAAAGAATTTATAGCGTACTTCTGGCATGGAGACATTTAAAGGCACATGAAGCGACTTACAAACTTTTGATAGAATCAATAGATATCGTATTCCCAAAAGTGATCACATCACTTGAAGTTGAATATGGACCACTAGACGAAGAGACAATAAGACACTACTTCGATGCTTTTAGGGATGGTATTGAAAACGTGAGGCACATCAGACTTATGGTGGTGGGCATGTTTGGAATCGGCAAAACCTCTCTCATCAGGAACATGTGTCATGGCAATTTGGACGACGTAAAAAGCACTGTAGTCATTGATGTATATGTCAACGCTTGCGAAGTTGATGACAACAAGCATTGAAAAATCACAAATAGTGAAGAGAAGGCTAGGAAGTATTATAAATGGCGAATAAATAATGCAATGAAACATAAAAAAGAAAAAGAATGCACTCCAACTAATACGACATCAAGTCAATCAGAGACACAATCGGGACCAATAAACAATGACCATCAATCAACATTGGTTGAAAATGATGAGGAAACAAATACAGCGGTGTTGGAAAATGAGAACATAGATCCTTTCCCAGAAGATATTTTGATGGATGAATCAGGTGGTAATGAAGCATATTATGTTCCCGATAATTTAGACCAGCACAGAACACATTTTCAATCAGTAGTAAATACAAATGAGGAATTGCTAAAAGATCAAAGTGAAGTACAAAAGAACGATGAGCCATAAAAACGAATTACAAACCGTTTCAATATGGGACTTCGCTGGTCAATCGATTTACTATTCTACTCACCATTTTTTCTAAAGTAGACGATCAATATATTTGCTTGTTATTGATTTAAGCAAGTCACTTGATGAACGCGTTCCGGAAAATAATCTTAGTGGAAAAAGTACTGAATAACTGTGTTAGTTGGTACTTTCATGGATAAGGTGGACGTTGCATATCCAAACAAACACATGGGAGATTACTTTGAACAAGCCCTAAAGCCTTTCCAGGATACGGAAATTGTAAAGCTTGTCTATGACAAGAAATTCTTCCTCCAGAAAAAAGATTCAAAAGAAAACTTTGACGAACTAAAAAGAGAAATTTCTGACATCGCTGAGAATCAACCATTCTGGAATGAAGAAGTACCAGCGCAGTGGATACCCCTTGAGAGATCAAAAGAGGCAAGACAAGGTAAATCTACCGACGAGAACAGTCAACACGGAAATGATGTAATGGATATGGGAGAGGTAGTAGACAAAGACAAAGGTACAGAACTTCCACTACTCGACAAGAAAAAAATGAAACTATTCCTGAAGTTTCAACATGTACTCGGTAATGTTCTGTACTTTGATGCTTACCAGCTTGATCAAAAGATTATCCTGAATCCCCAATGCATATTGGATGTCTTCAAATTGTTTGTCCGACATGTTAATATTCCAAAGAAGCCGGAACATGGCAAAATGAGACAAGAATATAAGGACAACGCAATACTCAGACCTGAATTAATATCTCATCTGATAAAACATAGTGGAAACCCAACCTTCGAAGAGAATCAAACAGAGATCATTCGATACATGGAACATTTGGACATTATGGCAAAACCTCTCCGATATCCTGACGAGTACAGTGATACGGACAGTGATACAGACAATTCTGACGACGAAGACGAGGGATCTCAATCAAAAGGAAAAGGCGAAAATACAGCAGAATAATTCTATTATGCACCATGTTTGATGACAAAGTTGCCACCCTCCGTAGAGTCACTGGCAGTAAATATTTCAACGCCTTTGTGTTTCACAGATTATTGGCAACGTTTATCACAAAATGGGAATTATTCGCACCAGCACAAGAAGTTTCTTTATAAGGGTTTTGGATGTTTTTATCTGAACAGTTCAAGACTCTCATTTCTGACTATTTGGTACAAAGATCACATAATATATATGATGAGTTCAGCCCATGATGAAAATGTCCTTGATGACGAGGAGTGCACTGAGGTTAAAACATGGATAGAGGCTATAATTCAAAGGATATTTCGTATCCACGTCAAGTGTGCAATAAATGTCATGGGTAAAGGCAACCTTCAGTATGATGATTATATTTTCTGTCCGAAATGCGAAAAGGATGCGCAGAAGGGAGACAACGATACAGATACTGACTCAGATATCGTGAATAGATTTATTGAAATTAGTCGTCTAGAAAAGAGCCAAAAAGTCGCCTGTCCAAGCAATCATTCACATGAGAGTGAAAAAATGTTGTGTATTTGGTTTAGCGATGACACTGAAACACGCAAATGCGAAGAAATTGGAAAGGAAAGAAAAAAGTTGATTAGTTGGATTAAAATCATCAAGAATGTGGATAGGATCGATGAAAGTCACTTTGCTGAACTGTCATGTCATATTGGTAGAGAATATGTTGCCCTTGGAATTGCACTTGCCATAAGCTTAGCTAAGATTGATAATGACACACAGTGATGTCCAAACAAGAATCAAAGCAATGTTAAACGGATGGTGGAAATGGGATTATAATGCGTCAGTTAAATCGCTCATAACAGCTCTATATAAAGACCTCGGATTAACGATGGTGAGGGAAAGAGTGAAAAGGGTTATACAATATAGGCTCTACGAGAATGGTTTCCCACCAGGGATATAAATTCCACTCCAGAAGATAAAGAGCTTGGAGAGATAGCCCGATATATAGGTAAAAAGTATCGAAGACTGGCAAACAGTTAAGGTCATTAATGAAAAACTTAACGAAGAAAAAAGACCGGACGTGTACAATGGCTTGATATACCAATGAACTGGTTGATGTTATTGATTTAGGTCTATCGACAGATTGTCAAGAACTATGAAGTGGTCAAGATTGTGTTGCAGCAAACAGTGGTTAAATTGTTTACTCCGTTGCACGACTGGGTACACGTGGCTTTATACAAACTGGAGAGGTACAGCGATTCGAAAGAGTGGAACCATTGCGCAATAGGTTCTAACGAGAAAGAGAGCGAACTGACAACTGGATATATTGCCGAAATAATACTAACATACAAACCCTACTGTATCTTTAATTAATAAAATGCGTAGTTTTAAAAAGGAAATGACGTCTGACAAAGAAAGGTAGAAAGGACACGATTTACTGAAAAGAGTTCACGACCTCAAGGTACCGTAACATCGGGATGGTCCCTTAACGACCCTTATTTCACAATGACGGCAATTGGTATGAATAATAGGTAGGCGCACTCTTTAATTCAAGGGAAGCGTCATCAAATGTTCACATCACCGGCGAAACTAAACTCTCCCATAGTTAGTATTCAAATAAACAGATGATAGTGAAGTTTGTCAAAAAAGTGCTTGTTGTAAGAAATAATTCAGCATAACGCAGCTCACTTTATAAAATAAAAATATGGCCTTAAGACGCCGAGATACTGATAAAGTTGAATCTAGATATCCCACATGCGACAAATTTGCAGCAGGACGACTTTAATAGCATACAGGAAAATATTGAAACTATCTATAAGGGAAAGTAATTATTGAAAATAGTTGAAAACATTTACGATTTCAAAAGGAGAAATTGTTCATACGGGCACTCTCTCATTATTTTCTGATATCAAGAAATTGATTTCCTGATATCAAAAAATCGAATTCCTGATATCAAAAAATATCAAGAAATATGCTCTATTTTTCCTTATCAGATGATTTTCTGATATCAAGAAAATGAATATTTGATATCAGAAAATGTATTTCTTCATATCAGAAAATCCTCAGTATTTTTTCATATCAGAAAATAGATTATTTGATATCAGAAAATTGATTTCTTGACATCCAAAAATGATTTTCTGATATCAATAATTGGAATTCTGATATCAATATATGTAAATGATTTTCTGATATCAGGAATTCGATTTTTTATATCAGAAAATCATTTTTTAATATCAGAAAATCATTTTTTGATATCAGGAGATCAATTTCTTGATATCAGAAAATAATGAATATTTTCTGATATCAAATATTCGAATTCCTGATATCAAAAAATAGATTTTCTGATGTCAAAAAATGAATTTTTGAGATCAGAAAATCTATTTTTTGACATCAGAAAATACTCTTTATTTCTTGATATCAAGAAATCCATTTTCTGATATCAAATATAAGGAATAAATAGTAAAACGGCGCCTCATAAATCAGAAAATAATGAATTTTTTCTGATATCAAAAATTCGAATTCCTTATATCAAAAAATAGATTTTCTGATATCAAAAAGTCGAATTCCTGATATCAAAAAAAATCAAGAATTATGCTCTATTTTTCATTATCAGATGATTTTTATCAGAAAATAAATTATTTGATATTAGAAAATGGATTTCTTGACATCAAAAAATGATTTTCTGATATCAATAAATCAATTTCTGATATCAAGAAATATAAATGATTTTCTGATATCAAGAAATCGAATTTCTGATATAAAAAAAAAAAGGAATAAATAGTAAAACGGCACCTCATAGAACTATGAGGCGCCGTTTTACTATTTATCCCTTATTTTTTTATATCAAATATTCGAATTCCTGATATCAAAAAATCGTAAAAAATTTGATATCAGAAAATCAATTTTTTGATATGAGGAATTATGAGGCGCCGTTTTACTATTTATCCCTTATTTTTTGATATCAGGAATTCGATTTTTTTATATCAGAAAATCATTTTTTGATATCAGAAAATCATTTTTTGATATCAGAAAATCGATTTCTTGATATCAAGAAATAAGGAGTATTTTCTGATATCAAAAAATCGATTTTCTGATATCAAAAAATGATTTTTTGATATCAGAAAATCGATTTTTTGACATCAGGAATTCGTTTTTTTGATATCAGAAAATATTCATTATTTTCTGATATCAAGAAATTGATTTCCTGATACCAAAAAATGATTTTCTGATATCAAAAAATCGAATTCCTGATATCAAAAAATATCAAGAAATATGCTCTATTTTTATGAGGCGCCGTTTTACTATTTATCCCTTATTTTTTGATATCAAGAATTCGATTTTTTGATATCAGAAAATCATTTTTTGATATCAGAAAATCGATTTCTTGATATCAAGAAATAACGAGTATTTCCTGATATCAAAAAATCGATTTTCTGATATCAAAAAATGAATTTTTGATATCAGAAAATCGATTTTTTGATATCAGGAATTCGATTTTTTGATATCAGAAAATATTCATTATTTTCTGATATCAAGAAATCGATTTTCTGATATCAAAAAATGATTTTCTGATATCAAAAAATCGAATTCTTGATATCAAAAAATATCAAGAAATATGCTCTATTTTACCTTATCAGATCATTTTCTGATATCAAGAATTCGAATTCTTGATATCAGAAAATGAATATTTGATATCAAAAAATGTATTTCTTGATATCAGAAAATCGTCAGTATTTTTTGATATCAGAAAATGGATTATTTGATATCAGAAAATGGATTTCTTGATATCAGAAAATGATTTTCTGATATCAAGAAATGGAATTTCTGATATCAAGAAATGTAAATGATTTTTTGATATCAAGAAATCGAATTTCTGATATCAGAAAATGAATATTTGATAGCAGAAAATGTATTTCTTGATATCAGAAAATCGTCAGTATTTTTTATATCAAAATATCGATTTTTTGATATCAAAAATTCGATTTCTTGATATCAGAAAATCATTTATATTTCTTGATAGCAGAAATTCTATTTTTTGATATCAGAAAATCATTTTCTGATATCAAGAAATCCATTTTCTGATATCAAATAATCTATTTTCTGATATCAAAAAATACTGACCATTTTCTGATATCAAGAAATACATTTTCTGATATCAAGAAATACAATTTTCTGATATCAAATATTCATTTTCTGATATCAAGAAATTGATTTCCTGATATCAAAAAATCGATATTCTGATATCAAAAAATGAATTTTTGATATCAGAAAATCGATTTTTTGATATCAGGAATTCGATTTTTTGATATCAGAAAATATTCATTATTTTCTGATATCAAGAAATTGATTTCCTGATATCAAAAAATGATTTTCTGATATCAAAAAATCGAATTCCTGATATCAAAAAATATCAAGAAATATGCTCTATTTTACATTATCAGATGATTTTCTGATATCAAGAATTCGAATTCCTGATATCAGAAAATGAATATTTGATATCAGAAAATGTATTTCTTGATATCAGAAAATCGTTAGTATTTTTTGATATCAGAAAATAGATTTTTTGATATCAGAAAATAGATTTTTTGATATCAGAAAATTGATTTTTTGATATCAGAAAATGAATTTTTGATATCAGAAAATTGATTTTTTGATATCAGGAATTCGATTTTTTGATATCAGAAAATCATTTTTTGATATCAGGAAATCAATTTCTTGATATCAGGAAATCAATTTCTTGATATCAGGAAATCAATTTCTTGATATCAGAAAATAGTGAATATTTTCTGATATCAATAAATCGAATTCCTGATATCAAAACATTGATTTTCTGATATCAAAAATTCATTTTCTGATATCAAAAAATCGATTTTCTGATATCAAAAAATCTATTTTCTGATATCAAAAAATACTAACGATTTTCTGATATCAAGAAATACATTTTCTGATATCAAATATTCATTTTCTGATATCAGGAATTCGAATTCTTGATATCAGAAAATCATCTGATAAGGTAAAATAGTATGAGGCGCCGTTTTACTATTTATCCCTTATTTTTTGATATCAGGAATTCGATTTTTTGATATCAGAAAATCATTTTTTGATATCAGAAAATCGATTTCTTGATATCAAGAAATAACGAGTATTTTCTGATATCAAAAAATAGATTTTCTGATATCAAGAAATGAATTTTTGATATCAGGAATTCGATTTTTTGATATCAGAAAATATTCATTATTTTCTGATATCAAGAAATCGATTTTCTGATATCAAAAAATGATTTTCTGATATCAAAAAATCGAATTCCTGATATCAAAAAATATCAAGAAATATGCTCTATTTTACCTTATCAGATGATTTTCTGATATCAAGAATTCGAATTCCTGATATCAGAAAATGAATATTTGATATCAGAAAATGTATTTCTTGATATCAGAAAATCGTCAGTATTTTTTGATATCAGAAAATAGATTATTTGATATCAGAAAATGGATTTCTTGATATCAGAAAATGATTTTCTGATATCAAGAAATGTAAATGATTTTTTGATATCAAGAAATCGAATTTCTGATATCAGAAAATGAATATTTGATATCAGAAAATGTATTTCTTGATATCAGAAAATCGTCAGTATTTTTTATATCAAAATATCGATTTTTTGATATCAATAAATCGAATTCTTGATATCAAAAAATTGATTTTCTGATATCAAAAATTCATTTTCTGATATCAAAAAATCGATTTTCTGATATCAAAAAATACTCTTTATTTCTTGATATCAAGAAATCGATTTTCTGATATCAAAAATTCGATTTTTTGATATCAAAAAATAAGGGATAAATAGTAAAACGGCGCCTCATAAAATAGAGCATATTTCTTGATATTTTTTGATATCAGGAATTCGATTTTTTGATATCAGAAAATCATTTTTTGATATCAGAAAATCGATTTCTTGATATCAGAAAATAATGAATATTTTCTGATATCAAAAAATCGAATTCCTGATATCAAAAAATCGATTTTCTGATATCAAAAATTCATTTCTTGATATCAGAAAATCTATTTTTTGATATCAGAAAATACTCGTTATTTCTTGATATCAAGAAATCGATTTTCTGATATCAAAAAATGATTTTCTGATATCAAAAAATCGAATTCCTGATATCAAAAAATAAGGGATAAATAGTAAAACGGCGCCTCATAGATATCAGAGAAAATGTATTTTTTGATATCAGAAAATGTATTTCTTGATATCAGAAAATCTTCAGTATTTTTTGATATCAGAAAATAGATTATTTGATATCAGAAAATGAATATTTGATATTAGAAAATGTATTTCTTGATATCAGAAAATCGTCAGTATTTTTTTATATCAAAAATTTGATTTTTTGATATCAAAAATTCGATTTCTTGATATCAGAAAATTATTTATATTTCTTGATATCAGAAATTCCATTAATTGATATCAGAAAATCATTTTTTGATGTAAAAAAATCCATTTTCTGATATCAAATAATATATTTTCTGATATCAAAAAATACTGATGATTTTCTGATATCAAGAAATACATTTTTTGATAAAATAAGGAATAAATAGTAAAACGGAGCCTCATACACAACTGCCTATAATCAATAACGATGAACGGCTGCAGTTGTTGAGACTTTTTATAATTAAAGAACATTCACAACTTCGTAGTCAATAGAAATGTAAGTTATGATTATGTTAACTTGGCTCTTGTTTTTTATATGCCTCGCATTTGTTTACCATAGCATCAACTTCATTTATTTAAATGCTGTTAATTAATACTTTCCAATATACAACAACTCTGCAACAGACGACTTTTGAAAAACATAGGCTAATAAAATTATTAAATTTCTTTAAATTATAGTATAATAATCGAATAGATTTAAAAATATTGCGGCAACAGAATACATTGCGCAAAATAAGACTAATTTCTCCTTTGAGCACAATGTTTTCAAAAGTCATCTGCTGCACATGCAACAATTTAAAGACGGGTTGCAAATGCGTTATAGATATGCAGGATGCGGGTAAATGCGTAAATATATGGAGAAATGTGTTAGAAGTCCCGTTATCGTAAAATCTGAAAATAGTTCGGAAAAATGAGACTTATATAAATAAAAATTAAATATGGTTAAAAGCTAGGCATATATATACTTAAATATGTTTTATTATGAGGTATATTTAGTTAAGATTCTTATACAGCCTTATTTATTGGGTGCGGGGAATGCCTATTTCGATTTACTTATTGCCAGTAATTTTTTTCATGCACTGGATCAGTTCAATGAATTTTTATATTTGCGTAATGTGGTAGATACTCCTAGTCCTTTTAATTTAAGTTTAAGGTCAGGGAAAGCTTAAATTCATTTGGGCATTTTCGAGAACTGTCCAGATCATCTTGCCCTTCGCAGTCTTAGCATTCCATTAATTGAATCCCGTTTTTGGTACCTTCTTTTGTTTTTTGTAATACTAGGTATATATTCGAGTTCCAGTTAACAAATTGTTAAAAATTTAAAAAAATTGAAATTGTCATTTTCATCTTTAACAATCGAACAATCATAAGTCACATGATTAATCGGTACATATTTATTTTTGAATTAATTGATCAAGAAATGTAAATCGTCGGAATCGGACATTATCGGTAATTTGTCTTAATATATAGTGTTGAAAAATATAGACTGTATACAATTAGACACAATACACACACGACAAACCAATTAATTAACATATGTCCCAGTATAAATATTCCGATAATACTCGGTAAACAACGGGAGCTTTCACTAGCAATCACGGAAACCTATATTTACGCTGAAAAGTTAGTAGTACTTATATAAAGAGATAAAAGGGACCACAATTGTATTACTTTATTGTAATAAAATATATGTCAAATAAAAGGTAAATGAATTTTCTACATTATGCCGTAAGTGCCCTGTTAATTTGTTATTTCTAAAAAAAGATATTCACTGAAGAACGTGTAAAAAATAGCGGGGAAATACCGTTTTCTTAACGATTTATATGTAATAAAGAGGGAACATTAGGGTGACTGTATTCAAAGTTAAAAAGGACCAAATTATTATTAATATAAAACAAATATAAAATATATATTTATATTCATGAGATATTTTTCTTGAAAACTTGATAAGAGCCTTTTTGAATTTTTGCAAAATAAAATTGTTATTGAGTAAAAACAAAAAAGTTGTTCTATAACTCAATGTAATTTTAGTTATCGATTTTTGACAGTCGCTGATTCTCATAGATGGATATGTATGAGGGAAAGAGTTAAAGTTACATTGCATTAAACTAGTGGGGACTATGTGGAGAGGCGTCAGAAAGCGCCTATATGAGGGAAAGAGTTAAAGTTACATTGCATTAAACTAGTGTGGACTATGTCGAGAGGATTCAGAAAGGGCCTATATGAGGGAAAGAGTTACATTTAATTAAACTAGTGCGGACTATGTGGAGAGGCGTCAGAAAGCGACTTTATCAGGGAAAGAGTTAAAGTTACATTGCATTAAACTAATGGGGACTATGTGGAGAGGCGTCAGAAAGCGCCTATATGAGGGAAAGAGTAAAAGTTACATTGCATTAAACTAGTGTGGACTATGTCGAGAGGATTCAGAAAGCGCCTATATGAGGGAAAGAGTTAAAGTTACATTGCATTAAACTAGTGGGTATTATGTGGAGAGGCGAAAGCAAGCGTCTATATGAGGGAAAGAGTTAAAGTTACATTGCATTAAACTAGTGCGGACTATGTGGAGAGGCGTCAGAAAGCGTCTATATGAGGGAAAGAGTTAAAGTTACATTGCATTTAACTAGTTTGGACTATGTGGAGAGGCGTCAGAAAGCGTCTATATCAGGGAGAGAGTTAAAGTTACATTGCATTAAACTAGTGGGGACTATGTGGATTACAAAGGTTCGTCAGGGTCTTTACTGAACACAAATGCATTCAGACACCAAATCGCTCGCCGCTTATCAAATGTAACCTTTACAAGACCATACAAGAAGAATTTTAATGCAAAGCATCAAAGACGCCGCGCATGATTTTGAAGCATTACTTCAAGGAAGCAGATGCAGTCAAATACATTTAAATAACCTGCGCAAACAGACAGAATGTAAATATTTCGAACAAGAAGGCCAAATGTCCCTTTATGTTAAACAAGAAAGCCAAGATGTGCCTATATTGCTCACACGGCTACCATAGCCTATATTAAAAGGTTACCAACAGCAGAAAGGGTCAATATTGACGTAGGGATTAAACGTTTTATATGCTACGATCTATTTTATATTCAGCATGTGAAGTTTAGTCGTGAAATAACAAGTTAAGTCCTGAAGCCATTTGGTTTACTGTTTGCTTAACATTTACTGCAACTATAATATGTGTCATACAAGCTGAAGTTTCTCAAGGTTTTTTTTACCAATAAACTGTTTTAAGTCCTCTAACTAGATCAATTAGACATAGGTGCTTAAAAAAATAACATATATTAAAGTGTATTGCCTCTAGTTATAAGTTAAGTGTGACACAAGCTTTGGGAGGAGAGGGGGAAGTCTATTCTCCTTCCAGTTTAACAGAAGTATGATAGCAAAAACGGGAGTATATAAACAAAAAATACGAAGTAAATTAAAGATATTTATAATCAAGATTGAGCATTATGAAAGTTCACATGTATAGTTAACATATAACAAGAATCATTAAGTCTGTTTTGTTTGTTTGTAATGTCAGTTTAATCGTTTTGAACATGCCGGAAGAAAACTGAAAAATAAACAAAAGAAAATGGTCAAGTCAGTTCCCCAAGAGCAAAGAGCGAAAACCAGTTGGTACGAATCGTTCATCTCGAAACGAATCCAATGAATTTTAGAAATCGAGGAAATCGTGAAAACAGCGATGTATTCATAACGAAAAGAAGCAGAGACAACTTAATTACTGTATGGGAACCGATGAAATCCGTGTCGTCTATTAAATAAGAATGACCAAAATCGCCAAGGGATGACTTGCTGCATTTACAAAAAATAGAATGGGTCACGTTACGGCCCTACCTTTTGCATAGTTGGGTTAACGTTGATTTTACAGTTTCTAGAATTATACTGTAATATGTAGTAATTAAAATAAATCATCATTGATTTTTTAAAGATTACCCATTTATTTAAAAATCTCAATATTGTAAATAGGCAAAAACATCGCCAGAAACTTTAATGAATCGAACTTTGGTCGTAAACCAAACTATAAAAAATGCGTAGCCTAGGAAGTTAGGGGAAAGTTATTAAATACCCATTACATGTGTCTAGAGTTTTGTAATAACGGTAGAAGACATACGTATTTTGTATCTTGCTGTTTCTTAAACTATTTTATACAATTTATTTATTTATAAAGGTTGTTTTTTTTTCAAACATATAACCGAGTTTTTCTTAACAATAATAATGTTGGTTGCTCCCATTTCGATTACGTCACCCCATGGTACAAAATTAAAACCTATCCCATACTGACGCCGCGCTTCCACACGGCGTCAACAATTAAATTCTGCTATTTTTTTCTCTCATACATGAATTCTCTTTATGTTGAAGAGATTTATCCCATGCGTTCACGGCATTAATAACGTCAATATTATGCAGGCCAACCAATATATGTTTATCCCCCCTACGTAGGCAGATGGGATATTTGTTTGGGGTTTTCCCGTCCGTCCGTCATTCCGTCTTTCCGAACCATATCTAAGGCATGATTTGATGCATTTGTTTAAAACAATATGGAAATGCTAGCCATTATAGGGAAGTTAAACTGAGATTGCAAAAACACGGCCAAAGATATGTCCCGTTGGAACTTGTATTGTATCTGTACTGTATATCATGGTTTATGTAACAATTACCCATCCAGTCTTCGTCAAATTTCGGCCAGGCTCTTAACTCGGTCAACTTGGGTAAACAAACTAGGTCACTAGGTCAAATTTACGAAAAACCTTATTATCACTCTAAAAGACCTGTTTCATCAAACAAACATGATGGGAGTTCATCAGATCATTCATCTCTATCAAATTCCAGTCATATTCAAGCCTGGTTCACATGGTCAAAAACTGTGCCAAATTTAAAAAAAAACCTTGCGAACACCATAGAGGTCACATTTTCCAACCGATCTCCATCAAAATTAATCAGCACATTCATATCCATCAATTTCCAGTCATATTTTGAAACTCGATCAAGTGGGGTCAGAAACGAGGTCACTGTGTCAAATGTTAGAAAAGAACTGTGAACACATTAGAGGCCATCTCCATCAAAATCCCAGTCAGATTCGAAACGTTGTCATATTGGGTCAAAAACTAGGTCACTATGTCAAATTTTAGAAAAAAAACCGTTGAATACACTGGTTTAGGAACTGGTTTACCAAGGTTATCATAGCGTTCTTTTACTCTATATTTTGGCGAGGATCTCAAAACTTATTGATATTAATATTTGTTGGTTTAAGTCAAGTTTTGTGTATATACTTGCTTATTCAAAATAAAATACGTAAAAAACTAATTCATCTTCCAGTAATACCAGTAAATCGTTTGTATAATCAAGGGAGATAACAATTGATAATTTTTCGTCCGTCCAACTCAAGTAAATTCACTCAATTTACTACATCATCCTCAGACTGAATTGGGTGATGATTACTAGCCAGCGTATCTAGCGTTGTCTAAATGTCAACGCCTGCTAACTGCTTTGTGAGTTATCATGAAACATCGATATTTCAGAAATAGTTCACAATCTCATTGAAATCGGACCGAGTTATGTATGCGCTCGATTGATTGATTGATCGTTTGGTGTTTTGATTGATCGATCGTTTGGTGTTTTACGCCGCTTTCAATATCTTTTTCAGTTATATCACATCGTTTTCTGTGTAAGGTATTAGTATTACTTGTTCATTTATCCTGACGCCGGCCAGTCAGTCAGTCTTAATTGCTAACCCCACCACCCTGAGCGCCAAGGAGCGCAGCCATTACTAATATTTTTAAAGTATTTGGTATGAGTATGTGCTTGATCGCGCTTAACTTATTGTATTTGCTTGTTTCATGATGTGTGTGTCACTGTGTACACACATTTTTTCAGGTATAAAACGGCATTTTCCCAGTAAAATACCAAAACTGCTTATACATTAATCCTGATACTAGTCAACCTCAATTGAAAGCGCCAAGGGAAAACCCCAGAATGACCATAGTATTAGGTCACTGGTATGAATCGAAACCGGGTTTCCCCGGCGCTCTCGATGCTGACGTCTAACCACTACACCCCTGAAATGGTTTAAAGATCATAAGAGCGCTCGATACACCCCTGAAGTGGTTCAAATATACAAGCGCTCGCTACACCCCTGAAGTGGTTCAAATATCATATAAGTGCTCGCTACACCCAAGGTAAACAATCTGAATCACGGAAATGATGGTGTCTACAACATCTCTTCGTTCACTTGCCGACATTAATAGATAAACACGTAGATTGTATTGTACGCCATTTACAACATATTTCTTTAGCAAGGGGCTCTTTAGAGCCAATTGCTATAGGAGTCGAAATCCGAAAAGACGCATCATTTTGAGACTGGAATCCAGTCTAGTGTTTTACAATATCGCCATTGAATCACTTCACATCTGTCTTTCTATATCAGCTCTCCGTTTCTGAACACCATCTCGGGTTCAGAGAGATGTCTTGGTAGTTACAGGTCGTATATAATGTCAATGAAAGTGGATGATCTGTGGAATATTTTTTAAGAATGAATAGACTGTTGCCACCTAAAACCCATGTCGGTCCTTTCGAACCGCCAAAAGTTCCTGTCTAAAAATCAAAATGCGGTAACTTGTTGACAAATGAAGCCGAAAATTGATTTGATTCGACATCACTAACCTAAAAGAAATAACTCCAAAGACATTTTATGTTAAAATATATGAATTACATGATTAATAAATAAAATGTATTTCTACGCTTTCAACATACTTGATCGCGCTTAAAGTTCATTGGTAATTCCTAAATATTGTAAATCGAATGAAGTAAAGGCAGCTTTTCGATACCGGCTCAAAAACAAATTCAAATAATTGAGTCCCAATGATAACATATATACTCAAACATTCAAATTATTGAAATGATAATAGAATAAATAGTTGACATAATATAACATATACGGTAAATGTGCAAGTGAGCCTATGCGTTAGAATTTCCAAAAATCCTTTCGAATAAAATGTATTTTCAACGGTAACGTTAATCAGGAATCTAAGTACTAGAGTATTTCATTTTAGATTACTGCTTAAATACATTAGATTCTTAACCAAAATTCACCGGAACAACCCCAGCAGATGGAATAAGATAGTCAAGTCCCAGTTATAAAATAAATGATTTAAATGACATTTGTTTTTTATCAGGATAAAACGCTTCAATACTAAATATTTCGCTAACTCGTGTATAGGTTTATAATTATGTTATAAATCAAATCCCCTGAATGGAAGTGGCCGCGTAATGTAGCGGTTAGCATGTTCGGTCGTGAAAAAATTTATAAGAAAAATATAATATTTTTTGTCTTATAAATTGTCGATATCAGTGGTGCAATTGTCATTTAACATCGCTGCAATAAACTCTTTCAAAATGTTGGGATTTAAAATGAATTCAAAAGCAATGCATTTAAAACTATTCACCTATGAGTTGTGAAAAACTAACAAATGATTTAAATCGTGTGTATGATGTTTTACGTCGCTTTTAACATTTTTTCAGTCATTTCACGTGGAAGAAAATGTAGATAACACAGGATTTTATTTCTGCTTTGAAAGTAAAATTGGACTCTCAATATAATTATCACTTTCAGGTAATTGCGATATTTATATGAAATGTATATGTGTTAATTGCATAAAAAAACACGGCTAAAAATTCAGTGTAAACTAAGAGGTTTGCTAAGCAGAAACTATCCAGGAAGCAGATGCGCATATGTATGCCAACTTTTAGTATATCGATAGACCATCATACTGTGTGTACAATATTTTGCTTTACTCTTTTAGCATTCAATATATGGATATAACAAAGTGCTAGTTTAAAGTGTTCAAGTTAGACTTTTGGGATCGGTAAATCAATTTCCAAATGTTATCTGCAGTTAGCCCCTTGCTGTGAGCACTTTCAGTCCTTTGATTCAGTTATATCACGGCGCTTCTCGTGTAAGATGTCGGTGCAGCTTGTATGTTTGATCTCTTACCACTTTACCCTGTGTGACGCATCTGCAGCAGACGTATTTTGAAAACGTTGTTGCAAGAGGAGAAATTGCTCATCGCTCATTTTTTCCATTTGCCACAATTTTTCAACTGCATTTAATAATTTAACTCCCATTTCTTCAAGTTTTTGCTATGATGTTTACAAATTAAAAAAATCTGCTTTAGATTTGTTGTATGTGGGAAAAATTTAACATTTACAACGGTCCCTTTGAAGGAATCCATTAATGTTAATTTTTAGTATTAAGTATGACACCGACTTGGGTTTGAATCCTAGCATTCCGCTTCCGAGGCGAAAATATTATGTAATACGTCACAGAGATATGGAATATGGGAATGCAATGGATGGAGCGTTATTTAGTGACGATGGGAAAGGGTAAGAAGGGTTCTAATTGCCAATCGCTTGGCAAAATGTGCTTTCTTAGGTGAAACGTCGCGAGGAAGTCCGAACCTTATGTATTACTCGTTAGAGAACACAACTTTTTGTATTTCTACACGTTTCAAATTAGTCAAAAGCAGTATTTACATTATCCGAAGACTGCTATGCTTATATGCATAACGATTTTGATTTTAAAAATTCAAACTGTTTCCTGTAACATCCCACTTTTCATAATGTTTTTAATTATTAATAGAACAAAAACAGGAGCTGTCGGAGGACAGCGCGTTCGACTATTCCACCGTTAATAAGCTAATGAGATATGGACTCTAATGTAGTTGCATACAAAACATTTATCAGAATTTCTGAAAGGTTGATGATTCTCATTATATGCAGGATAGAGTTATATTACTTGATTATTTACATAGGTGTCATGATTGGGAAGGGTTGTACAAAGTGTCAATGCAATGCACAATCTCATTGAAATCGGATCGAGTTATGTATGCTATAGTTATCTTACTTGGTTATGTATATAGTTGTGCACATTGGGAAGGGTTGTATAAAGTTCAATACAATGCTTCTTGAGTAGTTACTGAGATATGGACTCTTAATGTAGTTACATGCACAATTTAAACCAGAATTTCTAATTCTAAAAAGTGCCATAAGTTATCGTACTTTATTGTTTACATATAGCTTAGATGATTGGGAAGTGTTATATTAAGTTTCAAGGTTTATCCAGAATTTATAAGTCCAAAAAGGGCCATAACTTGCATTAAATGCATTTTGCGACCCATACATTTGTTGCGGTTAACGTACAAGTTGGCATTCAAAAATAAAATATTTTTAACAATGTGATAAGTAATAAACGAATCTTATCAATGTACTATCTCGAAAGAGACTGAATATTCAATTCAAACATGCAGCAATCAATTCGGTGCCCTTTCAGAACAAAATCTTTCATGTATATTACAAGATAAACAATTCCTTATGTTTTCTGACAAAAGCTTCTTAAACCGACTTTGATTGCGTATTTCTCAAACAGAATACGAGACGCCCACGAACAACCCCCTCTCAATGAAGACAGGAGGAAGCGTGTTCCCGTCGCCTTGCTCTGACTATTCCGTGAAATACTGAATAACGGAGATGTTACATGCATGCATACCTATTTTCTAATAACCATGTTCTCAACATTAGTTTAGTCATATCTATCACGGCGATAGTCTTATTTAAGTAATATATGTCCTCATAAGCAATATACAACTTGTTCATGTATTATAATAATTTTCATTTCTAAATTTTAATTTTAAGTGAAGTAAAGTTAATTGTCTCGTGGTCTGCGTAGAACTGAATATTCTTATCACAAATAGCCCCCTATAACGTGAATACAAACCTGTTAAGACAATTGTTCTCCGCTATACGATGTACAGCGGAGAACGGAGAGTCTCATCAGCATTTTCACAAAACAACAAACGAATATTTTGCATTGTGCGACGCATGTATTTGTTTTGGTTAACGTACATGTTGACATACAAAAATTCAGAACAAAACCTTACATGTATATTACAAGATAAACAATTCCTTATGTTTTCGGACTACAGCTTCTTAAACCGACTTTGATTGCGTATTTCTCAAACAGAATACGAGCCGCCCACGAACAACCCCATCTCAATGAAGAAAGGAGGAAACGTGTTCCTGTAGCTATGCTCTGACTATTCCTCGAAATACTGAATAACGGATATCTTACATGCATGCATACCTATTTTCTAATTAACATGTTTTCAACATTAGTTTAGTCATATATATATATCACGGCGATAGTCTGATTCACGTGATATGTCTTTATAAGCAATGTACAAACTGTTCATGTATTATAATACTTTTCATATCCAAATTTTAATTTTAAGTGAATTAAAGTTAACCTTCTCGTGGTCTGCGTAGAACTGACTATTCTTATCACAATCTTATTCAATACATTCTGGTGATGAAAATACACTCATTTCTACGCAAACAAAGGTTTATTTAGGGACTATAGTACGCGGATGTATTTAGCGTAATTTGACCTACAAACCTGTGGAGACAATTATATTCCGCTATATGATGTACCGCGGAGAACAGACAGTCTCAACAGCATTTTCACAAAACAACAAACACCTATTATGTTTGCCACTAAGAAATATTTAAAAAAAATATCCTATTATACGAAATATAGAGTGGTCCAATGTTCAACATGGAACAGCCGACTTAGTTTAATTCGGCTGTTGGAAGAGTTAACATTACCAGCCATTAATCTTCTCTTCGGGAGTTTTCAAAACATATTCAGAGTTCATATCAGGTGCATGATTAAATCAAAGCGCTGAAGCCACTGAATTTGTTTGGGTACATAAAACTGTTCAAACATTTGACTTTTGCATAGATATGTGATTTATAAACTATGCATTGTTTATAAATATTACAACTTTGGGTTTAAGAATAAATGACACAACCGTTAAATTAAATGCCATTTTTAGTTGTCTATAAAAATAAATCATGAGACATATGATGACCATTATGGCCCCGACTCACTCATCTAAATATTTACCAATTTTTGTTACAAAAAAAAAATCACAATTGACCAAGGGTTTTCTAAAATCTTACTCAATAGCTTCCTGCTTACCAAGGGCCCATGATAACCCTATATCGCTCACCTGAATTAAGCAATGTAATACACATCAAGACAATTATTCTGAGAAAAAATCCAAATGCAGCCTCCAGAGTGCCCTTTGGCGGCTATGTGTTTCAACCAATCAACATTGCGTCCCTCGCTGGTGTATTTTGTGACAATTTCTTATATGAATTTTGTTAGTCTTTTTCAGGAAACATGTATGTCAAATCTTGAGTGACACAATCCTTATGAAGTTTGGCTGGCAATCAAGCACACCAATAATTAGTTAATTAGCAATAAACAAGTGTAAGGTCTGAGCAAGAAATCTCTGGCTGAGAAAAGGAAGATAGGCTTTATGAAATGGAGTTTGATTTGCTTCATTTTCAAATCTGATTTAAATTTAGATGATATGGACATAATGGACATTGGACAAAGAACATATTTTTCTGGATATAAAGTTCAAAGAACGAGGTCAATAGATGATGACTAACACAAACATGATGTGAAGAAATGGACAAACAACAGAGAGGAAAATATCACAATCAGCTTATTGAACAACATTTGAAAACTTTTATAAAAGAATAGTGAATAAAGTTGAAAATATTGTGGTTAAAGGAAACATTGTTCATGATGAACAATTTCTCCTTTTATCACAATGTTTTCAAGAGTTGTCCGCTGTAGACGTCAGAAACCATGTATATGTGGGAACGGGTTAAACAACATTATCTGAATCTATATTATGTGGAATAAGTTGTATTAACACATGTATGTCATAGTTATTTTACTTGTTCAAATGTCATAGTCAAAAATAAATGTAGATCTATAGTTTGTAGTATGGTGCAGTTCAGATTAATTTTAAAATATTGCATACATAATGGAGCAATAAACCCTATAATTTCTCAATTTGCCTTCTGTGACCAACCCTGTAGAAAACTCTTTCTTAGATATTTAACATTTGTTTCTGATGTTTTTGAAGAATATTCTAAAATATTGCTTTCAGTTACAGTTCAAAATTGATGTTTGTTTCTCTGGAGCATTTAATCCTTTATAATGCAAATGAATTCAAAAGACTCTGAAGTCTGAAGCATGTTTCTTTTAAAAACAATCAACAAAAAAAGAGAAAGTGCTCGTATAAATATTAGTTATACCTTTTTCCACAATGTTTTCTACATGATTTCAATTACTCTTTCAATTTGATAGATGTTTCTATTTTAGCTTACCTGAGCACGAAGTGCTGAAGGTTAGTTATTGTGATCTCCTTTTCTTTGGCGTCTACCGTCCGTCTTCTGCTCAGTAACCAGTGGGTCAATTGGGATGAAACATCACAGAAAGAATCCTCTCAATGACCTCACTAGAATTCCTTAATTGATTTGTGTTCATGCAGAATTCTGGTTTCCATGGCAACGAAACTAAAACAACTTTAAAATTCTTCTTCTCCAAAACTGGTTGGCAGATTTTCAAATTATTTTAAAGAAGTGTTCCTTGGATGACTGTCTATCAGATTCCTTCAAGCCATGTTGATTGGTCGAAAAACATGGCCACTAGGGGGCGGCGCTATTTTGCCTTATATGGCTAAAGTGAAAACTTATAAAATCTCTTCCTCTGAAAGTGTATGGTCGATTTTCAAATAATTTGTGGAAATGTACCTTGGGTGACCCTCTATCAGATTCCTTCAAGCCAAGCTGATTGGTAGAAAAACATGGCCGCCAGGGGGCGAGGCTTTTTTGCCTAATATGGCTATAGTGTAAACTCAAAAAATCTTCTCGTCCAAAAGTGTAAGGACGATTTTCAATTTTTGTTGTAGAAATGTTTCTTGGGTGACCCTCTATCGGACTCTGTTAAGCCAAGTTGACTGGTCGAAAAACATGGAGGGGGCGGGCTTTTTTTTCCTTATATGGCTATAGTGAAAACTTGAAACATTTTCTCCTCCTAAAGTGTTTGGCTAATTTTTAATTTCTTTTGTAGAAATGTTATTTGGGAGACTCTCTATCAGATTCCTTCAAGCCATGTTGATTGGTCGATAAACATGGCAACCAGGGGGCGGGGCTATTTGGCCTTATATGGATAAAGTGAGAACTTGAAAAATATTCTCCTCCGAAAGTGTTTGGCCAATGTTCAATATTTGTGTAAAAATGTTCCTTGGGAGACCCTCTATCAGATTCCTTCAAGCCATGTTGATTATTCGAAAAACATGGCCGCAAGAGGGCAGGGCTATTTGGCCTTATATGGCTAAAGTGAGAACTTAAAAAATCTTCTCCAAAAGTGTCTGGACGATTTTCAAAAAATTGTGTACAAATGTTCCTTCAAAGACGCTCTATCAGATTTCTTCAAGCAATGTTGATTGGTTGAACAATATGGCCGCCTCAGGGCACTCTGGAGGTTGAATTTAATTTTTTTTTTGTCAAAATAATTGTCTTGATGTGTATTACATTGCTTAATTCAGGTGAGCGATCTGGACCACCATGGCCCTCTTGTTAAGCAGGAAGCTATTGAGTCAGATTTCTTCAAGCAATGTTGATTGGTTGAAAAACATGGCCGCCAAAGGGCACTCTGGAGGCTGCATTTGTTTTTTTTGTCAGAATAATTGTCTTGATGTGTATTACATTGCTTAATTCAGGTGAGCGATATAGGGTCATCATGGCCCTCTTGGTAAGCAGGAAGCTATTGAGTAAGATTACAGAAAACTCTTGGTCAATTGTGATTTATTTTTGTAACAAAAATTGGTAAATACTTAGATGAGTGAGTCGGGGTTAAACATGGTTAAACATTTGTTTTACATGTATTTTGAAACTTGGTAATTAAATATAATATTCACATGTATGTCTCATGATTTATTTTTATAGACAACTAAAAATAGCAATTTATTTAACGGTTGTGTCATTTATTCTTTTACCCAAAGTTGTAATATTTATAAACAATGCATATAGTTTATAAATCACATATCTATGCAAAGTCAAATGTTTGAACAGTTTTATGTACCCAAACAAATTCAGTGGCTTCAGCGCTTTGATTTAATCATGTACCTGATATGAACTCTGAATATGTTTTGAAAACTCATGAAGAGAAGATTAACGGCTGGTAATGTTAACTCTTCCAACAGCCGAATTAAACTAAGTCGGCTGTTCCATGTTGAACATTGGACCACTCTATATTTCGTATAATAGGATTTTTTTTTTAAATATTTCTTAGTGGCAAACATAATAGGTGTTTGTTGTTTTGTGAAAATGCTGTTGAGACTGTATGTTCTCCGCGGTACATCGTATAGCGGAATATAATTGTCTCCACAGGTTTGTAGGTCAAATTACGCTAAATACATCCGCGTACTATAGTCCCTAAATAAACCTTTCTTTGCGTAGAAATGAGTGTATACCATCACCAGAAAGTATGGAATAAGATTGTGATAAGAATAGTCAGTTCTACGCAGACCACGAGAAGGTTAACTTTAATTCACTTAAAATTAAAATTTGGATATAAATAGAGGATATTACATGAGTGGTCATTCAATACGGAATTTATTAAACGAGTTTTCTGAAATTGATAAGAACGAGCCTTGGCGAGTTTTTTATCACTTTTAGAAAACGAGTTTAATAAATTTCGTATTGAATGACCACGAATGTTATGTTCTTTTTATATCATAAATACTAATTTAATAATTTACAGCGCTATATCCATATAAACGTCGCTATAAAGCGCGCGTATTTTCAACGCTAAACGTTACGTTATGACGTCACGTTACGTAACATTGTTATTACACTAGTTGAATACGCAATTTATTCAATGGCTTTATTACACTCCGGCGACGTCATTTATGATATAAAAAGTATTATAATACATGAATTGTTTGTATATTGCTTATAAGGACATATCACGTGAATCAGAATATTGCCGTGATATATATATATATGACTAAACTAATTATGTTGAAAACATGTTAATTAGAAAATAGGTATGCATGCATGTAAGATATCCGTTATTCAGTATTTCGAGGAATAGTCAGAGCATAGCTACAGGAACACGTTTCCTCCTTTCTTCATTGAGATGGGGTTGTTCGTGGGCGGCTCGTATTCTGTTTGAGAAATACGTAATCAAAGTCGGTTTAAGAAGCTGTAGTCCGAAAACATAAGGAATTGTTTATCTTGTAATATACATGTAAGGTTTTGTTCTGAAAGGGCATCGACTTGATTGCTGCATGTTTGAATTGAATATTCAGTCTCTTTAGAGATAGTACATTAATAAGATTCGTTTATTACTTATCACATTGTTGAATATATTTCATTTTTGTATGTCAACATGTACGTTAACCAAAACAAATACATGGGTCGCACAATGCATTTAATGCAAGTTATGGCCCTTTTTGGACTTAGAAATTCTGGATAAAGTTGTGCGTGCAACTCCATTAAGAAACGATCTCTTAGTTACTGCCTAATGCATTGCCTTGAAACTTAATATAACTCTTCCCAATTATCTAAGCTATATGTAAACAATTAAGTACGATAACTCTATCCAGCATTTAATGCAAATTATGGCACTTTTTAGAATTAGAAATTCTGGTTAAAATGTTGCATGTAACTACATTAAGAGTCCATATCTCAGTAACTACTTAAAGCATTGTATTGAACTTTACACAACCCTTCCCAATTGCACAACTATATACATAACCAAGTAAGATAACTATATCCTGCATATAATGCAAATTATTGCCCTTTTTCACTTAGAAATTATGGTTGAAGTTTTGTGTCCATATCTTAGTAACTACTTGATGCATTGCATTGACACTTTATACAACCCTTCCAAACCATCACACCTATGTAAATAATCAAGTTATATAACTATATCCTGCATATACTGAGAATTATTACCCTTTCAGAAATTCTGATAAATGTTTTGCATAAATTTGACTCCATATCTCAGTAACTAATTAACGGTGGAATAGTCGAGCGCGCTGTCCTCCGACAGCTCTTGTTTGTGTTCTATTGATAATTAAAAACATTATGAAAAGTGAGTGTTACAGGAAACTGTTTGAATTATTTTCGTAAAATCAAAATCATTATGCATATAAGCATAGCCGTCTTCGGGTAATGGAAATACTGTTTTGACTGATTTGAAAAGTGTAGAAATACAAAAAGCTGTGTTCTCTAACGAGTTATAAATAAGATTCGGATTCCTCGCGTCATTTCACCCCAAAAAGCACATTCTGCAAAACGATTGGCAATTAGAACCCTTCTTACCCTTTCCCATCGGCACCAGCTTAAGAATGCTTCATCCATTGAATTCCCATCCGTGTTAGGACCACATCTCTGTGACGTATTACTTAACATGTTCGCCTTGGGAGCGGAATGCTAGGATTCGAACCCAAGTCGGTTTCATACTTAATACTGAAAAGTTAACATTAATGGGTTCCTTCAATGGGACCGTTGTAAATGTTAAACTTTTCCCACATACAACAAATCTGAAGCAGACATCTTTTGTAATTTGTAAACATCATAGTTAAATTATTAAATACAGTTGAAAAATTGTGGCAAAATAGATAAATTGAGCAATGAGCAATTTCATCCTTTTTCAACAACCTTTTCAAAAGTTGTCTGCTGCAGATACGTCTACAAAGGGTAAAGTGGTAAGGGTTGAATTATACATGCTGCACCGACAACTTACACCGTGATATAACTAAAAACAAAATGTTGTAAATGGCGTACAACACAATCTACTTGTCGACAAGTGAACGAAGAGATGTTGTAGACATCATCATTTCCGTGATTCAGATAATTAACCTTGGGTGTAGCGAGCACTTATATGCTATTTGAACCACTTCAGGGATGTAGCGAGCGCTTATATGACCTTTGAACCACTTCAGGGGTGTAGCGAGCGCTTATATGATCTTTTAACCACTTCAGGGTTTAGCATCAGCATCAGGGTGGACCGTCAGCATCGAGATCGCCGGGGAGACCGGGGTTCGATTCATACCAGTGACGTAATACTATGGTCATTCTGGGGTTTTCCCTTGGCGCTTTCAATTGAGGTTGACTAGTGTCATGATTAATGTATAAGCAGTTTTGGTATTTTACCGGGGAAACGCCGTTTTATAACTGAAATAATGTGTGTACACAGTGACACACACATCATGAAACAAGCAAATACAATAAGTTAAGCGAGATCAAGCACATACTCATACCAAACTTTAAACATATTAGTAATGGCTGCGCTCCTTGGCACTCAGGGTGGCGGGGTTAGCAATTAAGACTGACTGACTGGCCGGCGTCAGGATAAATGAACAAATAATACTGGTACCTTACACAGAAAACGCTGTGATATAACTGAACAAATAATACTGGTACCTTACACAGAAAACGATGTGATATAACTGAACAAATGATACTGGTACCTTACACAGAAAACGATGTGATATAACTGAACAAATAATACTGGTACCTTACACAGAAAACGATGTGATATAACTGAACAAATAATACTGGTACCTTACACAGAAAACGCTGTGATATAACTGAACAAATAATACTGGTACCTTACACAGAAAACGCTGTGATATAACTGAACAAACAAGCAAATTCAGAGAATTATGGTCCCCCGCTTTGGGGGTCTTATTGGTTGGGTTGCAAACTTGGTTACAATAATTCAACTCTCTGACATGACAGACAGTAAAACCTGTCTTAAGCAGCCCCATTGGGAAGGAGTATATTTGGATGTACCTGTCTTAAGCAGCCACATTGTGGAAATGTAGGTCAAAGGTCATGGTGAAGGTCAAATATTTGGTACTGATGGAAAGGGCTTGTTGTAAGGAATACACATGTAAAATATGAAAGCAATACTTGTTATGGTTCAGAAGTTATGCTCAAAGTTAACATTTTAGAAATGTAGGTCAAAGGTCATGATGAAGGTCACAAGGTCAAAAATATGGGTACTGATGGAAAGGGCTTGTCACAAGGAATACATATGTGAAATATGAGAGCACTACCTCTTATGGTTCAGAAGTTATGATAAAGATTAAAATTGTGGAAATGTAGGTCAAAGGTCATGGTGAAGGTCAAAAGGTCAAATATTTGGTACTGATGGAAAGGGCTTGTTGTAAGGAATACACATGTAAAATATGAAAGCAATACTTGTTATGGTTCAGAAGTTATGCTCAAAGTTAACATTTTGGAAATGTAGGTCAAAGGTCATGATGAACGTCACAAGGTCAAACATATGGGTACTGAGTGAAAGGGCTTGTCACAAGGAATACACATGTGAAATATAAAAGCCCTACCTGTAATGGTTCAAAAGTTATGATCAAGGTTAAAGTTTTCAAAATGTAGGTCAAAGGTCACGGTCAAAGGTCAGAAGGTCCAAAAAATATGATACTGACGAAAAGGTCTTGTCACAATGAATACACATGTGAAATAAAAAAGCCCTACCGGTTATGGTTCAAAAGTTATGATCAAGGTTAATATTTTTAAAATGTAGGTCAAAGGTCAGGGTCAAGGTCACAAGGTCAAAAAAATTGGTATTGATGGAAAGGGGTTGTCACAAGGAATACACATGTGAAATATGAAAGCAGTACCTATTACGGTTCAGAAGTTATGACCAAGGTTAAAGTTTTTGTGACAGCGTGACAGAGGGACTGACGGACTGACGAATGAGATTTAATGTCCCCGACGTTTTACTTCGTAAAGCGGGGGACAATAATACTGGTACCTTACACAGAACACGATGTGATATAACTGAACAAATAATACTGGTACCTTACACAGAAAACGATGTGATATAACTGAACAAATAATACTGTTACCTTACACAGAAAACGATGTGATATAACTGAACAAATAATACTGGTACCTTACCCAGGAAACGCTGTGATATAACTGAACAAATAATACTGGTACCTTACACAGAAAACGATGTGATATAACTGAACAAACAAGAGAAAGTTGATGCAAGGCATCAATGTCGCCGGAAAAGACTGCATTGATTTATTTATGTATTCTTGACTTTCCTTAGTCTATTCAAACATTTGCTTATAAATTTTATATGCATACCTATACATTAGGGTATCTATAAAAAATTAACGAAATGTGTACACATTTATCTTGGCTTAAATTTAATTTTGCTGTTGTTACTTATTTAAATAATAGTATTCATTCATATAATTTCAATGTTTGTCAATCTTATTCGAATCACAAGGTAAATATCCTGGTATTGCTTTAAAGGGAGGTAATTTGAAGAAAACAAAAGTCTTCAAAAGGAGAAATATATCAGCATTACCGTCTACAGTTTAAATTGTTCTATTGTTTGTGGATTTAAAAATGTTCTTTTTTTCTTATTTCTACATGTACAACGAAATATTGCGGCTTCTCTTTGACGCTTTGCGTCAAACATTCGTCTTGTACTTGTCTAAAATAAAATAATATCACTCGCTTTTTCATATCGAAATGCGCATGCGCGAAAATCGATGTTAAAGGTCACGAAACTACACAACAGAATAGGGTCTATATTTAGCTTAGAAACAGTTCCTACTTTAGATATTCATGGATTAACATTATTAAATGAATTCTACACAAATCAAGACATCTCTTTGAACATGAAAACAACATTTAGTAAGTTAAAATTGCTATTAAAATGAGAATCCGAAATTGACCTCAATGATGACACATAAGAGTCTGCATTAGGGGGTGTTGGTTCACGTCTTGAAAGGACCACTTTTGTCTTCGTAAATAAGACAAAAAACTTAAATGCGAGTGAAATAAAAAAAACTGCAAACATTAAAAAATCGGAATATTTATTTCATTTTAGATGTGTCATTTATTAGTGTTCGTAAACAACCACAATTGTAATATGTTCAAATCATCTAGATTTGTTTCTTTCTAATAATAAGCCGCCCTCCCATGTGATTTCCGAAAAGCTATTAAAAATAGAAGTCGCGGGCTTCTGCCCGGCGACTAATAATACTGGTACCTTACACAGAAAACGATGTGATATAACTGAACAAATAATACTGGTACCTTACACAGAAAAACGCTGTGATATAACTGAACAAATGGTTGAAAGCGGCGTAAAACACCAAACGATCAATCAATCAAAACACCAAACGATCAATCAATCAATCAAGCGCTTACATAACTCGATCCGTTGCACTCAAAAATGGGCAAAGTCGATACCTTCTTCAAAAGCCGAGCTATGTATACACATCCGCGAGCTTTCACGAGTGTACCGTATTTTCCTATGTTTCGAGTGTAGTGTCGCGGTAGATGTATGCCCTTGTCCGCGGTTAATTAGTTTTCACAATAATGAACACCTTTAATTTAAAAGATATTTCACTTATAAACTGTGCGGGGAATTTCAGCTTGCAAATCTGACCGTGGCTCAATAAAAACTGTTTCAACGTTGAATTTGTCCTTCACGGTATAAACTTCACCTAATTCGGGGTAGGACTGTTCTCCGAGCAAAACCCACTTTTGATCTGCTCTCACTACCAGAGTTTGTCATTCACCAACAAATCATCCTCCTGCAAGCTAATTTCATCACAGTATTTATTCAACAGGTCCAAGTCAAGGTACATATCATCTTGTATAGTTCTACTACGACGATACCGTTTTGCTACGAGTGGTCATCTGAACTGAATGTGTTGTTGTTTAACCTTGTTTCATAAACATTTTTATCTGGTCGATAGAAATATTATATTAATTGATTTCTAAATCAGCCAATACTCATGACGTGTGTATAGGATATGTAGCAAGAGTTTACCCGCATTACAATCTCATTTAAGGTAGTAGTAGGAGCGTAATGAAAACCTCCACTTGAAACACTTCAATTTTAATGCTTTAGCCTATGTTGTTAAGCGCAGGACTTCAAATCTTTTGAGGGTTTCAAGGTAGTGGTTCGAATCCCTCCAGAAGCACATTTTTTTTTCTTCTTTGTTTTCACACTTTTTACAGAAGTTTATATTGTACTTTGAATTAAAAAGTAATTAAATATATTTCTATACATAAATATTAGCTTATTTGAAGATTTTATTCCTTGCAGTCACGGCTGAAATAGGTGGTTGGGAATTTCAAGTTTCAATTTTTTGTTAAATGAGAAGGTTAAAACATTTTGATTTTTTGGCATAATGTTCCCAAAAGGTTAAAGTTAATTATCAATAAAGAACAGGTCAAGAGTATTTCTAGAACTTGTTGATTTTTTGCTTTTAAACGTCGATGTTCCAATTTTACGCGTTCAAAATAGTATGTTAAAATCGTAATACCATATGACTATTCCAGTACAGTTTGATTATATTTGTTGGTGATGTGATCAATAATGTATTATTTCTGAAAGCAAATATATTTCTTGTTACTTTGATACCAAAGTATTACCAAAATGTTGAAAAATAAATGAAATAAAGGATTTTTCTTGTCTCTCGGGTGCCCATTAGGCTCCTACTACCTTAAACCAGACATAAATTTCGCTCGCTCGTATATATATACATAAGCGCAGTATTTTCGTCTGATTTCATTGAAATTGTGAACTATTTCTGAAATATCGATGTTTCATAATAACCCACAAAGCAATTAGCGAGCGTTGACATTTAGACAACGCGAGATACGCTGGCTAGTAATCATTTTCCAATTCAGTCTGAGGACGATGTAGTAAATTGACTAAATTTACTTGAGTTGGATGGACGAACAATTATCACTTCTCCCTTGATTATACAAATGATATTACACTTACAACGTTATATCTAATTAAGTATTACTGGAAGATGAATTCGTTTTTTACGTATTTTACTTTCCATAAGCAAGTATATACACAAAAAGCATGACATAAACCAACACATATAAACACGTTTAGAGATTGCCGCAAACATATAGAGTAAAAAGAACGCTAGGACAACCTTGGTAAACCAGTTCCTAAACAAGTGTATTCACTGGTTTTTTTTTTCTAAAATTTAACATAGTGACCTAGTTTTTGACCCAATTTGACAACGTTTCGAATCTGACTAGGATTTGATGGAGATGAATAAAGCTGATAATGTGTGTCATACATGGCCTCTAATGTGTTCACAGTTCTTTTCTAATATTTGACATAGTGACCTAGTTTTTGACCCCACATGATCGAGTTTCAAATCCGACTGGAACTGATGGTTATGCATGTGCTAATTAATTTTCATAGAGATTGGATGAAAAATGTGGCATCTATTGTGTTCGCAAAGTTATTCTAAAATTTGGCACAGTGACCTAGTTTTTTACCCCATGTGAACCAGGCTTAAAGCTGACTGGGATTTGATAGCGATTTATGTTCTGGTGAACTCCCATCATGTTTGTTTGAAGTAACCGGGTTTCTAGAGTGATCATAAGGTTTTGCTAAAATTTGACATTTGTTTACCCAAGTTGACCCAGTTTAGAATCTGACTGAGATTTGGCGAAGATTGGATGTTCAATGCGACATAGGTTATTGTTACATAAACCATGATATACAGTACAGATACAATACAAGTTCCAACGGGACATATCTTTGGTAGTGTTTTTGCAATCTCAGTTTAACTTCCCTATAATCGAGTCCCGGTAGCTCGGTCGGTAACGACGCGGGCTGTCAATCCAGGGGTTGTGAGTTCGAATCCCGGCACGACCAACTTTCTTTCCGACGTTTGACAAAAGTCATTACGACATGCGTCATTTGTCTTCCACCAATGGGCTAAGTCCATGTGGAAAAGCAGCCAGTTGCTTGGGAAGATCGTTGTGTGGAGTACTGGTGGAAAACCAGGAAACACATGAGAAGGTGAACTGGTCGCCGTGATATGACTGAGAAATTGTTAAAAACGGCGTTAAACCTCAATCAATCAATCAATCAATCAATTAACTTCCCTATAATGGCTAGCATTTCCATATAGTTTTAAACAAATCCATCAAATTATGCCTTAGGTATGGTTCTGAAAGGGGAATTACGGACGGACGGAACACGCCAAACAAATATCTCATCTGCCTACGTAGGGGGGATAAACATATATTGATTGGCACACATAAGGATGGCCTGCATACTATTGACGTTATTAGTGCCGTGGACGCATGGGATATAGTCTCTCCAACATAAAGATAATTCATACATGAGAGAAAAATAGCAGAATACAATTGTATGGTCTTGTAAAGGTAACATTTGAGCATTGGCGAGCGATTTAGGGTCTTGTATGCATTTGCGTTCAGTGAAGATTCTGGTGAGCTTTGTAATCCACATAGTCCCCACTAGTTTGACGCAATGTAACTTTAACTCTTTCCCTCAGATAGACGCCTCTGCAGCAGACGGATTTTTGAAAACATGGTGACAAAAGAAGAAATTGCTCAGAACGAGCATTTTCTCCTTTTGTTACCATGTCTTCAACTCGATTCAATTATTGTACTTTCTTTTTCAGAGATTTTCCATATTCATTTCTAGATGTTTTCAAAGTCGTCTGCTGCATAATTGTTGTAAAGGGTAAAATTATGTCACAATTTGTCTATCCACTGGGAGAAGCTATAAATACAATTCTATAATGGGTTGCATTATCAAAAACATTACCTTCAGCATAGATCAAAAACTATTTTGTAGGACGATGTTTTAAAATGAGTGTATCGAAATGTACTCGTTCTCCTCTTCCCATTGTGTTATGCTAATGTTGACATTTCACGTCTTAATAGAGCTTCACTGTTTATTTTCATGTAAGCGAATTTTATCTTTACAACACTGTTTATATTCATGTAAGCGAATGTTATTTTTACAACACTGTTTATTTTCATGTAAGTGAATTGTATCTATACAACACTGTTTATTTTCATGTAAGCGAATGTTATCTTTACAACACTGTTTATTTTCATGTAAGCGAATTGTATCTATACAACACTGATTATTTTCATGTTAGCGAATTGTATCTATACAACACTGTTTATTTTCATGTAAGCGAATTGTATTTATACAACACTGTTTATTTACATTTTTTGATAATACATGCAAAAGCGAATTTCATCTTTGCAACACTATTTATTTACATTTTTTGATAATACATGCAAAAGCGAATTTTATCTTTACAACACTGTTTATTTTCATGTTTTGATCATGCAATCAAAGGCGACGTTTATCTTTTCTGTTATCCAATGGCCCTTGTGGTTGGGCCGGGACATTCAGTAAGAATGACAGTCACAGTCTGACCCCTGCTTGAACCTCAAGAGCCGGCTAAATGGGTCTGAATTATTGGAGTCAATGCAACTCTTTAGCTCCAGCAGGTGGGAGATATTAGTGTCATACCTTATATATATTTATCTCTATGTAAATATAAGGTGTGCGACAAATATCATCTTTCCAGATCGCAGCGATATAACCTTAGCTGTTGAGAGCGGCGTAAAACCTCAAACAAACAAGCACAATGTGAGGTTGTGCCTGTTGCCGCCGATGCTTCACTTTGAGTAATAGTTTCTTAAACCATTTAGACACGTGTAGATGCATCAGCAGCAGACGACTCATTGTGAAAAAAATGAGTAATTTCTAACAATGAGAAATTTCTCCGTTTGCCACGCTGTTTTCAAATCTATTTAAAACGTATGCTTTCATTTTGAGTGTTTCCAAATTGTTACCTAGACATTTTCAGAGTCGTTTATTTGTTTTATGTGGGAACGCGTTCCTGGAATGAGGCATTGATGGAAATGATGTCAGTGTTTATCTCTTTTGCTACTGCACTTCCTTATTCATAATTGTTAAATGAACGATAACACACATTATGACCAGATTGGTTCCTAATGTTCAAATCCCCTTCCAAAGTTTGTCCGTCCCTATGCATAATTATTAACGCTTTCCCACTTACAAAACGCCTTTGGATACATCTTCAGCAGACGACTTTTGAAAAAAAATGGGAAAAGGAGAGAGTGCCTTTTGAACAATTTCTTTTGAAAGAAGAAATATCTTTAAAAAAGATACACGTTGAACAATATGTGAAAACACTAAGAAATGCACCATATGCGCATATTATTTGACTTGAATATCACAGAGACATATAAACACTGTGTTTATATGTCTCTGAAAATCTGAAAGGTTTTGCTTAGTTTGAAAAAGGTTTCTACACACAAATTTGTGTCATGACAAATACGTCACATGACTGGAGACTACGCGAGGCTGGCAAGGGGTGTATACGTTTCAATTGACGATAAATAACTGATAACTTATCATGTTTCCAAAATAATTAATACTTTGCTCTTAAATATTATATTTCATACGTTTTCACTGATTTTTTCACTGATATTTATTTTTTAAGGAAAACAATTAAAGTTTAGTATACAGAACATTTCATTTTAAAACTGCACCTTATAAGTGCCTCTCGTAGTATCGCCAACTTGACTATGAACCAATAAAAACGTTTCATTTCCTTTATTTCTTCCACATTATTCATTAAATACAATATTTGATTGGTCTACAATCTAGATCATTTGTTTAACATCTAGGTCAAAACTGAGGTTATACGTCTATCGACGAAAAAAATGGGAAAAGGAGAGAGTGCCCGTATGAACAATTTCTCCTTTTGGAATCGTGAATGTTTTCAACTATTTTCAATAATTACACTTTCCCATTATAGATAGTTTCCATATTTTCCTTTCTGGTATTAAAGGCGTCTGCTGCAAATTTGTCGCATGTGGAAATGGGTTTATAAAATATCTAGATTCAACTTTATCAGTATCTCCGCGTCGGCTATGTTGCTCTTAAGGCCATATTTTTATTTTATAAAGTGAGCTGCGTAAGGCTTAATTATTTCTTACAACAAGCACTTTTTCTACAAAGGTCTCGACACCGATCTTCACTATAATCCGTTTGTTTGAATACTAACTATGGGAGAGTTTTTGTTTCGCCGGTGACGTGAACAAGTAATGACGCTTTCCTTGAATTAACGAGATAGAGGATATTACATGAGTGGTCATTCAATACGAAATGTTATTAAATTCCACTAGTTATTTACCGAAAAATATAGAATGACGTTATTTCACGCTGGCGACGTCATTTATGATATAAAGCGCATTATACCCCTACCTATTATTCATACCAATTGCCGTCATTGTGAAATAAGGGTCGTTAAGGGGCCATTGCTAGCACAGGCACCCGATGTTACGGTAACTTGAGGTCGTGAACTCTTTTCAGTAAGTCGTGTCCTTTCTACCTGTTTCTTTGTCAAACGTCATTTCCTTTTTAAAACTACACATTTGAGTGTCTATCTCGAAAATGATATATTATCTTAGTTTGTCCATGCTATTTTCTAATGCTCTTCGCAAAAAATAATTGTCCTCCGATTCACTCAAGTTCTAATATAACTTGATCAAGTTTCGACACCATGTCTTGACCCCGTTGTGTTGTCTTTGATGTCATATTGATTTGGTGTTCGGAACGGGATTTCGAAATATTTGGAGAATTACCTTTAATTAAAGATACAGTAGGGTTTGTTTGTTTAGTGATATTTCGGCAATATATCCACTTGTCAGTTCGCTCTCTTTCTCGTTCGAACCTATTGCGCAATTGTTCCACTCTTTCGAATCGCTGTACCTCTCCAGCGTGTATAAAGCCACGTGTACCCAGTCGTGCGACGGAGTAAATAGAACACAATTTAACCACTGTTTGCTGCAACCAAATCGTGACCACTCCATAGTCAATAACATCAACCAGTTCATTGGTATATCAGGCCATTGTACACGTCCGGTCTATTTTCTACGTTAAGTTTTTCATTGATGACCTTAACACTCAAAGTCTATGTAAAGAACCTTTCCAATCTTCCTTTTCAAGGCTTTAAAAGTGTTTTTGGTGTTCTCATCCCTCCATGCTTTCAGAATCATAAGCGCCCTATCATAACTAAACTTCTGTTCTTCTTCTATGTGGTCCATTTTGGCACTGGGGAATTTTAAAATGTTTGCCAGTCTTCGATACTTTTTACCTATATATCGGGCTATCTCTCCAAGCTCTTTATCTTCTGGAGTGGAATTCATATCCCTGGTGGGAAACCAGTTTAGTAGATCCTGACGTGTATAACCCTTTTCACTCTTTCCCTCACCATCGTTATATCCGAGGACTTTATATAAAGCAGTTATGAGCGATTTAACTGACGCATTAGAATCTCCTTTCCACCATCCGTTTAACATTGCTTTGATTCTTGTTTGGACATCACTGTGTGTCAATATCAATTGATCAATCTTAGCTAAGCTTATGTCAAGTTCAATACCAAGGGCAACATATTCTCTACCAATATGACATGACAGTTCAGCAAAGTGACTTTCATCGATCCTATCCACATTCTTGTTGGTTTTAATCCAACTAATCAACTTTTTTCTTTCCTTTCCAATTTCTTCGCATTTGCGTGTTTCAGTGTCATCGCTAAACCAAAGACACAACAGTTTTTCACTCTCATGTGAATGATTGCTTGGACAGGCGACTTTTTGGTTCTTTTCTAGACGACTAATTTCAATAAATCTTTTCACGATATCCGAGTCAGTATCTGTATCGTTGTCTCCCTCCTGTGCATCCTTTTCGCATTTCGGACAGAAAATATATTCATCATACTGAAGGTTGTCTTTATCCATGACATTCATTGCACACTTGACGTGGATACGAAATATCCTTTGAATCATAGCTTCTATCCATGTTTTAACCTCAGTGCACTCCTCGTCATCAAGGACATTTTCATCATGGGCTGAAATCATCATATATATTATGTGATCTTTGTACCAAATAGTCAGAAATGAAAGTCTTGAACTGTTCAGATAAAAACGTCCAAACCCCTTATAAAGAAACGTCTTGTGCTGGTGCGAATATATTTCCCATTTTGTGATGCACGTTGCCAATAATCTGTGAAACACAAACGCCGGCAGGAACTTGTGTTTGAAAACAAGACAAAGCGTTGGCGTTGAATTATTTACTGCCAGTGACTCTACGGAGGGTGGCAACTTTGTCATCAAACATGGTACATAATAGAAATTTTCTGCTGTATTTTCGCCTTTTCCTTTTGATTGAGATCCCTCGTCTTCGTCGTCAGAAGTGTCTGTATCACTGTCCGTATCACTGCACTCGTCAGGATATCGGAGAGGTTTTGCCATAATGTCCAAATGTTCCATGTATCGAATGATTTCTGTTTGATACTCTTCGAACGTTGGGTTTCCACTATGTTTTATCAGATGCGATATTAATTCAGGTCTCAGTATTGCGTTGTCCTTGTATTCCTGTCTCAGTTTGCCATGTTCCGGCTTCTTTGGAATATCAACATGTCGGACAAACAATTTGAAGACATCCAATATCCATTGGGGATTCAGGATAATCTTTTGATCAAGCTGGTCAGCATCAAAGTACAGAACATTACCGAGTACATGTTGAAACTTCAGAAACAGTTTCATTTTTTTCTTGTCAAGTAGTGGAAGTTCTGTACCTTTGTCATTGTCTACTACCTCTCCCATATCCATTACATCATTTCCGTGTTGACTGTTCTCGTCGGTAGATTTACCCTTTCTTGCCTCTATTGATCTCTCAAGCGGTATCCACTGCGCTGGTACTTCTTCATTCCAGAATGGTTGATTCTCAGCGATGTCAGAAATTTCTCTTTTTAGTTCGTCAAAGTTTTCTTTTGAATCGTTTTTGTGGAGGAAGAATTTCTTGTCATGGACAAGCTTTACAATTTCCGTATCCTGGAAAGACTTCAGGGCTTGTTCAAAGTAATCTTCCATGTGTTCCTTTGGATTTGCAACGTCCACCTTATCCCTGAAAGTACCAACTAACACAATTGTTGGGCGATACTCGATATCGGAATCATCGGTTCGTCTGTGCGTGTACGTATAAATACTATTCATCCAAAATTTAAACGCATCAAGGTAAGTAAAACCTGGAGGCATCGAAGTAGCTTGTTCTTCAGTACTATTTCCACTAAGATTATCTTCCGGAACGCGTTCATAAAGTGACTTGCTTAAATCAATAACAAGCAAATATATTGATCGTGTACTCAAGAAAAAATGGTGAGTAGAATAGTAAATCGATTGACCAGCAAAGTCCCATATTGAAACGGTTGTAATCCGTTTTTCTGGCTCATCGTTCTCTTGCACTGCACTTAGATCTTTTAGCACTTCCTCATTTTTATTTACTACTGATTGAAAATTTGTTCTGTGCTGGTCAAAATCATCGGGAACATAATATGCTTCATTACCACCTGGTTCATCCATCAACATATCTTCTGGGAAAGAATCTATGTTCTTATTTTCCAACGCCGCTGTTTTTGTTTCCTCATCATTTTCAACCGATGTTGATTCTTCGTCATTGTGTATTGGTCTCGATTGTGTCTCTGATTGACTTGATGTCGTATTAGTTGGAGGGCCTTCTTTTTCTTTTTTATGTTTCATTGCATTATTTATTCGCCATTTATAATACTTCTCCGCCTTCTCTTCACCATTTGTGATTTTCCATTGCTTATTGTCATCAACTTCGCAAGCGTTGACAGATACATCAATGCCAACGGTGCTTTTTACGTCGTCCAAATTGCCATGACACATATTCCTGATGAGAGAAGTTTTCCCTACCCCAAACATGCCCACCACCATAAGTCTGATGTGCCTCACTTTTTCGATACCATCCCTCAAAGCATCGAAGTAAAGTCTTAGTGTTTCTTCGTCAAGTGGACCATATTCAGCTTCAAGAGATGTGATCACTTTTGAGAACATGGTATTTGCGATTTGCAGTACCGATTTTGCAAGATCTTTTCTTCGCTTCATCAGCATAAAACACCGTATAACTTGCTTCATCAAATTGACGGATATACCCCGCTTGAACATCGTCAGCTCAGTGAAATCATCGATAACTTCCTCTAGCGTTTGATCTGTAGCTTCTTCTTTGGCGATTAGTTTTATGGCTTTATGAATCTTTCTGACATCTGTTTCCTCAAGATGTTCTGTGACCTGATTTATCATTTTTATTATTCTTGTAGGCTGTATTCTACTTGCCGTAGTATTCCTTCCATCTATTTCTTGTGTGTTATTTTCTCCACTGGATTCCATGACGGGAGAAGGCTGGAGAAGATAACAATTTATCTGCACATGATAAAATAGGACTAGATAAGGAGGAGTAAACTTGTCATTTCTCCACAATATCTCTCTTATGACTCATTTCAAAACCTATGGTGTAGGATCTTAAAAAATAAGTCGTTTCAGTGATAACTAGAAGGGAAGCCATTTCTACCATTTTAAGTCTTTGGTATGACCCGGACGGGGATCAAACCCTAGTCTCCTGTTCTAGAGATGTTTGACTGTTCAAACACCGACATATGACTCCAATGTCTCACCGCATGAGTGTTATGTGTAACAAGATTTATGCAATTATCATTAAATGAGAAATTAATTCACTTTACAAAGTGCATATGTCATACCGACAATAAAACCAACCGATTCGTCCAGTTTTTCAGAACTAACTTTGATCCTTTATGTTTCACCTGAATTGTTGAAACTAAGGGGATTCCACTGTGTTACACAATACAACTTTTGATTGTCTATTTTGTGTGCGGATTGTTAAAACAAGATGGAGGAATCCGCCGTGGTCGAGAGGTTAGCAGCGGGGATTGGAAACCTATTATGGTGGAATGCCCTTGGGCAAGGCACAATTCCTAGCCTAACTGGTTTGTTTACCCAGGTATCATGAATAAATGAATTGTCACCGTGATAAAACTGAAATAATTACGAAAACGGCGTAAAAAACCACTTAACTAAACCAAACGAAACAAGAGGGATTCCACTGTGTTACACCAGACAAACTTTGGTTGTTTATTTTCTATCAGGAGTGTTGAAACTAAAAGGATTCCACTGCGTAACTCCAGACAATCTTTGAGCGTTTATTTGTTTTCATCAGAATTGTTTAACCCTTTCCCTCATATAGACGCTTTCTGACGCCTTGCCAGCAGACAGCTTTTTGAAAACATGGCAACAAAAGAAGAAATTGCTCAAAACGAGCAATTCCAGATTTTCAACTCAATTCAATTATTGTTCTTTCATTTAAAGGGATTTTCTGTGCTTTTGCCTAGATGTTTTCAAAGTCGTCTGCTGCAGATTTGTTCTATGTGGGAAAGGGTTAAACAAGATGGAATCCACTTAGAACGTCTATTATTTCTCACCTAGATTGTTGAACTAAGACGGATACCACTGTGTAACACCATACAACTTGTGATTGTCTATTGATTTTTACCTGGATTGTTGAAACAAGAGGGCTTCAACTGTTTTATCCCAGATACATTTTGGTCGTCTGTTTTTACCTGGAGTGTTGAAGCAAGAGGGCTTCCACTGTGTTACTACAGGCAAAATTAGATCGTCTATTTCTTACCTGGATTGTTAAAACAAGAGTTTTCACTATGTTACTACAGGCAAACTTAGATCGTCTATTGGTTTTACCTGGATTATTGAAACTAGAGGGCTTCGACATCATTAACCCCAGATAGACTTTGGTTCGTCTATTTTACATGGAGTGTTGAAACAAGAGGGCTTCGACTGTGTTTTCACGGACACACTTTTGGTCGGATTTCTGTTTACCTGGATTGTTAAAACAAGAGGGCTTCCACTGCCTAGACAATAATAATGTTAATGTCATGTTTCTTGCATTATAAAAACATATTTGGAATTCGTATTGCTGTCGTCTATTATTACGAACAGAAAAGAATAAAGTAAAGACTTTCAGAAAATCAAGAAATACATTTATAATGAACGAGGTAAAAACATGAGCCAAGATGATCCTTAATCGATCACCTGCATTATGGTAAAGAAGCAAAAAATCAGCCCTTTTCTGATGCCACCTGGCGACTGCCTTTTTCAAACAGTCAATATGACTGGAACAAGTTATGTAAGGGGTCACATTTCTGCTAAACCCTTTCCCTATTAGAGACGGTTTCTGATGCCTTTGCAACAGACGATTGAGGAAAAGATTGTCACCAAAAGAACAATTGCTCCTTATGAGAAAGTTATCATTTTGCCACAATATTTGATAAATAATTATACTTTGAATGAGTGAGTCAATAGCTCATGTATAGGAATTTGGGGTCTTTCATGTTGATACCACTTTTTTGCTGGAAACGACGTCGCTCGATTGACGTTACGCCAAGATGAAGTGTTGCGAAAATGACGTCACGTCCTTCTTTGGATACGATACAGTCAAAATTTAGGTTCGGGCGTAGAAGGCTTATGCTGTCGGTTTTTTTTTTGGACGAACGGGAAAACATATTTCTTACAGAGTTCCATTTATTTTTAACTTAAACACAGCACTTTAATGATCTTAAATATCGATTTAAAAAAAATGATTAAAAAGACGACAATAATTTTTCAATCCGTGTTTTTCGTCTCAATTTAAACATACCCAAAATATCGATTTATAAAAATGATTAAAAAGACGACAATAATTTTCAATCCGTGTTTTTCGTCTCATTTTATACATACCCAAAATGGCGGCCCTCATGAATTTGGCCAGTTCATTTCAGAAAGCTTCATGGGTTATTGAAAAAATTATGTGTTTTTTTTCGTAATATGTTAATAGGCAAGCCTAGGTCGTGTGAAAGCAAGAACAATTAATTAAGCACTGTTAGTCCGTCCCCCAACAAGAAACAAATTGGGCAAAATGTAGAAAGTTACCAAACAGAATTTGAAAAACATATTGAAACAAGAGGGCCAAGATGGCCCTAAATCGATCACCTAATTGATAGTAAATTAGTAGCAAATATTTAACTGCAAATATCTGAAATTTTTTATCAGGGAGTGCAAATGAAACTGAAAGGAGTGGACACTTCTCAAGAAACAGCTTATCAGTAAAGGCCATTTATATCTTGAAATCTAACAAGAACTTTAATAAGAATGGAATTATAAAGTTTTTGTCATTTTGCACCTTTCCTGATGCCGCCTTGCTGCCCTGTTTTTCAACGAAATCAATATGGCTTCAACAGTTTATTTAGAGGGTCACTTAAGAAAGATTTCTACCAAATTATCTTGCAATCGCACAAGTAGATTATGTAGGAAAAGGATTTTAAAATTTGGGTATTTTTCTCACTTTCTGATGCCGCAGCAACCAAAGTTCTCAATGGAATTTAAATCTTTGAACAATTTTGAAAGAGGACCACCAAAGGAACATTCTTGTGATGTTTTGTGGAAATTGGTCTATTGGAATGGTAGGAGTTGGTTGTCATTTGTAGCTAAAAGTTCAATTTACCCTTTTTGTGATGACGCCTGGTTGATATGATTGTGTAACCAATCAAAACGGCTTAAACAAATTAAAAAGAGGATCATTTCAGTAAGATTCGTATTATATTTTCTTAAAATCAGACAAACACTTTAATAAAAATGGAATTTTCAAATTTTGTCATTTTGCCCCTTTTCTGATGCCGCCTGACTGCCATGTTTTTCGACCAATCAGTATGGCTTGAACAATTTTTATAGAGTCAACCAAGGAACATTTCTACCAAATTATATTTGAATCTGACAGGCAGATTCGGAGGAGAAGATTTTTAAAGTTTGGACATTTTGTCCCCTTTCTGATGCCGCAGCAACCAAAGTTCTCATTGGAATTTTAATCTTTGAACAATTTTGAAAGAGGACCACCAAAGGAACATTCCTGTGATGTTTTGTGGTAATTGGTCTATTGGAATGGTAGGAGATGGTTGTCATTTGTAGCTAAAAGTTCAATTTACTCCTTTTGTGATGACGCCTGGTTGCTATGATTGTGTAACCAATCAAAACGGCTTAAACAAATTAAAAAGAGGATCATTACAGTAAGATTCATATTATATTTTCTTTAAATCAGACAAGCATTTGCATAAAAATGGAATTTTCAAATTTTGTCATTTTGCCCCTTTTTTGATGCCGCCTAACTGCCATGTTTTTCGACCAATCAGTATGGCTTGAACAATTTTTATAGAGGGTCACCCAATGAACATTTCTACCAAATTATATTTGAATCTGACAGGCAGATTCGGAGGAGAAGATTTTTAAAGTTTGGACCTTTTGCCCCTTTCTGATGCCGCAGCAACCAAAGTTCTCAATGGAATTTAAATCTTTGAACAACTTCGAAAGAGGCCAACCAGAGGAAAAGTATTTTCAAAAGTCCCATTTAAATGTATGTTGGAAAGAGTAAAGTTTAGCCCCTTCCCTGATGTAAATTACTTGATTTCTGTTACTAATCTGAATGCATTGTCGGAATGGTGTAATTGATCCAAAATGAACATATCCAAAATGAACAATATATGTTCCTAATGCTATTCAACAACATTTCCCCCTTGAACGCCTATCTCCTTTTCTGGTTTTTAGTTTGTAAACCATGAAACCGCATCAGGTTATTTGTTAATAAGTGCCAGACTTTAAATAGTGTCAACAACTGATTATGTATACATGTTTATGAAATAGGTTGTTTGGAAAAAAATGGATAGTGAAAGATCTGATCAGACCTTGAACATGTACGGATTCTCAGAGTTATCAATGTTGATAACTGTTCCTTTTTTTAATTGTTATTGCGCAATTATAAAAGCTTTTGAAAAGGGTACAGGGAGTAAAATAGTTTCACTAGAAGCCTGGATAAAAATGTAATAAGTGAAGTGTTTAAGTAAGACAACACCCCACAACATAATTGTTTCATGTATAAACTGTTAAGTTTAGTTGCTTCTTTCAAATCATGTACCTGCTGAGATTTGAACTCAGAACTCTCGTTAGACCAGGTGTTCTACCATTAAACTACAGTATAGGTTTTTACTTTGAGCAGCAGTTCATGAAAATATGTGTAATTTTATTACCAGTCAGTAAAGTATAAGATTTTTTTGTTACAATGAATGTATACTGGTTTAAATTGTACCATCTGTATAGTATAGATTATGCAATTTCACACAGAAAAATGGATTTCACAATAAATTACATAGAAAACAGAAAAGAGATACATTTCTGTGGTATTTCAGTTATGTCAGAGGACAGAACACTTATGTGAGGTCACTGGGTGACTTATAACTGATATTAATTATGAACTGCCTTTAAGTTTTTATAATATAGCCTTTTCTGTTGAAAAACAGACGAAGTTTTCTTTATTTTTTAACCAAAATGTTTATACATATTCATTTGAATAAAAAGTATTTTGAGTGTTTGTTGAATTTAAAAAGAGATTGATCCTCTTTATCTGCAGATTTCAATGTACAGTTTGTTTTTACCCTTTTTTAGTTTGATATAGTTAGTGTACATTGCTCTGTTTCAAAAACGGACCTAAATCGGTGACCGTAAAAGGCTTTTTATTTTGCATTTGCTCTTCAATTTGAAGGGTTCTATGACATCATTGGTTGTTGTGCTCCCAAGTGCTAGAGTTGTCACAAGGTTGTTGATATGGGAAATAGTCAAAGTCCAATCTTGACCTTTAACCTATGACCTTGAAAATGAATACGCTTCTAGACCTTGCCATATATACTAACTGTATACCAAGTTTGGTTAAGATCGGTCGAGGGATGTTCACTGTAGAGTGGTCACAAGGTTGTTGATATGGGAAAATAGTCAAAGTCCAATTTTGACCTTGACCTTTAACCTATGACTTTGAAAATAAAATAGGCTTCTAGACCTTGCCATATACTAACTGTATACCAAGTTTGGTTAAGATCGGTCGAAGGATGTTAGGTGTAGAGTGGTCACAAAGTAGTTGATATGGGAAATGGTCAAAGACCAATTTTTACCTTGACCTTTAACCTATGATCTTGAAAATAAATAGGCTTCTAGACCTTGCCATATACTAACTGTATATAGCAAAGAAAAGTAATGTGTTTTACTGATAGCCCGCATATGACATCATTCCTTTAAAACAATGGACTCATTTGAGTTTGATCAATAAACAAATTTTGGATAAAAAAAAGATGAAACTACTAGAAATTCAGCCTGTTGAAATAAAAGTTATGTGTTTTTACTGATCGTCCACATATGACATCATTTCTTTAAAACAATGGACTCATTTGAAGGCATGAAAGTGTTTTCCTCTCTTTCAGGTTGGAGGATATATTATGGCTTAAGACATTTACTATGTATACCCCAAAACCAGGGTGAACTGATTCTGGTCATACTTTCATGATTTGACAAAGACTAGGTCATAGACATTTATAAACTGTTAAATTGTACAATGTAAAAAAATAATGTAAATTGAAGGCGAATAATTTGAAATTGACTGTAGTTTTGTTTGTTTGCTACATGTACTGCAATATATAGATAAACGGCTTAAAGTCAATACAACTAGACAGTCGATGATATGATAGTTTAGCTATTTTCTTGAGTGGGGTCAACATTTGACAAGACGGCTTCTGCAGAATAGATACAGACAAATACGATACACACGATGTGACGTCACGCGATGTGACGAAAGCATCGTTGAACAGATACAGACAAAAACAATACACACCATGTGACGTCACGCGATGTGAGTACGAAAGCATCGTGGAACGGTTCCCAACAGATACTAACAAATAATTTAGAAATGAAGTTATATTTTTAAGCAAATTATTGATATAATAAATATCTTACCTTGAAATGAAGCTAGGTCGATACAGAAACAGAATTGTTCGTCCTTTGCAGTTAAAATAATATCCGAGGCCAGTGTAACGAACGATAATTTACAATCATTTTCAAGTGTTTATAGCTTCTCTATATTGCCAAGATATAAAATCCATGAAATAATGATGACAGGTACAAAAGAATAGTCGGCTTACCCTTCATACAGTCCTTCCAGTAAATGAAATCCATTTGTGACGAGTCAAACAATTTTTCCTACCATTTCTGTCGTTTTCCTTTCGTTATTTATTTATTATTTGCCTTACAAATACGTTGCTTTCGTTGCAATGACGTCACATTTGGATGTGTTTACTTCCGGTTGAGAAAATATTATTTTAAAAATAGAAAACGAGTGCAATTCACGCAAATTATCACATATCAGATTCCTTGTTTTCATTCCTGTATCGAGAAGGAATTTAATTTAATTATTCCCTCTAGTTCTAAGTATTTTTTGATTTGTCAAAACATACGAATATCGTGTCTGCGGGTTAAAAAAAAATACCGGTTACGAAATTAATAGGTTACGATAATTTGTCCATCCAGTAAGACCGGAAGCAAAATGGCCGAAAAAAAGTGCTATGGGGTTGAGATTTGATATGTGAAAAACAGTAAGATTGTACTGCCTTTGGCTCGAGCTTTCACACGTATAATGAAATTATGCTTAAAAACGCCAACGTATTGTTCGGTTGGCAAATATTGATGTAGTGGATCATGAGAAAAATAATTTATGAACCTGTCTCAACCTGGGAACAGGTCGTTTTAGACGTTTTTCTGCGGAAATAATTGCCCGAATCGAGCAAGGGTGTAAAATGCCGATGCACAATTGTCATTATTATTACACTATATGGACGTATAGAGGGGTTATTTATAGTAACACGTGCGGGATTCCCCAATTTACCATTACGATAATTTTTAGCATATCGTATAGACAATATAGGGAGACTTCTTGAATATTTTAACGAAGTATTGTGTGATTTTCTGCAGTTTTTGCTGTTATAGAAATTCGGACGCCTGTGGTTGAAACAAGAGGAGTTCCACTGCGTTACCACAGACAAACTTTGATTGTCTCATTTTTACCTAGATTGTTGAGACAATCGTCTACCTTTTTTTTGTTATCAGAATTGTTGAAACAAGAGGAATTCCACTGCGTTACCCCCCAACAAACCTTGATAACTTATTTTGTTTTACCTGGATTGGTGAAACTAGAGGGATTCCACTATATTACCCAGCACAAATTTTGATCGTATAATTTCTACCTGGATTGTTAAAAAACGAGGGATTCCACTGTGTTAACCACAGACAAAAAATTTGATCCTATTTTTGGTAGAATTGCGATAGCAAGGCTACCATATTTACAAGTGAAGTCACGTGATGTAAATGACTGAGAAATAGTGCAAACAATTCTAGACTGAAGTACGAATGCAAACATCCGCAAAAGTCAAAGAAGTAAATAAATTCCACTTATTCTAGGTAACCAAAAATTATTACAAGTCTCTGAATGTGTAAATATCATATTTAAGTGCAATAAAGGATAAAGATATCACTAGCACAACCTGAGATATCAACCCTTATTCACGTGTCTGCAGCAGACAACTTTTGGAAATAGTGTGGCATAGGAAGAAATTGCGTGCTATTCTTATTTTCTACGGAGAACTTGCTAGCATTAGAAAGGGTGACAATTTCCCAATTTTTAAAAATATTCTCCTCTGAATAAGCTTGTCTGATACCAATATAATGTGGTATAATGTTATCATTGGATAATTCTCTACAAATATGATCATATTTATTGGTTGTTGAACACGACAATAAGGCGGTATAAGAAAAGGGGCAAAATGACAACATTTTAAAACTACATTCTTATGAAAGTGCTTGTCTGATTTTAAGATAATTTAGCAGAACTGTTCATTCAGTGACCCTCTACATGTTTTAAATCTTATTGATTGTTTGAAAGTCGTAGAAACCAGGTGGCATGTAAAAAGGGGGAAATTGAACGTTTAGCCTCAAATACAATGTCTTCCTTATCCACTGGACAAAAAAAACCAATGAATACTCTTTTGGCTGTCCTCTAATTATGTTCAAAGACATGTGCACAACTCTTGTTGCGCAGTTTCTGAGATAGGGAGTAAAGGGGTATATTAAACTTTTAGCTTCAAATGATATATCATCATAATCATCTTGGAAATTTCAACAGCACTTCACAATAATGTGCTTTTAGTGGTCCTCTTTCAAATGTGTTCAAAGATATAAATTATAAACATAATGTGTTGCTGCCGCAGCAGGAAGGGAGTAAAACGACTAAACTGTAAAATTCCAAGATCATTTAGTACAAATGTTCCTTGAGTAACCCACTAGTCTACAGGATTTACTAAAGTCGTATTGATTAGTTGAAAAACATCGTAGCCAGACGGCATTAGAGAAGCGGCAAAATGACAAAACTTAATAGTTCCTTTTCTATTCAAGATTTTGTCTGATTTCGGGATGCATTTCTAATTTGTACAAGCTATATTGATTGGTTTGGAAAGATAGCTGCCATACTGCATCAGAATAGGAATAAAATGAAGTTTTAGCTTTAAAAGAAATCTCCTGCCAAACTATTGTACTGATATCAACCAAACTTCACGGGAATAATACAATGGCGGTCCTCTTACACACTATTCAACGATTTAATATGATAACAAATGTCATTTATTGATAAGTTTCATTTACAGTGTCCATTCTTAGCAGTTTCATTTACACTCTTGATTAAATTTTCACCAATATTAGCAGTTACACGTATGCTACATAGCTATCACTCAGGTGATCGATTCAGGGCTTGCCTTCTGTTTTGGAGAAACAAACATTAATAGATTGTATTAATAGATTGCATACTCTGAATGCATCAGTTGTTCAGTACAGTACATAAATAAGAAGACACTTTTCTGTCACAAATGTTCCTGGGCCCTCTACTTTTAGACAAGAAGATTTTTTTAAAGTTTTTCCCCTATATGAGTCTATGAGTCTATGAAAAACAAGTGACCCCCGGGGAGAGGTCATTTTTTACCCCAGGGCTATAATTTGAACAATCTTGGTAGAGGTCCACTAGATGATGCTACATACTAAATAGCAAAGGCCAGGCCCCTCTATTTTTAGACAAGAAGATTTTTAAAGTTTTTCCCCTAAATGAGCCTATGTAAAACAAGGGACCCCCGGGATGGGGTCATATTTGACCACATAGATATAATTTGAACAATCTTGGTAGAGGTCCACTAGATGATGCTACATACCAAATATCAAAGGCCTGTGCCCTCTTCTTTTAGAAAGGAAGATTCTTAAAAGAAAATCTCTATGAGTTTATGGAGAACAAGTGACCCCCCGGGAAGGGGTCATTTTTGACCCCAGGGCTATAATTTGAACACTCTTGGTAGAGGTCCACAATGATGCTACATACCAAATCAAAAGGCCTTGGCCCTCTACTTTTAGACAAGGAGATTTTTTAAGTTTTTTCCCTATATGAGTCTATGTAAAACAAGTGACCCCAGGGGAGGGGTCATTTTTTATCCCAGTGCGATTATTTGAACAATCTTGGAAGAGGTCCACTAGATGATGCTACATACCAAATATCAAAGGCCTGGGCCCTCTACTCTTAAACAAGAAGACTTTTAAAGTTGTTTTCCCTTTATGGGTTTATTAAAAACAATAGACCCCGAGGAGGGGTAATTTTTGACCCCAGGGCTATAATTTGAACAATCTTGGTAGAGGTTCACTAGATGATGCTACATACCAAATATCGTTCTGCATGGAATAGAATTCGTTGAACAAGTTTGAAAGAGATCCACCCAAGGAACATTCCTGTAAAATTATTTTGAATTTGGTAAAATGGTTTAAGAGTAGAAGTCGTTTGTAGGGAAATGTGAACAGACGGACGACGAAGACGGACGACGGACGGTGAGCGATCACAAAAGCTCACCTATGCACGAAATAGGTGAGCTAAAAAGTGCTATATGGACTGAATGATATATTCGGAGTTGGGAGCAACTAATTTTCACAAGACCAAAGATAATTCTTGATCTTGGAAATATTTCATCCTGGCCTGATGCATCATTACTTGTCTGTCACGATGGGGATTGTTTTTAGATAAATATTACTATATGCACTTCTGCATCTCCTCTTTACCGATCACAATTCTACTAGTAGTACTTTCAGTACTTTGATTTCTTACCTGGTGTGTATAAAAGCGAGGGTTTCCAGTGTAATGCCCCAGATCGTCTGTTTTTGTGTTGTAACACGAGGGTTCTACAGTGTTAGCTAAAACAAACTTTGATGGTCTTTTTCTTACCTGGTTTCATGAGCCATGAGGGTTTCCACTGTTACACCAGATAAACTTTGATCGTATATTTCTTACCTGGATTGTTGAGACAGAAGTTACCCCAGACATAATTTGATCTTTAATATTTTACCTGGATTGTTAAGACAAGAGCACTGTGTCTACCATAGACATATTTATATTCTCTATGTATTTACCTGGATTGTTGAGACAGGACGGTTTCCACTCAATGTCTTCGTCAGTTTCTATAACTGCTTAGAGAGATCTTCCAGGCTCCATGTACAACATCATGTATGAACAAACATCATGGAGGAGGGACCTGAAGATTTCAAACATAATTATTACACAGAATCATAATTATTTTACCCTTTCTGACATACATCAAATATCATGCACCTGATGACTTTGAAAATAGCTAATTGAAAAGTTAAATAGGTTTAAAAACATTGTTGCAAAAGGAGAAAATGATTAGTATGGGTAATGTTTATTTAATCATAATGTTTTAAAAAGTCGTCTGCTGCATATTTGTAAATACTCGTCTGCATGTTGGAAAGGGTTACGTATCTTAATACAGATGTTTACCCCTTCCCTGATGCAGACCGCACTGCAGCAGACATTTGAAAGAAATGTGTGGGAAAAGGAGAAATTGCTTAAAATGTTAAATTTCTTATTATATTCTAGCAGGTTTATGGAAGTAGTGTGCAGTTCTGAATCTCAATTCACTCTATTTCCATATTTTTTTTCCAAAAATTGGAATAACATTAAGGTTTGATACAGTCTAATTTTGCATTTATTCAAGTATTTGTAGTCTTATTTACGATCCTTTTTACAGGCCCAAATACAGTAACTATTGAAAACAAAATTCTCAATAGCTATCAAGGTAAAACAAAAAGGTCACTTCCGCTTAAGATTAACCCTTTCCCACATACAACAAATCTAAAGCAGACGACTTCAAAAACATATTTTCAAAAATGTAAAAAATCTCCATTAATGACAGTTACATTATCAAATATACTCGAAAACATTGTGGCAAATGGTGAAATTGCTCATCAAAAGTCGTCTGCTGCAGAGGCCGCTGAAAGCGTTTATATGTGGGAAAGGGTTACGGTTGTATACATGTACGAAATTCTGCATAACAAACTTGTGCAAGTATTTACATTCACCTCCACACACATTAAGAGCCGTGATAGTAGAACCGTGATAGTAGAGCCGATTAGCATAACGAAGGGTTCGTGATGGTCCTATACCGCCCACCTGAGTAATGGTACAGTTAAAATAGATGCCGAAGTTTTAACTGGTGTCTTCTCGATTGTCCCACATTTTGATTTTACTATTTACCCTTAGTGCGGTGGGATAACGAGCGGTAAAGAGAGGTAAGGGAAAGGTGAGAATACAGTCCTGTTATTATGCCTATTCCACTACAAACAGTAAATTTGCGGTTTCTTTACTGTTTGCACAAACATTCAATTAAGTTTATCCCTATTCCACTACAAACATAGTAAATTTCACAGTATTTTCACCTTTGTTTCATTGCGGTTTCTTTACTATTTGATCTTTATTAATTTCATTTGTTTGCAAAAAAACACACTTATAATTCATATTTGATCTTTATTAATTTCACCTTTGTTTCATTTCTTTCTAAACTGTTTGCACAAACATTCAATTAAATTAAAGAAAATTATATAATTATATGCTCTTAATTATAAATGAACAAACTGTTGATGCATTTCTTGAATTGAACATTTTGGGGAAAAGTATCATTATTGTTTTTACATCATACTGAAAACATGGCTAACGCGCAAGTAAGACTAGATTTTGTGAAGAACCAGCGCGGCGGAATGAGTCTGGTTATTGATGGCCACAAATTTGTTATTAAGAGCCGACGGGAAGAGAGGGTGTATCCATTTAGGGAAAACCAGGATGTTAGGTACAACGAGGAACAAGGCTAACAAATGAATCCTTGCTTAGTTTGTAAGAGATGAACAATCTCTGATAAATCCGTAACAAACGAAATAAAAGATAAAGCAGATTGTTTTTTAACAAATATATCATAATGATATATATATATACATGTACATACCTGTAAGTAATATTGTAAAACAAACCCGTGTCATTGATAGTGTTAATAGCGCTCGATATCTACTTTCGTTTTCGAGGTCCACTTGTTTGAAATTGCATTGTACGCTCAAATCTAAAAGCAAACTGCATTCGATTCGTTTTACTGGGGTTTTACGCCATTTTCAACATTATTTCCGTTATATCACGGCGACGTTTCACTTGTTCATGCCGGAAAAAAACAAAACCAGGCAAGGATATGTGCCTTGCTCAAGGGCACTCCACCATGACCACCACGACTTGGGATCAAACCCGTGACGCCCGGTTTCAAATCCCTACCGCTAATTACTTCCCCACTCGATCAAAAAGATACAGTCAAGTAACCCTTAGCGGATTATAACCAATAGCGGATCACTGTAATGTTCAAGACAACCTAACTTATTTATTAGTCAAAATTATTGTGTATAAATTGGTAGGTAAGTACTTTATGGTATTATTTAAATACACAATAAAAATGATGCTTGTCGGACTTCAAATTCATCCGTATCATCTGAACGTCTGATGCAAGTGTTTACGTGACCCAGTTATTTCTACCTTGTTTTGAAGAGAACATGTGTTTTTCGTGGCAACAGCTAGCGATCTTAATTATGTTAGTTATTTATTTTGACATTTTATGAAAGACAAATTCATACACCTATTGAAATGTAACCAATCATTCTCATTTGTCTTTGCATGTTTACACTGAAGCGATAATAGAATAGCTAGGTAAGTTACCATTAGCGGATCGCCACTTTGTTTCCATGACTGAGTCTGAGGGGTTTTCTTAAAATTTTATTTTCTACAATTTAGCCATTCCCGAATATGCTAGTGATTAAATCGGAAATATATCAATACAAATCTGCAGTTAGATAAAACATAACTTGTACAATAACAGCAGAAGTTTCGACAGCTAAAATGTTGCTTGAGATGACCCCCCTGATATCAGAAAGTCACGTGATCCCCTATTGCTACAATTGATCCGTTAATGCATCAATATTTCGAACTGGTAAACAACGGTCTGTACAGCTGTTTCTGCACTAAAACTGAAAAAGTGTTTGTCGATTTAAAGGGAAATCATTTTTACGTGTGGACTATAAACAAACAAGTTCCGAAACATTGACCGTTTCTTTTATGCACTACGTTGTTTCGTTACTGATCCGTTAAGGGTAACTTGACTGTATCAGTTATAGCACGGCGTTTACCAGTACTTTTGGTCCGGTTATCCTGACACCAGCCAGTCAGTCGTAATGCTAAGCCCGCAACTCTGGGCCAAGGAGGACAGCCATTACTACCATTTTTAAAGTCTTTGGTATGACCCGACAGGGTAACGAACCCGCGATCTCTCGCACTCGCACTCAGAGACAAATATAACCGAACACTAGGTTGAGGGCGACGGACATTTTGACCATTTCAGCACGCAATGTCCATGGATTAAAAAGGGTGTAACAGTTGCATAACACTCGCATCTCTTCTCCATCCTAAAGCAAACCAGGAAGTTGAAGCCCTCTCCTATATAAATATAGTACTTTTCCAACTGAGGTACAAAACCAGCCTTAAATAGCAAATACTTATTGTTTTTGAGCACTTTTAAATGTTTATACACGATTTTATATTACATTGCTTTACATACCGCATATCAAATATCTTTTTTCAAACAAGCATTTATTATGCAGGGGATTCAGCTATGCTGAATGCTTCCGTATATTGTTATGCCCAACTTTTAGGAAGTGTAGATTTGTAAAAATGTTGTGCTGCCCTCTGTTTTTTTTTCAAAATGGACATTTTTTCTTGATTGTCCAGGAATCAGTTAAATACGTTTCAAAACAAGCTAAACAGTATGCACATTATACAAAGTAAACGTACACAATGTAAAATTTTAATCCATGAAGTTGTATACATAATTTAGAAATTTAAGTAAGACATAAGGATCTTAAATGTTTCTTAAATATATGGAAAACGAGTAGCTTGAAAGCGGGTAGCTCAAAAACCTTTTGAGAAAATCCCTGCAATGAAAAATACGGCTGTCGTGCATCGTCAACATTTTCCCGTGTCAACAATCCACAGGCTACATTTTGCATCGAATCTTCATGAAAGTTTATCAGAACATTCATCTCCATCAAATCTTGGACAAGTTCGAAGCTTGGCCATTTGAGGTCAAAAACTAGGTCAGTAGGTACAATTGAAGGAAAATCTTGTTAACACTCTAGAGGCCACATTTTCAACTTGAGCATGTTGAAACTTTATCAAAATGTTTGTCTTGATGATGTTAGTCAAGTTCGAACATGAATCATGTCGGGTCAAAAATTAGGTTCGAATATTGAGCATGTTGAAACTTCATCAGAATGTTTGTCTTGATGATATGTAGGTCAAGGTCAAATTTAAGAAAAAGCTTGTTAACACTCTAGAGACCGCAATATTTGCTTCAGCAGTTTGAACTTTTGTCAGAATGTTTGTATTAATGATATCCAGATCAAGTTCGAATATGGGTCACATTGGGTCAGAAACTAGGTCACTAAGCCAAATTGAAGGAAAATCTTGTTAACTCTGTAGAAGCATCGTTTTTGGCTACAGCAGCTTGAAATATAGTCAGAATTATATCTAAATGATATCTAGGTCAAGTTTGAATATGGGTCATGCCGGGTTAAAAACTAGGTCACTAGGCCGAATTGATTTTCATTCTGTTACAGGATAGTTATGTGATACTCTTGTCAAATTGCAGTGTATTTGGTATAATATTAAATGAAATATTGATATTTATGTACATATGGGCGTTGGAAGTTTTGTCTAGTATATATACCGACAACTATCAAAATGGCCTATTAATTTAGAAAGCTTATGCTAAATCACAGCAATTGTGGTATCTATACTCAAATGGTAATAGTAAAATTAGACTGAAATATAAATTCAGCATAATACTTATGTTTAACCCTTTCCTACATACAATAAGTCTGTAGCAGACGACTTTGTACACATTTTCTGTAAACACGGAGAAACACTTTATAAATGAAAATATAATTATTGAAACTGAGAGTTTAAAACATTGTGGTAAAAGGAGAAATTGTTCATTATGGGCAATTTCTCATGTTGCTACTATGTTTTCAAAATAAGCCTGCTGCAGATGCAAAGTGCGTCTATACGTGTGGTAGAGTTAATGATAAAATTTAATTCAAATATGCCATTTAACAATTACTCAATACGCATCGTGTTAAACGAATTTCTAAACACCAATCTGATAACCTCTATATTTATGAAATGTGACTCTTTACATCCGCCCCAATTTTTACAATAATTGCTCTTTATTTGATAAAGATTTTCCATATTTTTGCCGATACATTTTCAAAGTCATCTGCTCCAGAATTGACGTATGTGGGAAAAGGTTAATATTGTGTTATAAAGAGAGATCGGTTCAGCTTAAAATTGCAGTCAGAGGGAATGTCGACTCATTAACCCTTCCCATCACACAACGTATCTATAGTTAGACGAGTTTGAAGACATCGCCGAGCCCCGGTAGCTCAGTCGGTAGCGACGCGGGCTGTCAATCCAGGGGTTGTGAGTTCTAATCCCGACTCGTTCAACTTTCTTTCCGACGATTGACAATGCGACATGCGTCATTCGTCTTCCACCAATGGACTAAGTCTATGTGGAAAAGCAGCCAGTTGCTTGGGAAGAGTGTTGTGTGGAGTACTGGTGTGAGAAAACCAGGAAATACATGAGTAGATGAACTGGCCGCCGTGATATAACTGAGAAATTGTTAAAAACGGCGTTAAACCCCAATCAATCAATCAATCAATCAATCATTGAAAACGTCATTGCACACACATGGTTAATCTCTATAACTGAAAGTTTAGTTACTGAAAACAAGAGGGACAAGATGGCCCTAAATCGCTCAACCGAATGAACTTTTTATATATTTCATTTTGTTAGAGAATATAAGAGTTTACGTCACTGCAACATAAACAATGTCAATAGAGATCGAAGTGTGAAATGAAGAAGAGCAAAAAAGGACAATAATGAACCCGGGGCCATAAATTGAACATAATTTGGTAGAGGACCATGAGACAATGCTACACACCAAATATCTAAGCTCTACGATTTTCTGTTTCAGACAAGAATATTTTCTTCCCTATATATCTCTATGTAAAGCAGCTGATCCCCGGGGAGCGGCTAATTTTGACCTCAAGTGCATAATTTGAACACTCTTGGTAGAGGACTACTAAGCAATGCTATACATCAACTAGTAAAGCTCTAGGCCTACCTGTTTCAGACAAGAATATTTTCAAAGTTTTTCACTTTGGTTGTCATGTCAACCAGAATTCTGCATTGAATTAATTTCTAAGAACATGATTTATTTCAAAGAGGACCACCCAATGATCATTCCTACCAAATGTAGTCAAAATCAAATCTGCAGTTTAGGAGATTTCCCACGTACAGCAAATCTGCAGCAGACGACTTTGAAAACATGGTGACAAAAACCTGAAAATCTCCATAAAAGATAGCTTAATTGTTAAATAAAGTTGAAAACATTGTGGCCAAAGAGGAAATTGCTCATCATGAGCAATTTCACCTTTGGCCACAATGTTCTCTAAAGTCGTCTGCTGATATTGCATCAGAAAGCGTCTGTATGTGGGAAAGGGTTAACGAAAAAGTCGACGAAGGACGTCCTAACGACGGACATCGGGCCATTTCAGTAGCTCACCATGTGCACTTTGTGCTCAGGTGAGCTTAAAAGTTGAAAATATCGTTACGGATTGAGAAATTGCTCGTCTTAAGAAATGTCTCCATTTGTCATAATGTTTTTAGGGAATAATCTATATGTGCTACAGTGCAAAGAAAATGCCGTTTTCTAAATTAAAGGAGGTACTAAGATTATAACATTCATGTATAACCCGTATTGATACCCCTCACCTCCGGGCAAATCGCGATAGTTAGTGCAACCTGAAATTCTGCTAGATACCCAGAATATCATAGCATCGAATACAAATAACCGTACACTCCAAACAACCTGTAACGCCCGTCTCTACTTAAGTCCCACTGTATAGGCTTGCAATGGAGTTTTGCGCCCTTTTTTAACAAACGTATTAAGTTATATCTCGGCGTTTCTTTGGTAAATTGCCAAGGAGGGAAACCATTGCTACCAATGACCGGGTAGCGAAGCCGTTCTCAAGGTTGACGGTCTAGCCACTATACCATGAAGACGGTAGGCGAGGATAATCGGGGACCGGCCGCAGCAGCAATATACCGTGGAAGTCTCACATGATGCTTTTCTGGTGTACGCAAATATATATGGCAATCATTTCAAAGATACCTTGATATGATAAATGCGAAGGGTCGTGGCAGGCATTATTTTTTTTCGATTTGGAACACTTCTTTTGATGCAATAGTCAATTATAAATTTGAGCTTGCAAGACATATTCTTTCTAAAATGTTGTTAATTCAAGCGTTGATTCTGCCTGTCTACATTTATAGAATTTAACTCACTTGCAGATGGTTTTTGACGCATCTGCTGCAGACAACTTTAGAAAATATTGTGACAAGAGGAGAAATTGCTCATAATGAGCAAGTTCTGCTTTTGCCACAATGTCTTCAATTCAATTCAATAATGTTACTTTCATTAATTAAGATTTTCCATAGTTTTCCTAGATGTTTTCAAAATCGTCAGCTGCAGATTTGTTATATGTTGGAAAGGGTTAAGAAAATATCAGGGGGAAGACCAGAATATTGGTTAAGAGTATATGAACCGCTCAATATGTTATTTAGCCATAACTTATTGTTCTTCTGCCTCTACACAAAACACTTATAAACCGAGCAGTATATATCATTTACCAATAATTTTATTGTTCATCTTCTCCTATATACAGAATAATATGTCATCTATAATTAACTTTATTGTTAACTCTTTCAGCGCCAAAAGCAATATTGAGGTTTTTACAAACAATCCTGATGCAGGCGAGTCAGCTCGTAACGAGTTGTCTCACCTGAAATCAGCATTGTTTGTCGTTTAGTTATCAAAATAGTCCAAAATTGAATTATATGAAAAATGGAGACGCCCGATTTTGAACATGGAAGTCTACTTTAAACAATTAGGCGCTGAAAGAGTTAATCTTATCGGGGCAAAAAATTGTATCGTTCGCGCATACCATCATTTGCAACAAATTAAATTAGTTTTCGTCTCAAAACAATAATTCCAGGACAACAGGTCCTGTATAAAACACATATTACCTAGGCATAGCCTGACATTTGATATGTTTACGCATTTAAACGTACAAAGCGAGATTTGTCATGCAATGAAAGCATTTAAAGACATTGGATGTTCTTGGGAAGAAGGTTTATTGCTTTGTGAAACACATTGTTTACAAATGTCATCTGTTTCATTCAAAATCTTTTTTGGTTACAGAAATTCACTACAAAATGTTGCAACTTGGGCAATGTCGTTGTGTGCGCACACGCGTTTATTACGTATAGGACACTTTGTGTAGTAATAGAGTAATATGGAATTTCGCAGCATTGTTTCTTGGTCGTTCTTGCAAAGATCTTCTGTACCACAGCAATGCCATGTCAAGTTTGTTTTCGAGTTCCATACACTGACCAAGAAGGTTACACACAGTCTCTCTGTGATTCAGATATCTGTTTAAACGAGCACAAGCAGTCAATTCCAAAAGTGCCCTGGTCCTTTGGTTACGCTGTCCGAGATGTGTGGACGTCATGTACTGTAGAAAGAAAATATAAGGGAGGGAATCTATTGCAGCTATATCCATCCATAAATTGTGTTCTAGTTCTCTATGTAATCTTTCATTTTTTGTAGATCTAAACATTTCATACTGTAGTTCTTTAGGGCAACACTGGCTTTCCGCTCGTGTGAACGTAACACAAAGTGCGACATTCTTCGTTGTTGGATATTTTCGACGTTCGCGTATTGCAAACATCACATTGTACAGAGTGAAAGGTCGGTCATGGCAGGGACACACCTGCATCAAACTGTGAGATAGTCGCCCTTCAACGTGTTGTACAACAGACTGTGCCCTCTGGTACTGACCAGTACAGTATAAATAGGAAGCGTACTTTAGTCTGGAAGAGGTCACGTCAGAATCTAGGCTAAGTTTGAATAACAGCAATGTGGTCGGTGAAATGTCCTCTTCTCTGAGTATGGATTCATTTCCTTTAAGAGATGCCAAATAGGAACACAGAAAAGGAAATACCAATGATGAAGCTTTTGCATGAAGCGGACCTTTCCGTGCATACTCTATCGTTGTGTTTAGTAAGCGATGTCCTTCTCTTACAACAGTTTTTGCATCAAGATCTAAATTCTTCGAAATATGAATGGACCCAAACAACTCGGACCAGTTACTCGCACATGTTTCTATTCTTAGCGCCTCGTTCATTTCCATTTCGTTCATTAACTCTCTGTTCATGACATATCGAACTAATCTTGTACTGATTTCATCTATGTCAATCGTAAGAAGATACCTTCCTCGACTTTTCAGAACTGTTCTTACTATTTTTAACAATTTCTTTTGCTTATCCAAATCAAATTTACCGAGAAACAGGTTTGTTGATTCGCTGAAATAGTTTGGACATTCCATATGATGAACAGCTGCAAGCATATACACAAGGACGCGATTGACGCACTGAACTAAGTTAGACTTTTTCCAAATGTCTGTATGTGTTCTCTCTATGCAATGAAATAGCAACGTTTTACAAATGTAACTAGATATAACGTCTGGTACATGAGGATTTATAAATGTTTTGACGATCATCTTTAAAAGAACATAACATCTGATTTGTGTTATATTCAAACTAAACATCAAACATCTTTCCGCAAGAGAAGTGGATATTCTCCATGTGTCTTCCTGTCTTATAGCCAAGTGAGGAGAGGCAGGCACAACAAAACAGCCACTGTTCTGGATATACCGGACCATAGCTGGTGTAGGCCAGTATCCTGATGTCCGAAATGATGACATTCGTCTGAATTGTTTAGGCCATGTTTTGCAATAAAATGCAAAAACAAAATCGACATCGCCCGAAAACGTTTTTGTGAGCGCAGGGCCATTCCGTTCTGCATTACTAATGGACGAGTTTATTATGTTGTGTTTGAGGAATGACCTACCTTGCTCATCACGTACAAAATGTTCACTTAAACTTGTTCTAGTTTCAGGTAGTGGTACGTCAAGTCTAAGAGCATGTAACTTACAATACCCGGGATATGTTGTTTCCTCGGAAATCATCAGATAGTTTATTTTACCAGGAATCCAATCTTTATAATCTTGTATGGCATTTGCAATATCTATAACTATAAGAACATCAGTATCTGAATTCAATCCACGTGTTGTAGTTACTTCTGTTTGACTTCCGAATTTGTAAGTTCTGAATCTGTTATCACTTAAGTCAGAAACCAAATGTGCGATGTCTTCTCTTAATAAGTTTCTTCTCCTCTGTCTAAGAACGCATTCCTCATTCAGTCCTATGTCATCCAACACTTGAGATAATATCAATGACAAATCTGTGAAGTGATCCGAATTTGACATCTTAACAGTGATCAGGCAAAAACACTTTTAACAGAAGTCGTATTCAACATTTCAAAACAAGACAATGTAACACTCATCCCGAAACTGGTATATTACAATCCTTGAATTATGACAGGTTCTTATATATCCACAGATAAAAAAATGTTCGCTCTGATTAAATGAATAAGTAGAGAATAATGTAGACCAAGATTAGTCTGTGCCTTTAAGTGAGCTCTTCTTGTCTACCTTCTTTAAAGCCGCGATATCTGTATTAGTAAATGTTGTGTTCAGACGGGATAATAGAGTCGAATGACTGTCACGGTTGATACACATCTTCATTGTATTCAATCTACAAAGGTTAAGACGAACCCAGCACAATTTCTTTAGCTTTAATCCATTTGTATGTATGTATGTATGTATATAAGTTTTCAGTATTTTATGTCCTTGTTTTACTTTTAGATTTCATTATACTTATATACACTTCGACGAATTTCTAATTGGCTACCATATACAATATGATATTATGCGACATATTTAATCAATAAATCTAAAGTTTGGTTATTAGCTCGACTATTCGAAGAATAAGGGGAGCTATTGTAGTCACCCCGGCGTCGGTTAAAGTTTTTGTACAAGCTAGCATTTACCCTTATAACTTACATACGCCTAGGCCAATGATCTTCAAACTTGGTATGGACATACTTCACAGCAAGTTAGTGATGCCTATAAACTTTGGAGTCAGTAGGTCAAATGTCAAGGTCACTGTGACCTTCTATATGGAAACAGTTCATGGTTAAAGTTTTCGTGCTAGCTAGCATTTATCCTTATAACTAACATAGGTCAAAGGTCAATGTAACTTTGATCTTTAAATTAAAGAAAAAAACACTATTTGTTGCAATAACTTTGAACTAGTTGTACCCAAGTTCATCAAACTTGATATGGACATTAGTCATGAGCATTGAGTTTTCAGGTCAATAGGTGAAAGGTCAAGGTCAGTGCAACCATCAATACGCAACCAGTCCTTGTCTTACAACTACTGATGGCCTACGCCTACAACTTTGAAACTTAGTTTGGGTATTGGATATGTTTTCTTCAAATAAACCTAGAAATACTTTAACTTAAGTTCATTAAATCTAATATGGACATTGGTCATGATCACTTAGTCACCCCACTGTGACCTTCATTACAAAAACACTCCATTCCTTATGTCACACCTACACCTATGTAAACAATCAAGTACGATAACTATACCGAGCATATAATGCAAATTATGGCCCTTTTTTGACTTAGAAATTATGGTTGAAGTTTTCCCCACCCTCTGGCAGCCATATTTTAAGACCAATCAAAATTGATTGGTGGATCTGAAAGAAGGTCATCCAAGGAACATTTCTACAAAATGATTAAGTAAATCAGACAATTGATTAATTTTGGTTTTTAACAATTTTTGTGATGGGGGCTTTGTGCCCCTATCCAATTCCTAGCATGCTGTTCGAAAAAAAGTCCACTTATGGCCGCAACCGAGTTCAACATTTGTATACATCCGCAAAAACTAGTTCATGATTGGTTGCCATCTGCTTCAAACTAATTTGATTGGTTTAACCTAATAACGAAAAATCCATCTGCTTTCTTTATTGAGACCAAATAGTTATCACTAGTGTTAGCCAACACACTTTGTACTATGTTTGATCTCAATGCCAGTCTTGTATGTAAACAATCGATCATGCTGTGACCCCAACAAGTCTAAGACAGTCGCCTTTGAATACATTTAAGGAAAACTAGGGGATCTCTAACAAGAGGACCATGATGGTCCTATATCGCTCACCCGATATAATAGAACTTCAATAGTGTTTATTCTATAGCTACATTTAAGCAAAATGAGCCCTGCCCCCTGGTTGCATTTTTTATCATCAAATCGAATTAATTTGAACATTGTCAGTAGAGGGTCATTCATGGCACATTAATCCCACCTGGCGGGCATGTTTTACATCGGATTGGAATCATGTCAAAATCATTTCTAAATCAGGCAAGAACTTTTGCACAAGAAGATTTTTAAATGGTCTACTATAACATGCAAGGAACCTGGCAGCCATGTTTTTAAACAAATCAGAGCCTAAGGAACATAAGTGAAAAATAATTTTCAAATCGGGTCTGGTTTTTTTTGGACAAGAAGATGATTTTTAAAGTTTTGGCACTTTTCCCTCTTTCTGAATCCGCGGCAATTAAATTCTTTGAACAACTTTATAAGAGGACCACATAAGGGAACATTGCTGTGAAATTATTTTGAATTAGGTTCATTGGTTTAGAAGGAGAAGTTGTGTATAGGAAAATATGAACAGACAGACGACAACAACATCGGGAGAGATCACAACAGCTTATCAAGCACTTTGTGCTCAGGTGAGCTGAAAATGAAAGTGTAATTATTGAGCAGTTCAAACCGTTGCGGACGATAAGTAGTTTCTCCTTCTGTGACACTGTGTTTTTAAATGTCGTCTGATAGACGAAAACAACATCGGGAGAGATCACAACAGCTCATCAAGCACTTTGTGCTCAGGTGAGCTGAAAAATGAAAGTGTAATTATTGAAGAGTTGAAACCGTTGCGGACGATAAGCAGTTTCTCCTTCTGTGACACTGTATTTTTAAATGTCGTCTGCTGCACATGCGTAAACATATTGTGGTAAATAGAGCAGTTGCTGACAATGAGCCAGAAATGGTAATCTCTGTAAATGAAAGTATATTGACAAGAGTTGAAACTATTGTGGAACAAGAGCGCCAACTGTCACAACATACGCCCATCAACATATTGTCTAAATTTGGTGATGATCAAATAAAATGACTCGAGCGATATGGCCGATTATAGCACTTGTACGAGATATTATGCCCATACACTTCATGACAAAATGTGGTGATGATTGGATAATTGCTTCAAAAGATATTGATCGGACAAGACCGATTTGAGGTAATTAGACAAAGGTTATGCCAATACACATTCTGACCAAATTTGGTGATGATTGGACAAAGGCTTCTAAAATTATTGGGCTGACAAGACCAATTTTAGGTAATTTCTATAATTAAAGGGCGTTAACTCTCGAGTGGCTAGTTATCAAACTTGTCCAAGATATTATGCCAATAACCATTCTGACCAAATTTGGTGATGATTGGACAAAGGCTTATAAAGTTATTGGGCCAACCGATTTGAGGTAATTTCTATAATTCAAGGGCAATAACTCTCGAGTGACTACAGCGATATGGCTGGTAATCGAACTTATCCGAGATATTATGCCAATACACATTCTGACCAAATTTGATGGTGATTAGACAAAGGCTTCTAAAGTTATTGAGCGGACAAGACCAAGTTTAGGTAATTGCTGTCATTAAAGGGCGATAACTCTATAATAACTAGAGTAATATGACTGGTTATAGAACTTGTCCAAGATATAATGCCCATACAAATTCTGACTAAATTTGGTAAAGATTGGATAAAAGCTTCAAAAGTTATTGATCGGATAATACTGGTTATACAGGTAATTTATATTATTAAAGGGCAATAACTCTCGAGTGACTAGAGCGATATGGCTAGTTATCCCACTTGTCCAAGATATTATGCCAATACACTATCTGACCAAATTTGATGATGATTGGGCTGACAAGACCAATTGTAGGTAATTTATATAATTAAATAGCGATAACGAGCGACTAAAGCGATATAGCTAGTTATCGCATTTGTCCAAGATGTTATGCCAATACACATTCTGCTCAAATTTGGTGATGATTGGACAAAGGCTTCTAAAATTATTGGGCTGACAAGACCAATTTTAGAAAATTTCTATAATTAAAGGGCGATAACTCTCGAGTGGCTAGTTATCGCACTTGTCCAAGATATTATGCCAATACACATTCTGACCAAATTTGGTGATTTTTGACAAAGGCTTCTAAAGTTATTGGGCTGACAACATACTTGATGCCGCCCGCCCTCCGCAGGTAGAACTATAATACGTCCCCTTTTTTCAAAACGGGCGTATAAAAAGGAGAAATTGTTCACGTTAAGCAATTATTTCTTCCATCACAATGTTTTCGAATGTCGTCTGCTGCACATGCGTCAAAACGCGTCTGTAAACGTAAAAGGATTAAACCGTCCAAAAACGTCTGTTAACGTGAAAGGATTAAACCGTCCAAAAACGTCTGTAAACGTAAAAGGATTAAACCGTCCAAAAACGTCTGTAAACGTAAAAGGATTAAACCGTCCAAAAACGTCTGTAAACGTAAAAGGATTAAACCGTCCAAAAACGTCTGTAAACGTAAAAGGATTAAACCGTCCAAAAACGTCTGTAAACGTAAAAGGATTAAACCGTCCAAAAACGTCTGTAAACGTAAAAGGATTAAACCGTCCAAAAACGTCTGTAAACGTAAAAGGATTAAACCGTCCAAAAACGTCTGTAAACGTAAAAGGATTAAACCGTCCAAAAGCGTCTGTAAACGTAAAAGGATTAAACCGTCCAAAAACGTCTGTAAACGTGAAAGGATTAAACCGTCCAAAAACGTCTGTAAACGTGAAAGGATTAAACCGTCCAAAAACGTCTGTAAACGTAAAAGGATTAAACCGTCCAAAAACGTCTGTAAACGTAAAAGGATTAAACCGTCCAAAAACGTCTGTAAACGTAAAAGGATTAAACCGTCCAAAAACGTCTGTAAACGTAAAAGGATTAAACCGTCCAAAAACGTCTGTAAACGTGAAAGGATTAAACCGTCCAAAAACGTCTGTAAACGTAAAAGGATTAAACCGTCCAAAAACGTCTGTAAACGTGAAAGGATTAAACCGTCCAAAAACGTCTGTAAACGTAAAAGGATTAAACCCTTTCCATAGTCGTTTCATTTAAATATTTCGAAAAATATTTTGGGAAATGAATGAGCAATTAATCCTTTTCACACAATGTTTTCCAACCTGTTTCAAATTGATTCTTTCGATATTCTAGATATGAAAACCTTTTTTTATTTTCCCCATTCAGACACAATTTGACTAACCTGCAACAGAGGTGATGATCAGCAAATTTCTCCCTTTTCCATAATTTGTTAATCCCTCGACTATTCGTTTGCTTTCATACAGATTATCCATTTGCTGCCTACGTCTTTTCAAAGATGTCAGCTGTAGCCTGTAGATTAAGTCTATGTGATCAAGGGTTCAGTAGACTGCTAAAATAGCATATCATGTAAACAGGGGATTATATAAAGAATATCACTGAAGTCTTCCATAGAGCGGGCGCCACACTATATAGTATTGCCATGAAAATATGGTCTCAAATCTACTGGGGATTTTGTTGAATTTTATCATATGTGGCTGGATTATATAGTTTTACCTTTACTCTGTGTGTCTGTCTGTCCGTATATCGATCCAACTAAGAAAGATAAAGTCACTCTCCTTATTAGGAAAAGTCACTTTCAGTATACATACAAGTGATTTTTTTTTAATATATGAACTGTTTCTAGCAAAGACAAATCTTGACAAATAAGCTAGAATTGTAGCTTCCATTACATTTGTGTTATTTACCCCATGTGGTCCTGTAATGGAGATTCAATTTAAGCCCAAATCGCTAAATCGACAAAGGTGTGTAAACAAATACAAAACCAGTATCATAACATGTCAACCCCTTTCCCAAATACAGACGTATTTTGACGTATCAGAAACAGTCTGCTGTTTGCAATATTTGACTCGTCTGCCTGTAAAGCTAGGAGGCACTTATGGATCACATCTCCGTAGTCATGCTATATCTGTCTGTTTGTTTGTTTTCACCCCTTCTTTCCATGTCCTTCACTCTTTGCATAAATTTGTCAAAATTCATTCCATAGAGGTCACACTTGTGGTCAGGACCCGGAGAACGGAAAAAATAATAGGAAAATACTCTTAGTCTTCTCATTTGGAGTTATTTCCATTTTATATTATTTTTGTTCGGCCATTGTCTCAACTAAGTTCCAAAGTATCAATTTCACCCTTGATTAATAAGTAACTTATGTCATGCAATGCACATGAGATATAACTCTAGCATGCTTATTTTTGGAGTGTTATATTGTTTGTCCAACCTTTTTCTCTATTATGCTCATGTTCATTATTGAATGCATCCCCAAGCTTTTTTAACTTTTTCCAGTGCTTAACTCCAACACTGTTCAATGGGTTCAATTGCATTTCAGGAGTACATAACATAATGTAACAGTCTGGGTGAAGACAGGTTACACACAAACATATTATAAAACAAGAAAATGTGTCCATGGAACACGGATGCCCCGGTTGTTAATGGACGAACAGACACACAAACAGACGAACGGACGGACGAACAGTTGGTCCAACCTCAAATTGATACAATTTTTTAAACAATGATATGTTGATTGTCATTTGTGTGAAGTTTCATAATGATAGGACATCAGGTTCACTAAAATCTAACTTGACCAAAAACTTTAACCTGAGAATGGAATGGACGAACAGACAGACGAACAGACGGACGAACAGTTGGTCCAACCTCAAATTGATACAATTTTTTTAAACAATGATATGTTGATTGTCATTTGTGTGAAGTTTCATAATGATAGGACATCAGGTTCACTAAAATCTAACTTGACCAAAAACTTTAACCTGAGAATGGAATGGACGAACAGACAGACGAACAGACGGACGAACAGTTGGTCCAACCTCAAATTGATACAATTTTTTAAACAATGATATGTTGATTGTCATTTGTGTGAAGTTTCATAATGAGAGTACATCAACTTCACTAAAATCTAACTTGACCAAAAACTTTAACCTAAGCGGGACGGACGAACGGACGGACGGACTAACAGACCGGAAAACTATATGCCCCTCATACTTTGTATGCCGGGGCATAAAAAACAAGGAATCGGTGGAACCGAATGATGCTCCCCATAATGGGCTTTGTCAAGTGATAATCGGCATTGTCTGATAGAACTACCTTTAACCAGTGATCATACCTATTTACATAATACAGACTTCATTAAAAGAAAATAATAACAAGAAACTGCTGAAGACGGTAAGACCGGTTTGTCGGCAATTTGACCTTGAAAATCGACAAACCAAGGTCAAGGTCAAAGTAACCATAGAAATCAATAGAACAATAGTTACTGGTTACCTTCAGGCAAAGTTTCAAGTTTGTAACCCTTTCCAGTGCTGAGATTTTGCTTCAACCTGAAACTTTAACCAAAATATTGATGGACAGACAGACGGACCGACAGACGGATGGATATCGCAAATCTATAGACCAGAATTGCTAGAGCAATCCGGCCAAAATCAAGGGAGTTAATTTTTATTATTTATCATAAGAGTTATGGTTCTTGTGTAATGCACTTCCTCTCTTTAATATCTATCTATATTTCAAGATTCATCGAAATATCTTTCGTACTTTTGGAGTTATGGTCGTGAAATTTAATTATAAAGTCTAACAAGGTAGGTAACTTGAAAATTATTCACTTATTATAAGTTATGGTTCTTGTGTAATGCACTTCCTTTCTTTTATATCTGTATACATTTCAAGTTTCATCGAAATATTTTCAATACTTTTCGAGTTATGGTCCCGACATGGAAATATAAAGTCTAACAAGGGAGATAATTTGAAAAATTATTCACTATAAAGTTATTGTTCTTGTATTATGCACTCTCTCTTATTGATATGTGTGTATATTTCAAGTTTCATTGAAATATATTCAGTACTTTTAGATTTATGCTCAATGCAAATAAAGTGTGACGGACACGGACGTACGGACGTGATAGGTCGGACAAAGCGACAACTATATGCTCCGATAATGTCCGAGGCAAATTCCATAGTATGTTAAGGACTTATGCAAATGTTGATGTGTTATAGATGGTCATCAGAAACATTAAAGTCATAAATACTGGTGTCACAAGAAGGAAGTAGTGTGGATTATTATTATTAATATATCCACAAATTCAGACAAGTCTTTCCTCTCGGCCATTTATACATAATAAATGAATTAATCACTTCATCTTGATTGTTTAACCCTTTTCCTTATACAACAATTCTGCAGCAGACGACTTTGAACATATTTTGTCAAAAATTAGAAAATCTCTAAATTTGAATGGATAACCTATGACTAAAAGTGGAAAACATTGTGGCAAAAGGAGAAATTGCTCGTTTGAGCGATTTCTTCTTTTGTCACTATGTTTTCAAAAAGCCGTCTGCTCCAGAGGCGTCAGAAAGCGTCTATATGAGGGAGAGGGTTAATTAATTGACAGATTGATATAAAATCATTTTTAATTAAACTGTCATTTATCAGCATTATTTCAATATTAAGTGTATTTTTTTGTAGTGTCCACTGAACTGGGAATATTATACTAAAGTGTCTCTGCTCTGCTGTTTGTCTATATTCTTTGTCCACAATGCAGTTATTATGGTTATACGAGATAAACTTCAAACTTTGATCAGTATGTTTTGGATATTGGCAGCAAAGTGTGTTGCTCCAAACATTGTTTGTTTACAGGCTGATGGTATCCTACATTGTTTGAACAAAATTTGTTCATATTAACAATGCCATATTTTTTCGTCTTACAGATGCCCCGACTTCATCAGTAGTGTAGTGGTAGAGCTTCCACCTCTGCGAGAGGTCAAGGGTTTGATCACTGGCTGTGTCATACCAAAGACTTTAAAAATGGCAGTGATGGCAGAAATGGTTCAAATATCCGTCGCCCTCAACCTAGCTTTTGGTTGTATTGTCTCCGAGTGCGGGTGCAAGAGATTGATACCCATGTCGGGTCATATCAAAGAGTTTAAAAAGGTAGTAATGTCTGCTCTATTTGGCCGTCAGGGTTGCAGATTTAGCATTTTAACTGACTGGTTGGTGTCAGGATAAATGGAACAGCAGAACTGGTAAATTTTCCTTGATATAACTGGACATTTGTTAAACAAGAGGGCCATGATGGCCCTGGAATCGCTCACCTGATTTTTTTTTTCACTTTAGCTATATAAGCCCCGCCATCTGGCGGGCATAGTTTCCAACCAATCAACTTGGCTTTAAGGAATCTGATAGAGGGTCACCCTAGGAACATTTCTACAAAATTATTTGAAAATCGGCCTGACACTTTTGAAGGAGAAGATTTTTTAAGTTTTCACTATAGCAATAAAAGGCAAAATAGCCCCGCCCCCTGGCGACCATGTTTTTTGACCAATCAACATGGCTTGAAGGAATCTGATAGAGGGTCATCCAAGGAACATTTCTACAAAATTATTTGAAAATCGGCCCGACACTTTTGGAGGAGAAGATTTTTTAAGTTTGCACTATAGCTATATAAGGCAAAAAAGCCCCGCCCCCCCCTGGCGGCCATGATTTTCGACCAATCAACATGGCTTGAAGGAATCTGATAGAGGGTCACCCAAGGAACATTTCTACAAATTTATTTGAAAATCGGCCTGACACTTTTGGAGAAGAAGATTTTTTAAGTTTGCACTATAGCCATATAAGGAAAAATAGCTCCGCCCCCCCTGGCGGCCATGTTTTTTGACCAATCAACATGGCTTGAAGGAATCTGATAGAGGGTCACCCGAGGAACATTTCTACAAAATTATTTGAAAATCGGCCTGACACTTTCGGAGGAGAAGATTTTTTAAGTTTGCACTATAGCCATATAAGGAAAAATAGCCCTGCCCCCCCTGGCGGCCATGTTTTTCGATCAATCAACATGGCTTGAAGGAATCTGAAAGAGGGTCACCCGAGGAACATTTCTACAAAATTATTTGAAAATCGGCCTGACACTTTCGGAGGAGAAGATTTTTTAAGAATTTTGAAGTTTTTTCATTTCGTTGCCATGGAAACCAGAATTATGCATGGATCCCGAAAATTTTAAGGAATTCTGGTGAGGACATTGAGAGGATGCTTTCTGTGAAGTTTCATCCCAGTTGACCCACCGGTTACAGAGGAGAAAATGTTGACGGACGACGGACGACAGACGACGGACGCCGGACATAGGGCGATCACAATAACTCACCTTGAGCACTTCGTGCACAGGTGAGCTAAAAAAGGAAACAAGAGTGCCATGATGGTCCTGGATCGCTCACCTGATTTTTTTTTTTTTTCACGTTAGCTATATAAGCCACGCCCCCTGGCGGCCATAGTTTCCGACCATTCAACTTGGCGTGAAGGAATCTGATAGAGGGTCACCCTAGGAACATTTCTACAAAATTATTTGAAAATTGGCCAAGACACTTTTGGAGGAGAAGATTTTTTAAGTTTTCACTATAGCCATATTATGCAAAATAGCCCTGCCCACTGGGAGCCATGTTTTTCGACCAATCAACATGGCTTGAAGGAATCTGAAAGTGGGTCATCCAAGGAACATTTTTCCAAAATTATTTGAAAATCGGCCTGACACTTTCAGAGAAGAAGATTTTTTAAGTTTTCACTATAGCCATATAAGGCAAAATAGCCCTGCCCACTGGCGGCCATGTCTTTCGACCAATCAACATGGTTTGAAGGAATCTGATAGTGGGTCACTTAAGGAACATTTCTACAAAACTATTTGAAAACCGGCCTGACACTTTCGGAGAAGAAGATTTTTTAAGTTTTCACTAAAGCCATAAAAGGCAAAATAGCCTTGCCCCCCCTGGCGGCCATATTTTTTGACCAATCAACATGGCTTGAAGGAATCTGATAGAGGGTCATCCAAGGAACATTTCTACAAAATTATTTGAAAATCTGCCAACCAGTTTGGGAGAAGAAGAATTTTGAAGTTTTTTTCATTTTGTTGCCATGGAAACCAGAATTCTGCATGGATCCCAAAAATTTTAAGGAAATCTGGTGAGGTCATTGAGAGGATGCTTTCTGTAAAGTTTCATCCAAATTGACCATCTGGTTACTGAGAAGAAGAAGTTAACGGACGCCGGACAAAAGGCGATCACAATAACTCACCTTGAGCAAAGCTCAGATGAGCTAAAAATACACCAAACAATCAATTAATCAATCAATACAGGGCTTTGATTCAGTAATATCATGGCAATAAGTTCCACACAACAGTTCTTTCAAACAACTTGCTGCTTTGAAGAAGATGAATGACGCTTATCACACATATGTCAAATGTCCAAAGAAAAGGCTGGTTTTCAAACTCCTTGAGTGACAAACCTACGGATGAGGAAAATCTGGCAAAGTAAACCTCTATAAATGAAATTTTTATTGTTGAATAGTTGAAAACATTGTGGCAAAAGGGGAAAATTACTCTGTAAGATGGTTTCAAAAGACAAAAGCTGCAAAGGATTAACTGATTACCTCATATGACATTGTTAGAGTTGTCCATTTCTTAAACATCTAAGGCTAACATGAACACAAACACACAGATCCCGTTAATTAGCTCATCTGATTTATTTTTTTAATAATTCAAAACTTAAACAACATTCAAAGTTAGTAAAATGTCATGCAAAATACATGGTAAAGTGCAGTATATCAGTTGACTTATAATAAGTTTCCAAGCTTCCAAGCCATAATTTATGAGAAGAGTAGACCTAAACAGAAAACTTAACCCTTTCCCTCATACGACAATTCTGCAGCAGACGACTTTGAACGTATTTTGTCAAAACATAGAAAATCTCCATAATTGAATGGATAACCTATGACAAAAAGTGGAAAACATTGTGGCAAAAGGAGAAATTGCATGTTTTGTGCAATTTCTTCTTTTGTCACTATGTTTTCAAAAAGCTGTCTGCTGCAGAGGCGTCAGAAAGTGTCTATATGAGGGAAAGGGTGAACCAAGAATATTGGTCGGACACTGACAACAGTGCCAACAATACATCATTTTCGCCCAAAATGATAATAAAATAAGCTAAAAATCTAACATCAGGAATATTGCAAGCAACATTTTGATATAGACTTGAGGCTTCAAAGGCTGCATGAGGTAGTGTGTTAATTTCACCCATTCCCACCTGCATATGCATTTTGATGCATCTGCCACAGATGACTATTAAAACCTTTGTGGCAAAATTTTTAACTGTATACCATATTTTTTCCAAAGACGTTGTCATATTTGTCTGCTGAAGATTTGTTGTATCTAGAAATTGAGTAATTTAAATAAAGTTATTAAAATTAATAGCAATTGATATAAACAATCTCCCTGACTGCTTCCTGAATACTTGACCTGTACACTCCACTAATGTTGGGGGAGGCCGTAAATTAATTTTGACCTCACTTTCACTGAAATCCAACTCTTGACATCGAGAACACGAGGTTAGACCTCTGAATTACGGTCTCTGGGGATCAAACTATTCCATCCTCCAGTTTTTGTTCTTTAGAATCAGGAGCACCTTCTAAAGTGTTTACATTGTTTCTTTTGCCAGGTAGAGTCTTGTTATAGTTGGCTTCAAGAATATTTTCTGCATAATTTTTGTTAATGTCCTTGCGGTCATAAAAGAGAAAAGCTAACGGGGTCTTTATATGCGTCACCATTGGAATGGTTCTCGGCTTAAGCTGAAAGAGTGAAACGTTTATAGGTCATTAACCCTTTCTCACATGCAGGCATAATTTGATGAATTTGCAGCAAACAACTTTTGAGATATTGTAGCAAAAGGAGAAATTGCTCATTATCAGCAACATCTCCATTTTGTCACAATGTTTTCTATTCTATTCAAGAGCTGTAGACAAGTACTTTCATTATAGAGATTTTCCATATTTTTGCATTTTATTTGATGCAGATATGTTGGTTAAAAGGTTAAAGATTTACCTGTTTTATGCAAGTAAACATATAGTGGAACAGACCTTGAGCAAACTTCTTTTCCAAGCATGAATTACATGCCAGTATCAGTAACTCGTGAAACATTTGTCTATGTACCACTTATACTTTTACTACAAACAAGATGGCCATGATGGCCCTGGATCACTCAATTATGCAAACTGTATAGACAATCACAATAACTTATTTTGTGGTCAGGTAAAGTAATACTAATGTAAACCCTTTCCCCCATACAACAATTCTGCAGCAGATGACTTTGAACACATTTTGTCAAAAAATAGAAAATCTGTATAATTGAATGGATTACCTATGACTAAAAGTAGAAAACATTGTGGCAAAAGGAGAAATTGCTCGTTTTGAGCAATTTCTTCTTTTGTCACTTTTTTTTCAAAAAGCCATCTGCTGCAGAGGCGTCAGAAAGCGTCTATATGAGGGAAAGTGTTAACAAGATTTCCCTTCAATTTGGCCTGGTGATCTTGTTTTTGATCCAACATGACCAATATTTGAATTTGGCCTAGACATCAATAAGAACCTAGGTCTAACAAAGTTTCAACATGCTCTAGTGAGAAATATGGCTTCCAGAATGTTGACAAGTTTTTCCTTCAAGTTGGCCTAGTGACCTAGGTTTTGACTACTAACCCATATTCATACTTAGCCTAGATCTCATCAAAATACCAATTCTGTCAAAATTTCGATATGTTCAAGTTAAAAATACAGCTTCCAGGGTATTGAACCTTTCCCACATACAGACACATTTTGAAGCATTTAATTTATTTCATTTATTGGGGTTTTACGCCGCTTTCAACAATATTTCAGTTATATCACGGCGACAGTTCACTTATTCATGAACCCTGGGTAAACAAACCAGTACTAGGCTAGAAAATGTGCCTTGCCAAAGGGCACTCCACCATGACCGTAGTACCGCGACTGGGGATCGAACCCGGGACACCCGGTTTCGAAATCCCCGACGCTAACCACTCGACCACAGTGGAGCATTTTGACGCAATAGCAGCAGACGACCTTTGAAAAATTTCTCCTTTGGCCACAATATTTTCAACTTTATTCAACAATTAAGCTTTTTTTTATGGAGATTTTTCAAGTTTTTATCACTAAGTTTTCAAAGTCGTCTGCTGCAGATGTTTTGTATGTTTGAAAGGGTAAAATTAGAACTGACATGACCCATATTCAAACTGGACCTAGATATCATCAAGACAATTATTCTGACAACATTTTAACATGCTCAAGTTAAGAATGCGACCTCGAGAGTATTAACAAGATTTTCGTTAAATTTTGCCTAGTGAACTATTTTTTTTTCATCTTGCACGACCCAGTTATTAACTTAGCCAAGATCTGATCGAGATGTATCATCTGATCCAACTTTCATGGAGATTGGATGCAAAGTATTGCCTGTAGAGTGTTTGGACAAAGGCTTCTAAAGTTATTTAGCTGACAACATACTGGACACTGCCCACCAAGGTCAGAGGTGAAGGTCACAGGGACATGAAATTTGCATCTTGCACATCTACTACTCCTGATTAACATTTATGCCAAGTATGAAGTAAATCAGGTTGAAACTGAAGGAGGAGTACAACAGATTAGATTTTAACAAAAAAAAATCCTATTTCAAGGTCAGAGGTGAAGGTCACAGGGACATGAAATTTGCGTCTTGCACATCTACTACTCCTGATTAACATTTATGCCAAGTATCAAGTAAATCAGGTTGAAACTGAAGGAGGAGTACAACAGATTAGATTTAAACAAAAAAAAAATCCTATTTCAAGGTCAGAGGTCAAGGTCAAGGGGACATGAAATTTGCATGTTGCACATCTACTACTCCTGAATATTTATGCTAAGTATGAAGTAAATCAGGTTGAAACTGAAGGAGGAGTACAACAGATTAGATTTTAACAAAAAAAAAATCCTATTTCAAGGTCAGAGGTCAAGGTGAAGGTCACAGGGACATGAAATTTGCGTCTTGCACATCTACTACTCCTGATTAACATTTATGCCAAGTATGAATGCCAAGTATGAGGTAAATCAGGTTGAAACTGAAGGAGGAGTACAAGAGATTAGATTTTAACAAAAAAAAAATCCTATTTCAAGGTCAGAGGTCAAGGTGAAGGTCAAAGGGACATGAAATTTGCGTCTTGCACATCTACTACTCCTGATTAACATTTATGCCAAGTATCAAGTAAATCAGGTAGAAACTGAAGGAGGAGTACAACGGAACAGATTTTGCGGACAGACAGAGATTAGATTTTAACAAAAAAAAAAATCCTATTTCAAGGTCACAGGTCAAGGTGAAGGTCACAGGGACATGAAATTTGCGTCTTCAAATCTACTACTCCTGATTAACATTTATGCCAAGTATGAAGTCAATCAGGTTGAAACTGAAGGAGGAGTACAACAGATTAGATTTTAACAAAAAGAAAATCCTATTTCAAGGTCAGAGGTCAAGGTGAAGGTCACAGGGACATGAAATTTGCGTCTTGCACATCTACTACTCCTGATTAACATTTATGCCAAGTATCAAGTAAATCAGGTAGAAACTGAAGGAGGAGTACAACGGAACAAATTTTGCGGACAGACGGACGGACGGACCGACATGCTGATTCCAGAATACCCCCTTCAAACTACGTTTGCCGAGGTATAATTATTTAATATTTGCTTTCAACCCAGTTATCAAATGTCCACCTGCAGACCTATTTTAAAGCAACTGCAGTAGACAGCTTTTTCAATAATGTTTTTAACTATATTCAATTATTACATTTTCATTCATATTGATTTTCCATATTTTTGTCAAGATGTTTTCAAAGTTGTCTTCTTCAGATCTGATGATTGCGGGAAAGGGTCAACTCTTTCCATGAAGAAGTTCAACAATTCCGTAAGAAATATGATACATACCTGCATAAAGTCGTAAGCAAATGCCACCCCATCTTCCAAATCCTCAAAAACAGGATGCGGATATCTCTGACTGAAATGTGTGAGAATTATATGTTTCGCCTCCATTTGTCTACCAATTTTAATTGCTTGTTCCATTGTGCTGCAATAAAAAATAGTGTTGGATTACATCTTAACCCTTTCCCTCATATAGACGCTTTCTGACGCCTCTGCAGCAGACGGCTTTTTGAAAACATTGTGACAAAAGAAGAAATTGCTCAAAACAAGCAATTTCTCCTTTTGCCACAATGTTTTTCACTTAAAGTCATAGGTTATCAGTTCAATTATAGAGATTTTCTATTTTTTGACAAATTATGTTCAAAGTCGTCTGCTGCAGAATTGTCATATGAGGGAAAGGGTTAACCCTTTACTACCCATAATAAATCAGCAACAGATGACTATAAAAACATTTTGCCAAAAATAAAGAAAACCCCTATAAATGACAGGACAATTACTGAATAAAGCTAAAAACATTGTGAAAAAAAGAGAAATTGCTCCTTATAAACATTTCTTATTCGCGAAATAAAGTTTCAAAAGTAATCTGCTGCAGAGGCCTCAGGTTTCGGTAAATGACAAGTTCGGTAAATTGGTTAATGTAATACATATAGTAAACCCTTTAGAGGTTTCGGTAAAAAGGACTTTATAAAGTGTTATAATAGTAAACCGACCCAATTACATGTCATATGTTAGAATGAACAGCCAATTTAAACTGTTTAACCCTTTGCCCCATACGACAATTCTGCAGCAGACGACTTTGAACATATTTTGTCAAATAATGGAAAATCATTATAATTGAATGGTTCACCTATGACTAAAAGTGGAAAACATTGTGACAAAAGAAGAAATTGCACGTTTTGTGCAATTTCTTCTTTTGTTACTGTTTTCAAAAAGCCGTCTGCTGCAGAGGTGTCAGAAAGCGTCTATATGAGGGAAAGGGTTAATTTGTTTGACATCGGAGAGTTTGCGAAACAGTGTGAAAAAAGCAATTTTAATTAACATTTGTATGTTTTTGTTTGGTTGGTTTTTGTTTGACCCATTTTATCACTCTTGACAGAAACTATGATGTCTGTGTAAGTTATATAAGAATATGAAAGATCTTGATCAGACTGTGTAGATGCATAGCCTTAGGTTAATCTGAATCCACAATTATCTAAAAAAAAGACAACTTGTACCTTTTCCCATGGACAGGACCCTTTCCGAAAACCAATCAGTTTCTATCTCACCTGTGTTTCTTTTCAAAAGCTTGTGACACTTCCTCGTTTGCAAAGGTTCCTTCATGTATTAAGTAGTCAGTTTTCTTATATCCTTAAATAGAAACAAGAGTGACAAATCTCACAAAATACGCCTGTCCTATTTTTTTGAGACCATGCAATCTGATAATTGGTTGTACGTCAGGCAAATTTAGAGAGCGGACACTGTTGATAGAGTATTATTGGTGATGATTGGACAAAGGCTTCTTAAGTTATTGGGCTGACAAGACCAATTTTAGGTAACTTCTATAATTAAAGGGAGATAACTCTCAATTGACTAAAGCGATATGGCTAGTTATCGAACTTGTCCAAGATATTATGCCAATACATATTCTGATAAAATTTGGTGATGACTGGACAAAGGCTTCTAAAGTTATTTAGCTGAGAAGACCAATTTCTATAATTAAAGGGCAATTACTCTTGATTGACTAAAGCGATATGGCTAGTTATCGAATTTGTCTAAGATATTATGCCAATACACATTCTGATAAAATTTGGTGATGATTAAACAAAGGCTTCTAAAGTTATTTAGCTGACAAGACCAATTTTAGGTATTTACTATAATTAAAGGGTGATAACTCTTGATTGACTAAAGCGATATGGCTAGTTATCAAATTTGTCCAAGATATTATGCCAATACACATTCAGACCAAATTTGGTGATGATGGGACAAAGGTTTCTTAAGTTATTGAGCCGACCAGACCAATTTTAGGAAATTTGTATAATTAAAGGGCAATTACCCTTGATTGAGTAAAGTGATATAGCTAGTTATCTAACTTGTCCAAGATATTATGCCAATACACATTCAGACCAAATTTGGTGATGATGGGACAAAGGCTTCTCAAGTTATTTAGCTGAGTAGACCAATTTCTATAATTAAAGGGCAATTACTCTTGATTGACTAAAGCGATATGGCTAGTTATCGAATTTGTCCCACTTGTCCAAGATATTATGCCAATACACTATCTGATTAAATTTGGTGATGATTGGGCTGACAAGACCAATTGTAGGTAATTTATATAATTAAATAGCGATAACGAGCGACTGAAGCGATATAGCTAGTTATCGCACTTGTCCCAAGATATTATGCCAATACTTATTCTGATAAAATTTGGTGATGATTAAACAAAGGCTCCTTAAGTTATTGGGCCGACAACATACTAGACGCCGCCCGCTCGCCCGACCGTATTCAGCAGGTAAAACTAATACGTCCCGTTTGTTCAAAACAGGCGTATAAAAACGACAGTATGCACCTTCTGTAACACGCTAGTACCCATAAAGATGTTTAACCCTTTCCAACATCAAACAAATGTGTAACAGACATCTTTGAAAACAACTATGCTAAAATGTGAAAAATCTTGAGTTGAAAACATTGTAGCAATAAGGAGAAATTGCTCATTAAATGCAATATCTCCTTTTGTAACAAGGTATTGTCTTTTTCCCCCCATTTTTTTCCTGAAATGGAAACTTTGGACGAATGTGGTCTGAATGATTTATACTTTACCTACTGAGACCAGCGCCTGACAGGGTCGAGTATCTCCAGAATACATCATAGTCCAACCATCAGAATGTTTAATATACACACCAAAGGAACCTATCACATGATCAACGGGTATAACTGTGAACTGAATACAAAATATCACGTTAGCCATCAGAAGTACAGAGAAGGAGGAAGGACAAACAGCTCCAGAGGACTAGATAAGGAGGAGTAAACTGGTCTTTTCCCATCCATATCTCTTTTATGACTCCACTAAACCCTATGGCGTAGGTACTCAAAAGAATCGTCTCACCGAGACGATTCTTTTGAGTACCCACAACATAGGGTTTGAGCTTCAAATAAGGAAATTAGAACATGACAAAATACATAAATTAACACCCTTCACTTCACACCCAAGTACATTTTAACCCTTTCCCTCATATAGACGCTTTCTGACGCCTCTGCAGCAGACGGCGTTTTGAAAACATAGTGACAAAAGAAGAAATTGCACAAAACGTGCAATTTCTCCTTTTGCCACAATGTTTTCCACTTTTTGTCATAGGTTATCCATTCAATTATGGAGATTTTCTATGTTTTGACAAAATACGTCCAAAGTCGTCTGCTGCAGAATTGTCGTATGAGGGAAAGGGTTAACAAATGACTTTTGACTCAGCAGCAAATTCACTTGTTAACCAATGTTTTCTACTTTTGAATTAAAACCCTTTCCCTCATACGACAATTCTGCAGCAGACGACTTTGAACATATTTTTGGTCAAATAATGGAAAATCTCTATAATTGAATGGATAACCTATGACTAAAAGTGGAAAACATTGTGACAAAAGGAGAAATTGCACGTTTTGTGCAATTTCTTCTTTTGTTACTATGTTTTCAAAAAGCCGTCTGCAGCTGGAGATGTGAAATACTCTTCTTATCTAGAGCTCTGCAGCTCTTTTCCAAACTGTGTACTGCGGATACTTAAAAGAATCGTCTCAATGAGAAGATTCTTTAGAGTACCAACAACATAGGGTAATATAGTCAAACAAGAGGGCCAAGATGGCACTAAATTGGTCACCTGAGTGATAGTATGGTAGCATTGCTACTGCTAATGAACGTAAATAGAATTGAAATCATTGTGTCAAAATTTCATGCTGTGGAAGCGCCAAAATGCTAGTGCATTTGGTGTTCTTCAATAATTGATCAAAGCCAATGTCTGATATAATACTTTCGTCTTCTTCAAATTCAAATTTGTCTTGTATTGTTTAACAGACAACCTCATGTGTCATCATGAGCAATTTCGCCTTTTGTCACAAAGTTTCCCAAAGTTATATGCCGCTAAGCGTCAAAAAGTGTCTATAAGTGGGAAAGGGGTTAAATCTCAGAGACTATCCAGAACTATATACATGCCAGCTACTGTCTGTGTAAATTAACCCTTTACCACTTGCAAAAACATCTATAGCACACAACTTTTGAAAACCTTGAAGCAAAAGAAGAAATGATGAGCAATTTCTCTTTTTGACACAATGTGTATATATAACAAGAGGCCAAAGAGGGCCAGTATCGCTCCACGGCCATAAGGCAAAAAACAAATCTCCAAACAGCCCCGCCCCCTGATTGCCATGTTTTTGACCAATCAACATGGCTTGAAGGAAACTGATAGAAGGTCACCCTAGGAACATTTCTACAAAATTATTTGAAAATCACCCACAAACTTTCGGAAGAGAAGATTTTTTAAGTTTTCACTTTAGCCATATAAGGCAAAATAGCCCCGCCCTCTGGCGGCCATGTTTTTCGACCAATCAACATGGCTTGAAGAAATAAGATAGAGGGTCTCCCAAGGAACATTTTTACAAAACTATTTGAAAATTGGCCACACTTTTGGAGGAGAAGATTTTTTAAGTTTTCACTAGAGCCATATTAAGCAATATTGCCCCGACCTCTAGCGGCCATGTTTTTTGACCAATCAACTTGGCTTGAAGGAATCTGATAGAGGGTCACCCAAGGAACATTTCTACAAATTATTTGAAAATTGGCCCGACACTTTCGGAGGTGAAGATTTTTTAAGTTTTCACTATAGCCATATAAGGCAAAATAGCCCCGCCCTCTGGCGGCCATGTTTTTCAACCAATTAACATGGCTTGAAGGAATCTGATAGAGGTTCTCCCAAGGAACATTTCTACAAACAAAATTGAAAACTGGCCTAACACTTTCAGAGGAGAAGATTTTTTAAGTGTTCGCTATAGCCATATAATGCAAAATAGCACTTCCCCCTGGTGGCCATGTTTTTCGACCAATCAACTTGGCTTGAAGGAATCTGATAGAGGGTCACCTAAAGAATATTTCTACAAAATTATTTGAAAATCGGCCTGACACTTTCGGAGAAGAAGATTTTTTAAGTTTTCACTATTTTTTTCTTTCTGTTGTCATGGAAACCAGAATTTCGAATGGATAAACACATTTTGAAGCAATTTAGTAGAGGACATTGAGAGGATGCTTCCTATGAAGTTTCAACCAAATTGGCCAAGTGGTTAGGGAGAATAAGTTGTTTAAAGGAAAAAGTTAACGCACGCACTCACGACGGACAATTCACCACGATATAAGCTCGACTGGCCAGTGGACCTAAAAATGATATTCATAGGTTTTTCATATTTTTGTCTAGATATTTTAACAGTCGTCTGCTGCAGATTTGTTGTATGTAGGAAAGTGTTTTGTCTATTGCATATTTCATATTATTTCAGTTATATCACGGCGACAGTTCACTTGTTCATGATCCCGAGGTAAACAAACTAGGCTAGGAAATGTGCCTTGCTAATAGCGTCCCGACTTGGACTCAAACCCGGGACGCCCGGTTCCAATTCCCAGACGCTATCCACTCGGCCACGGCGATTTCCTCATAGAAATTTATAGTCAACAGACTTTTTTATGTATTCAAAATGTGACAAGTTAAATTTAAACCCTTTTCAACATATATAGCTGATTTCTGAAGCCTCTTCAGCAGACAGTTTTTGAAAACATTCTGGCAAAAGGAGAAATTTCTAATAATGAGCAAATTCTCCTTTTACCACAATGTTTTCAACTCTATTCAATCATTTAAGTTTTTTCACAGACACTTACCATATTTTTAACTAGATGTAGCCTGCTGCAGATTTGTTGTATGTGGGATTTTTTTTTTATCTGTTACAGAATGAATACACAACAATGTCCTTTCTAATAGAAATATACATTGAAACCTGTGTATAAACACCATGATTGGGGACGTCATAAATTTGGTCTTTGTTTACAGGTGGTCTTTAATTGCAGGGTCACTTATGCAGAAAATGAACAATCAGGAAGCTGAAAGTGTAGACAAGGAAAATTGCTATTTCAAGGCGGTCTTTAGCACAGGTTTGACTGTATAGTCAACATGTATCCATCACCAGTGACAGAGCTCTAGACAAGGGGCATTTTGCATGTTCTAAAATCCTCATTTGTCCCTCTAACCCTATGTTGTAGGTTTTCAAATGAACTGTCTCAATGAGATGATTCTTTTGAGTACCCACAGCAAAGGGTGGTTAGATAGAAAGAGAGATATTTTGGGGATAAGAACTCTAAACCATCCCTTAACTGGACCTCTGAGTGAGATGTTTTCCCTATATGAGAACTCACCTCTTTTACATTTAGAAGGATCTGTATACGTCTGTATGTCAGACTATCAAAGTTCTCCTCTCGAAATATTTTCCTAAATACTATTGGCACACACCTACAATAATGGAATGACAATCAATTGGAAATGTGTTCAATGTACACAAATGCCACGGCTAGCAGTCCAATTAACAAGAGGGCCAGGATGGCCCTAAATCAATCACCAGTTATAGTCTAGTAGTAAATGCTAATGCTTATAAAGGTGAAAAGTTGATTAAAAGATCGGTGGATCAAACTTCAAATAACAGTAAAGCACATTTGTAATAATACACAGGAACATTTCTTTGAAGTTTGGTTGATATTGGTCCATTCGTTTAAGATGAGATGACGTTTGAATTTAAAAGTTCCTTTTAACGGTTTCCTGCTGCCTTTTTCGACAAATCAATATGGCTTGAACAAATTACCGGTATGTACAGCGTTACTAAAGGAATATTTCTGCTAAACTAATTCAGACGAACTCTAATAAGAATGGAATTTAAGGTTTTGTTATTTACCCCTTTTCTAATGCATTCCGGTGGCCATGTATTTCAACCAATCAAATATGGCTTGAACAAATTTTGTAGAGGATCACTCAAGGACCATTTCTACCACATAATCTTGGAATCAGCTGACAAGCAGGTTCATAGAAGAAGAACTTTAAAGATATGGCATTTTTCTACCTCAGTTTCGAAAGCAACCAAAGTTCTTTATTGAATTTATATCTTTGAACACTTTTGAAAGAGGCCACCCTAAGTAACATTTCTATTAAGTTTGGCTGAAATTTGTCAAGTGGAAAAGATAGAGATGTCATTTGAAGCTAAAAGTTAATAAACCCCTTTTCTGATGCCACCTGTATGCTATGTCTTTCAACAAAGCATTATTGCTTGGAATGATTATGTAGAATCTTACTAAAGGAACATTTTTACACATTTATCTTGAAATCAGACAAGCACTTTCATAAAAATCTAATTCAAACAAGAGGGACAACATGGCCCTAGATCGCTCACCTGAATTATGCAATGAGATTGCTAATGCAAAACACATGACAACGTCAATCTGCCGCATATTCGAACTTGACCGAGATATTATAAAGACAAACATGCCGATGAAGTTACAATATTTTCAAGTTAAAAATGCAGCCCCCAGAGTGTTAACAAGATTTTCCTTCAATTTGACCTAGCGACCTAGTTTTTGACCCCTATTCAAACTAGAACTATCCCTAAATTTGATTAATCCCCCCGAACGCTGCCCTGATAGGAAAGGTAGTGAAACATTTAGAAACCCAACCTTAAAATGACAATGTTATGGATCAGGTTATTCTTGTTTTGTACACTTTTGGATTGTCTTTGTTTAATTTAGAAAATAAAGCTTTTTTAATTGTTATGCAGTGCACAAGCTTTCATGGAAATCAATAATTTGTTTAAGTATTTGAGTTATGCTGAGGGACCCAAAGAAGAGAAATAAACAAAAGAGCAACAGAGAAATACAATCACATCTCCTTTGCTTGAACTCCATGTATTCATCAACTTGGTTCTTCCATGAACTTTCTTTAAACTGTTATCACTGATGGCCTTTTTTATGAAGAAGAATAATGTATTGAATAATGTTTCATTAAATTCCATCCAGTAGTTTTCGAGGTTAATCTCCAGAGAAAAAATCCAGTAACAAAGGAAAACGACTCTGTAAAATAGAGTTATGTTTATTGTACACTGCACTTCCTGTCATTGTGCTCTACCATTGTATGAAGCTTTATTAAATTCCATCTTGTAGTATTAAAATATTTTCCAGACAAGAAAAAAAGTAAGAGAGGGCAATGAAAGTTATTCTAAGACAAGAAAAGAAAAACAAACGGCAATAACTCTGTAATTAGCTAAATTAGAGTTATGGTTCTTGTGTACTGCACTTACTGTGCTCTACCATTGTATGTAGTTTAATTTAATTCCATTATGTGTTTTTTAAGTTATTCTCCAGACAAAGAAAACTGAGAAAGGGCAATGAAAGTTACTCTACAGACAAGAAAAGTAACAAAGTGCAATCATTCTGTAATAAGCTAAATTTGAGTTAGTTCTTGAACAATGCACTTCCTCTCATTGTGCTCTACCATTGTATGAAGTTTTATTATATTCCATCTAGTAGTTATTAAGTTATTCTCCGGACAAGAAAAAGTAACAAAAGGCAATAACTCTTAACTAGGTAAATTAGAGTTATGATTCTTGTACACTATACTTCCTATCAGTGTGCTCTACCATTGTATGAAGTTTTATTATATTCCATCTGGTAGTTATTAAGTTATTCTCCAGACAAGAAAAACGTAACAAAGGGCAATAACTCTGTAATTAGGTAAAATACAGTTATAGTTACTGTACACTGATCTTCCTCTCACTGTGTTCACTGTTGTATCATCGTATGAAGTTTTATTAAATTCCATCCAGTAGTTTTAAAGTTCTGCTCCAGACAAGGAAAATTGCAACAGACCAAACGACCGCAGGATGACTCCAATATACCCCTTCAAACTTCGTTTGTCGGAGTTTATAACTTAGGCCTAGACACATTTGGACAAACATTCTGAATTTTTTTCAACTGAAGAAAAAAGTGCGGGCTCTAGTTTTAACAAGATTTTCCATCAATTTGGCCTTGTAACCTTGTTTTTGACTGAACATGACCCATATTCTAACTTGGCCTACATATTATCAAGACGAGCATTCTGACAAAGTCTAAATATTTTCAAATTAACAAGATTGCTAAGACGGCCTTAAATCAACCACCTGAGTGATCGAATAATGACAATTATTTAACTGCAAATATCTCGGGGGAAAAAAAATAAATATATTTTCACTTTTTCTGATGCCCTGTTTTTGAACCAACCAATATGGCTTGAATAGTTATTGTAGAGGGTCACCCAAGGAATGTTTCTATCAGGTTATCTTGGAAACGGACAAGCAGATTTTGGAGGAGAAGAAAGTTAAAGTTTGGGCAATTTCTCACTTTGTGATGATGCAGTAACCAAAGTTCATCACAGAATGTATGGCTTTATACACTTTTGAAAGAGGACTAATAAAGTAACATTCCTGTAAAATTAAGTTGAATTTCGTCCAATGGAATTGTTGGAGCTGTCATTTGAAGCTTAAATTTTACACCTTATGTGATGACTTCTGGTTTCTATGATTTTATACCCAATCAATATGGCTTGAACAAATTAGAGCAGAGGACCAATGAAGTAAGATTTCTATGCAGTTATCTTAAAATCAGACAAGCACTTTCATAATAATGCAATTTTAAAATTTTATCATTTTGCCCCTTTTCTGATGCAGCCTGGCTGCCATGTTTTTCAACAAATCAATATCGTTTGAACAATTTTTTAGTAGAGGATCACTAAAGGATCATTTCTGACCAATTATATTGGAATTTGACAAACAGATTCAGAGGTGAATTTGTTTAAAGTTTGAACATTTTGCTCCTTTTATGATGCCGCAGCAACCAGTGTTCACCATGGAATTTAAATCTTTGAACTCATCAAAAGAAGATCACCAAAGGAACATTCCTGTGAAGTTTGGTTGAAATTGGTCCTGTGGTTTAGGAGGGAGGAAATGATGTTTAAAGTTAAAAGTTAACGACAGACGACGGACAGAGAGTGATCAGAATAGATCACCTTGAGCCTTTGGCTCAGGTGATCTGAAAATGCAGCCACCAGTATTAACAAGATTTTCCTTCAATTTGACCAAGTAAACTAGTTTTTGACCCAATATGACCCATATTCAAACTTGACCTAGATATCATTAAGTCAAACATTTTGACAAAATTTCAAGCTGCTGAAACAAACATTGCGGTCTCTAGATTGTTTTATGAAGATCGGATGCAAAATGTAGCATGTAGACTGTTAACAAGGCAATTGTTGACATTGCACGATGGGCGACGGACAAAATATGATCACAATAGCTCACCTTGAGCACCTTGTGTGCTCGTGCTCAGGTGAGCTAAAAATTAGCCGCTGTTGGAAAAGTGACTGGTATGTCTCAATTCAAATTTGTTGGCATTATAAAAGTAACCAAACTATGGTGTAATATATGTACTTGCAGGCAAAACCTTAACCAAGTTGTGACGCTGACCCCAGGGCGAGTGGAATAGGTCTCATATTCTCTCAATAGTCAAGCTAAAAAGGGACATAATTTATATAACTTGATTATTAACATAGGGGTGATGGTTGGGAAGAGTTGTATTCACTTTAAATGCAATGCATCAAGATGTTACTGAAATATGGACGCAAATTGCACGTAAATATTTAACAAGTTTTTTAAGTAAACAAAAAAGGCCATAATTTGCATTAATGCAGGATAGAGTTATCTTACTTGATTATTCACAAAAATGTGATGGTTTGGAAGGGTTGTACAAAGTTTCAATACAATACATTTAGTAGTTACTGAGATATGAACACTTAATGTAAGTAAACTAGAATGGAGTGCTCCCCGGAGCACGTGTGTCACCTGCCGGGGCCTTGTCAGAAAATTTTAATTTTTGACAGAAAAGGGGCAATAACTCTGATATAAAAAATATTTGGATTATCCCCCTTTTGTGAACCAATCACACACATTGATATAAACATTTGTCAGAAGTTTCAATGTAATCCTTTGAGTAAAAAAAAGTTATTTGAAAACGTGACGAAAAGGTGTGACGAAAAAGTGTGACAGACAGACAGATGACACGGACAGTCAGACGTCGGACAAAAAAATAAGTAATCCCTAAGTGCCTACCATGCTACGCAGGTGACACAAAAAGGGCCATAATTTGCATTAAATGCAGGATATAGTTATCTTATTTGATAAATTATATAGTTGTGATGGTTTGGAAGCCTTACAAAAAGTTTCAATTTAATACATCAAGTAGAAACTGATATATGGTGTAATATGTTCTTGCATGCAAAAACCTTTACCAAGTTATGAAAGCGACGGCAACACCAGGGTGAGTAGAATAGCTCTCATATTCCCCAAATAGTCAAACTAAATATCTAATTTTATTTTTTTTGTCATTTTGCCCCTTTTCTGATGCTGCCTAACTGCCATGTTTTTCAACTAATCAATATGGCTCGAACAAGTTTTGTAGAGGGTCACCAAAGAAACATTTTTATCAAATCATATTGGAATCTGATAAGTGAAAAAATCCAAAATTTGGGGGGAATTATACCCATTCTGAGAGTAGTATATTTTCAACATGAGCGCTGCGGCGCAAATGCAAAAGCTTGTCTGAGAAAATGGGATTACTGAATATAATTATTAAAGCCAAAGTTCTGTGACTTGGTATAGACATGCGTATTGTTCCTAGGAACATTTGTACCAAGTCTCATTTGAAAAATGTCAAACAGTTTTTGAGGTATGAGGTAAGGTTAAAGTTTTATGATGCCGCAAAGAGTATGACAATAGCCCAACCTTTTTTTCCTTGTGAAAACAGAGGAGCTTACAAGAGTCTGAAGAGGGTCAGTATAGCTCCTCATGATGAGCAATTTCACCTTTGGCCACAATGTTTTCCACTTATAGTCATTGGTTATCCATTCAATTATAGAGATTTTCCATTTTTGACAAAACATATTCAAAGTCGTCTGCTGCAGACTTGTTAGGGAAAGGGTTAAAAGAACTTCAATAGTTTCTACTCTCTATATATAAAATAATTTGAACAATCAGGCAATTACTTTTGTACAAGAAGATTTTTAAAGTTTTCGCTATCATCAGTATTTATCCCCCCTATGCATTTCAAATGATCAGAATAAATTAAATATTATGGTAGACGGTCAACCATGTAACATATGTGCCAAAATATTTTAAGTTAATTTTTTGTATCTTTCTTATGCTCTAGCAAACAAAGTTCTACGTAACATTCAATATTGGTCCATTGATTTAGGAGTAGAAGTTGTTTGTAGGAAAAATGTAAACAGATGGATGGACTGCTTTTTTAACCCTTTCCCACAAAGGTAGATATCAAGACAATCATCTCATGATGAGCAATTTCTCCTTTGACCACAATGTTTTCAACTTTATTTAACAATTAAGCTATCTTTTATGGAGATTTTTCAGGTTTTTGTTACCATGTTTTCAAAGCCGTCTGCTGCAGAATTGTCGTATGGGTTAACAAGAGGGAAATGATGGCCCTGGATTGCTTCCCTGAACTATGCCAACAGCATAGTCAATCACAATAATTCATTTAGCGGGCAGGTAAGCTAATAGTAGTGTTACCAAGATTTCCCTTCAATTTGGTCTAGTGACCATGTTTTTGACCCTACATGACTCATATACACTCTTGGTCTAGATATCATCAAGACAATCATTCTGACAAAATAGAAACATGTTCAACTTAAAAATATAACTTACAAATTGTTAACTAAATTTTCCTTCAATTTGGCCTAGTGAACTAGTTATCACAAAAACACCTATTCTGACAACATTTCAACATGCTCATGTTAAAAATATGGCTTCCAGAGTGACAACAATATTTTCCTTCAATTTGGCCTAGTGACCTATATACTAGTATATTAGAACCTGGTCAAGATATCATCACGCTACTAATACAAACAATGAGGTCTCTAGTGTTAACAAGATTTTTCTTATATTTGGCCTAGTGACCTAATTTTTGATTGGACATGACCTTTATTCAAACTTAGATAAGATATCATCAAGACAATTAATTTGATAAAGTTTCAACATGCTGTAGTTAAAAATGTTGCTTCAACAGTATTTATTATCAGGATTTCCCTTTAATTCTGCCTAATGACCTAGTTTTTGACCCAACATTTGGCCTAGATATCATCAAGACAACATTCTGATACAGTTTCAAGCTGCTGAAGCATAAAATGCTATCCATTGTGTTAACAAGATTTTTCTTAAATTTTGCCTATTGACCTTATTTATGAACTCTATTCTAGATATCACCAAGACAATTATTCTGACAAAGTTTCAACATGCTCAACTTTAAAACACAGCCCCAAGAGAGTTTTTTTACCTCACATAACCCAGTTTAAAACTTGGACAAGATGTTCTGACAAACTTTCATGGAGATTGGGTGCAAAATATTGCCTGTGGAGTGTTCACGAGACAATTGTTGACGATGCATGAAGAATGATGGATGGATGACGGACAAAATGTGATCACAATAACTACAAATTAGACTTTATGACTGACCCCTCATAACACTGATTCAAACTGGACCGAGAATTGATGAAGACGGATGTTCTGATGAACATACATGAAAGATTTGATGAACAAGTTGCTTCTAGAAAATTCATAAGGTAATTGTTATTGAGGAACTCTGCACAGATGGATCACAGACACAGGTTGTTTACGAAAGGTCACCTTGATCACTTTTGTCATCATTTGCTTTTAGGCAGTTTTCAACATAATATCTGTTATATCAATGTGACAGTTGTGATCCCTGGATATACAAACCAGTACTAGGCTTTAAAATGTGCCTTGGCAAAGGGCACTCCAACATGACCCCATCGACTGCGGTATGAACCTGGGATGCCAGGTTGGAAGTTCTCAACCCTAACCAATCTGCCCTACCGGATTCTTGCTGATGAAAGTATAATTCTTGAATCCAATTGTAATCATTGTAGCAAAAGGAAAAATTGTTCAAACAAGCTTTTCAATTATTATATTTGTTTTAAAAGAAATCTTTCTCATTTAGCCTCATTTGTTTCTAAGGCTTCTGCTTTAGAGTTGTTGAACATGGGAAAGGGTTAACTAGTGTGTAAATTTACTTACTCAAACAGTTTATCAGTGTTGTAAACATTATTGCTTACTATGTTAAGCCATTTCTTCATTTTGGTAGGCGTTATCATCATCAACCTATCAGATCTGTCCACCTTGGCCAGCAATTCTTTTCTTCTTAACGCTAAGCTCACAATACCCTGTTGAAACAGATGAAGAAAAAATAGGTGTAATCATAGATTACAAAGTTTACATCCCTAACAGCTTAATAAATTTCAACGAAAGCTATATTGTTTATTTTAAAATAAACACAAATCAGTGGTATTTTCTTCAGAAATGGTAGGTTAAGGGGCTGCAAGGACCAGTTAATATTTCAAAAGACAGAAAACAAGAGCTGTCGGAGGACAGCATGCTCGACTTTTTTGTGCTTGCCAATAAAACAAAACTATTTTGGGTGGTACAGAAAACATAAGCAATTACTTTATCATACTATTTATAAGTCGTTAAAGGGTCATAATTCTTACAACAAGAGGGCCATGATGGCCCTATATCGCTCACCTGATTTAATAGAACTTCAATAGTTTTTGCTCTATACAATCATATAAGGAAAACAAGCAACCCCCCTGGTGGCCATGTTTTTCAATGGATTGGATTTATTTGAATAACCTTGGAAGAAGGTCACCCAAGGAACATTTGTGCCAAATCAATTTTAATTCAGGCAGGTGCTTTTGGACAAGAAGATTTTTAAAGTTTTAACAATGCACATATAAGGAAAACAAGCTCGGCCCTCTGGCAGCCATGTTTTTCAACGGATTGGAAATATTTGAACAATCTTGGTAAAGGGTGCCCCAAGGAACATTTGTGCAAAATAATTTTCAAATTGGGCCAGTACTTTTGGACAAGAAGATTTTTAAAGTTTTAACAATGCACATATAAGGAAAATAAGGTCCGCCCCCTGGCGGCCATGTTTTTCAACGGATCGGAAATATTTGAACAATCTTGGTAGAGGGTACCCCAAGGAACATTTGTGCAAAATAATTTTCAAATCGGGCCAGTACTTTTGGACAAGCAGATTTTTTAAGATTTGGCAATTTTCCCCTTTTCTGATGCCGCAGCAATTAAAGTTCTACTTGGAATTAAATTCTTTGAACAACTTTGAAAGAGGACCACCTAAGGACCATACCTGTGAAGTTATTTTGAAATCTGTCTATTGGTTTAGTAGGAGAAGTCATTTGTAGGAAATTGTTAACAGACGACGACAGACGCCGGATGGTGAGTGATCACAAAAGCTAAAATCCTTCACTGAATTATTCACTCTTGGCTGTTTGTGGAGGTATTGATGGTAAAAAGATATTGTTAGTGTTTAAGCTATATCTCTAATTGTTTTGAAAAAAAATTGATTTGATATGAATAACTCAACCCAAATTCTAATCGAAAGAGGGCCATAATACTTTAAAAAAACCTTGACAGAGTTATGTACTCTTGTCTGTGGATGGAGGTAATGATGGTAAATAAGTATTGTAAGTGTGTAAGCTACATCTCTAATGGTTTTGAAACGTGGTTAGTTATCGAACCTGACAAAGATATTCTGCCCATCAACATATTGTCTAAATTGGTGATGATCAAATACAATGACTCAAGCGATATGGCTGATTATAGCACTTGTCCGAGATATTATGCCCATACACATTCTGACTATTTGGTGATGACAGGACAAAGGCTTTTAAAGTTATTGACAAGACCGATTTTAGGTAATTTCTATAATTAAAGCAATTCCTCCTTTTGCCACAATATTTTCCACTTTTAGTCATAGGTTATCCATTCAACTACAGAGATTTTCTATTTTTTAACAAAATATGTTTTAAGTCGCTGCTGCAGAATTGTCATATGAGGGAAAGGGTTAATATTGTTCTGACAAGAGAACCCTCTTTACATTTATAATTGTAAATTCAATGTACCAACAAGAGGTCAATCTAGGTCACTAAAGCTGTATACATTGATGAAATATTAAAAGCAACTTAAATTCCATCCAAAGCGTATCAGATATCAATCAGTCAATTAATATTATCATAAAGTCTTTAAAGCAATGCATGACAAGAGCTGTCAGAGGACAGCGTGCTCGACTTTTTCGTGCTTGCCAATAAAACAAAACTCTTTTGGGTGGTACAGACAACATAACCAATTACTTTATCATACTCTTTATAAGCAAAGTACTTTATAAGTCATATAAAGGTCATAATTCTAACAAACAAGAGGGCCATGATGGCCCTGGATCGCTCACCTTAATTACACAATGTACTGCATTGCAAAACACATGAAGACAATAATTCTGAATGCAACCTCCACAGTGTTAACAATATTTTCCTTCATTTGGCCTAGTGATCTATATTTTTTTTACCTGATATGACCCATATTCCAACATGGACTAGATATCATCAAGACAAAATTCTGACGTTTCAACTTGCTCAAAGTAAAAATGCGGCCTCCGGAGTTTGAACAATATTTTCCTTTATTGACATAGTTTCTGATCCAATATGACCCATATTCAAACTTGACCTAGATATAATTCAGACAAATATTCTGACCAAATTTCAAGCTGCTGAAGCAAAAAATGTGGCATCCAAAGTGTTCACAAGATTTTCCTTCAATTTGATCTAATGACCTAGTTTTTGACCCAGCATGACCCATATTCGAACTTGGCTTACATATTATCAAGAAAAACATTCTGATAAAGTTTCATCATGCTGGAATTAAAAATGCAGTATCCAGAGTGTTAACAAGATTACCCTTCAATTTGGCCTAGTGACCTAGTTTTTAACCCGGCATGACCCATATTCGAACTTGCCCTAGATATCATTCAGCTCAACATTCTGAACAAATTTCAAGCTGCTGAAGCAAAATATGCGGCTTCTACAGGGTTAACAAGATTTTCCCTCAATTTGGCCTTGTGACCTAGTTTCTGACCCAATATGACCCATATTTGAACTTGACCTAGATATCTTTAAGAAAAAATTCTGACAAAATTTCAAGTTGCTGAAGCAAAAAATGAGGCATCCAAAGTGTTAACAAGATTTTCCTTCAATTTGACCTAGTGACCTAGTTTTTAACCCAGCATAAGCCATATTCGAACTTGACCTAGATATTTTTAAGACAAACATCCTGACAAAATTTCAAACTACTCAAGCAAACATTGCGGCCTCTGGAGTGTTAACAAGATTTTCCTTCAATTTGACCTAGTGACCTAGTTTTTGACCTACATATCATTAAGACAAACATTCTGATAAAGTTTCAACATGCTCAAGTTGAAAATGTGGCCTCCAGAGTGTTAACAAGATTTCCCTTCAATTCGACCTAGTGACCTAGTTTTTGACCTCATATGGCCCATTTTCGAACTTGTCCAAGATTTTATGGAGATAAACGTTCTGATAAACTTTCATGAAGATTGGATGCAAAATGTAGCCTGTAGAGTGTTAACAAGCTCAAATGTTGACGACGCACGACGGACGACGGATGGACGCCGGACAAAATGTGATCCCAATAGCTCACCTATGCACTTCGTGCATAGGTGAGCTAAAAACTTCACTGAATTATGCACGCTTGGCTGCTTGTGGAGGTAATAATGGTAAAAAGATATTGTAAGTGTTTAAGCTATATCTCTAATTGTTTTGAAAAAATGATTTGGTATGAATAACTTAACCAAAATTCTATATCGAAAAAGGGCCATAATTCTTAAAAACAAGAGGGCCATGATGGCCCTGGATCGCTCACCTTAATTATACAATGTACTGCAATGCAAAACACATCAAGACAATTATTCTGAATGCAACCTCCACAGTGTTAACAAGATTTTCCTTCATTTGGCCTAGTGATCATTATTTTTTTACCTGATATGACCCATATTCCAACATGGACTAGATATCATCAAGACAACCTTGTGACAAATTTTCAAGTAAAAATGCGGCCTCCGGAGTTTGAACAATATTTTCCTTTATTGACCTTGTTTCTGACCCAATATGACCCATATTCGAACTTGACCTAGATATAATTCAGACAAACATTCTGACCAAATTTCAAGCTGCTGAAGCAAAAAATGCAGCATCCAAAGTGTTAACAAGATTTTCCTTCAATTTGGCCTAGTGACCTAGTTTTTGACCCTACATGATCCATATTCGAACTTGGCTTAGATAAACATTCTCATTAAATGTCAAGCTGCTGTAGCAAAAAATGCGTCTTCTACAGAGTTAACAAAATGTTCCTTCAATTTGACCTAGTGACCTATTTTTTGACCCAACATGACCCTTGATCGAACTGGACTTACATATCATCAAGAAAAACATTCTGATAAAGTTTAATCATGCTCAAGTTAAAAATGCAGTATGAAGAGTGTTAACAAGATTACCCTTCAATTTGGCCTAGTAACCTAGTTTTTAACCCGGCATGACCCATATTCGAACTTGGCCTAGATATCATTTAGACAAACATTCTGACCAAATTTCAAGCTGCTGAAGCAAAAAATGCGGCATCCAAAGTGTTAACAAGATTTTCCTTCAATTTGGCCTAGTGACCTAGTTTTTGACCCCGCATGACCCATATTCAAAATTGGCCTAGATATCATTTAGCTCAACATTCTGACCCAATTTCAAGCTGCTGAAGCAAAACATGTGGCTTCTACAGAGTTAACAAGATTTTGCATCAATTTGGCCTAGTGACCTAGTTTCTGACCCAATATGACCCATATTTAAACTTGACCTAGATATCTTTAAGACAAACATTCTGACAAAATGTCAACATACTCAAGGTAAAAATGTGGCCTCTACAGTGTTAACAAGATTACCCTTCAATTTGGCCTAGTGACCTAGTTTCTGACCCAATATGACCCATATTCGAACTTGACCTAGATATTTTTCAGACAAACATTCTGACAAAATTTCAAACTGCTGACGCAAAAATTGCGGTCTCTGGAGTGTTAACAAGATTTTCCTTCAATTTGACCTAGTGACCTACTTTTTGACCCGACATGACCCATGTTCGAACTTGACCTACATATCATCAAGACAAACATTCTGATAAAGTTTCAACATGCTCAAGTTGAAAATAGTGACCTCGTTTTTGACCTCATATGGCCCAGTTTCGAACTTGTCCAAGATTTGATGGAGATGAATGTTCTGATACACTTTCATGAAGATTGGATGCAAAATGTAGCCTGTAGAGTGTTGACAAGCTGAAATGTTGACGACGGACGCCGGACGGACGCCGGACAAAATGTGATCACAATAGCTCACCTTGCACTTCGTGCATAGGTGAGCTAAAAAACCTTGACAGTGTTATATACTCTTGCCTGTTGATGGAGGTAATGATGGTAAATAAGTATTGTAAGTGTATAAGCTACACTATAATGGTTTTGAAAAAAAGTAGGGTGGTACGAAAAACTTTACCAAAACTTTAAGTCGAAAAAGGGCCATAATTCTTACAAAAACCTTGACAGAGTTATGTACTCTTGTCTGTTGATGTAAGTAATGATGGTGAATAAGTGCTGTAAGTTTCAAAGCAATATCTGTAATGGTTTTGACAAACAAGAGGGCCAAGATGGCCCTAAATCGATCACCTTTTTTATCAGGGAGTGCAAATGAAACTGCAAGGAGTGGACACTTCTCAAGAAACAGCTTATCAGTAAAGGCCATTTATATCTTGAAATCTAACAAGAACTTTAATAAGAATGGAATTATAAAGTTTTTGTCATCTTGCACCTTTCCTGATGCCGCCTTGCTGGCCTGTTTTTCAACGAAATCAATATGGCTTCAACAGTTTATTTAGAGGGTCACTTAAGGAACATTTCTACCAAATTATCTTGCAATCGCACAAGTAGATTATGGAGGAAAAGGATTTTAAAATTTGGGTATTTTTCTCACTTTCTGATGCCGCAGCAACCAAAGTTCTCAATGGAATTTAAATCTTTGAACAATTTTGAAAGAGGACCACCAAAGGAACATTCTTGTGATGTTTTGTGGAAATTGGTCTATTGGAATGGTAGGAGTTGGTTGTCATTTGTAGCTAAAAGTTCAATTTACCCTTTTTGTGATGACGCCTGGTTGATATGATTGTGTAACCAATCAAAACGGCTTAAACAAATTAAATAGAGGATCATTACAGTAAGATTCGTATTATATTTTCTTAAAATCAGACAAGCATTTCATAACAAGAGGCCCATGAGGGCCTATGCTCTACTGGTATGGTTCTTTGGTCATTTTCAATCCAGAGCATGTATGTATGGTGAAGATCGGATAGTAAATGGAGGCTCTTTTGTGTTCACAAGCTGTATTATAGCAATTTTTACAATTTCATGGGCCATAATCCAGTCTTGCATGGGCGGATCTAGCTGGTTTTCAAAAGGAACCAAGCTCTCATCAATATTTAACTACTATCTAAGTTTGGTGAAGATCAGATAGTAAATGGAGCCTCTATTGTGTTCACATGCTCAATTATAGCAATTTGGACAATTTCAAGGGCCATAATCCAGTCTTGCATGGGCGGATCTGGCTGGTTTTCGAAAGGAACCGAGCTCTCATGGATATCTAACTACTGTATAAGTTTGGTTGAGATACAATCAAACGTGAAGACTGTATCGTGTTAACAAGCTCTTTTATAGCAATTTTGACCATTTCAAGGGCCATAATCCAGTCTTGCATGGGCGGATCTGACTGGTTTTCAATAGGAACCGAGCTCTCATAGATATCTAACTACTGTATAAGTTTAGTTGAGATACAATCAAAAGTGAAGACTGTATCGTGTTAACAAGCTCTTTTATAGCAATTTTGACCATTTCAAGGGCCATAATCCAGTCTTGCATGGGCGGATCTGGCTGGTTTTCGAAAGGAACCGAGCTCTCATGGATATCTAACTACTGTATAAGTTTGGTTGAGATACAATTAAAAGTGAAGACTGTATCGTGTTAACAAGCTCTTTTATAGCAATTTTGACCATTTCAAGGGCCATAATCCAGTCATGCATGGGCGGATCTGGCTGGTTTTCGAAAGGAACCGAGCTCTCATGAATATCTAACTACTGTATAAGTTTGGTTGAGATACAATCAAAAGTGAAGACTGTATCGTGTTAACAAGAAATTGTTTACGGACGCACGGACGCACGGACGACGGACACATCGCCACGACATAAGCCCTTCTGGCCTTTGGCCAGTAGAGCTAAAAATGGAATTTTCAAATTTTGTCATTTTGCCCCTTTTTTTATGCCGCCTGACTGCCATGTTTTTCGACCAATCAGTATGGCTTGAACAATTTTTATAGAGGGTCACCCAAGGAACATTTCTACCAAATTATATTAGAAGATTTTTAAAGTTTGGACATTTTGTCCCCTTTCTGATGCCGCAGCGACCAAAGTTCTCAATGGAATTTAAATCTTTGAACAATTTTGAAAGAGGACCACCAAAGGAACATTCCTGTGATGTTTGGTGGAAATTGTTCTTGCGGTTCAGGAGGAGATGATGTTTAAAGCTAAAAGTTAACGACGGACGGACGACGGAGGGACGACGGAAACAAAGTGATCAGAATAGCTCACCTTGAGCCTTTGGCTCTAGGTGATCTAAAAAGTGAATTGGTGCAAAAAACTTAACCAAGATGTGACACCAACTCGAACGCCGAGGCAAGTAGTATAGCAAGCCTTTTCTTCGAAAAGTCGAGCTAAAAAAGTTGAAGATATAAAGGGATGAATGTACCGAAAATCACAGTTACATGATTGCATGCAGTAGGCAAAATAAAAAATTGAGACAACGGGTCAAACGCATCAAAAGGATTTGCATTCAATGAATTCTATTTTAGGGTTGTTGTCCTGTTCGTGGTGTTACAATTCCTTGTGACTTTCGATAGATTTTACCTTAAACAAGAGGGCCATCATGGCCCTGTATCGCGCACCTGAATAATGCAATGTGATTGAAATACCTACCACAGTATAAAAAAAATTGCCAACCACCATGCCTAGAAATAATCTTGTAGAGGGTCATCAAAGGGACATTTCCGCAAAATTATTTGGAAATTGGCCACATATTTATATATAACCATATAAGGCAAACAGACCGCCCTCTGGCAGCCATTTTTTTGACGAATCAACAGGGCTTGAAGGAATCTCATAGAGGGTTACCAATGGAACATTCCTACAAAATTATTTGAAAATCGCAAAACAGCCCAGTCCCACTGCCAGGTGGCAATGTTTTTCGACCAATCAACATGGTTTGAAGGAATATGATAGAGGGTCAAGCCAATGAACATTTCTAGAAAATTATTTGAAAATCAGCCAAACACTTTTTGAGAAGAAGATCACTATAGCCATATGAGGCAAAACAGCCAACTTCCTGGTGGCCATGTTTTCCGACCAATCAACATGGCTTGAAGGAATCTTATATATGGTCAACCAAGGAAGATTACTACAAAATTATTATTTGAAAATTGTCAAACCAGTTTGAAAGGAGATTTTTTTTAAGTTATTTTCTTTCGGTTGTCATGGAATTAATTCTGCATGGATCCAAACAATTTGAAGGAATTTAAGAGAGGACATTTAGAGGATGCTACCTGTAAATTTTCATGCCAATAAGCCCAGCTGTTACAGAGGAGTCATTTGAAGCAAAAAGTTGATGCACCATGGATAGACGCACAATGGATAATTCACCAAGACATAAGCTGCAGATGAGTAAAGGAAAGAGATGAATGGAAAATAATTGTCTAACTCACCCCATGATGGTCAAAATGGAGATGGGAGATAAATAAAGCCTTCAGATTACAGAGGATCTGTTCCGCCTTTGTTTCACCAAACATAATGTACAGGCGCCATAGTGACCCCTCACCACAGTCCAGCATGATGAACTCATCTTTCCTGTTAAATGATAACATATTATTATTATCCAACCGAATCCTATGTTGTGGGTACTCAAAAGAATCATCTCACTGAGACGATTCTTTTGAGTACCCACAACATAGGGTTAAAGTGCCAAAATAATGATTTTAGAACATGCAAAACGCCCCTTAATTTTTTTAATAGAGCTCTGATAGTTCACCTCAGAATGTGCTCTTTAACCCCCTTTCCCATATATAACAAAATTTGCAGCAGATGACTTTGAAAAAATCTGAGCACAAGTATGGGAAATCTCTATAAAAGAAATTGCGCACATATAACAAATCTGGAGGAGACACGTTTGAAAACATCTGAGCAAAAATTATGGAAAATCTCTATTATTTAAGTATTATCATTGAATATGGTTGAAAACATTGTGGCAAATGGAGAATTGCTCACATAACGACACATATAACAAATTTGCAGCAGACGACTTTAAAAACATCTGACCAAAATTTAGAAAATTTCAAATTGGGCCAGTACTTTTGGACAAGGAGACTTTTAAGGTCATAACTACATGTATTCTTATATAAGGGCAAGAGGGCCATGATGCCTCTGGATCGCTCACCTTAGTTATGCAATATGATTTGTAATGGAGTCTGGTAAGCCCAATGTCAAGTATAGCTCCACTTGCCACAAGGCAAAATAACCCAACCAATGTTGTCTGTCTTTTGTCAAATTAATATGACATGAGGAAACTGATAGGTCTGTTTCAGATAAGATGATTTTCAAAATTTTCCTACATCTCTCTTTGAAAACAGGTGGCCCCTAGGGGCAGGGCCAAATTTGATCAGAGCATAATTTGATCAATCTTAGAAGAGACTACTAGTCAATGCTACATTACAAATATCTAAGCCATAGGCCTTTTGGTTTCAGACAAGGAGATTTCCAAAGTTTCCCTATAAATCTGTATGTAAAACAGGTGAACCCCCAGGGCTGGGGCCAATTTAGACCTGTGAAGACTCTTGATCAAAGGATTCTTGAGATATCAAGAGGAAACTAATTTGAGTTTAACTACCCATAAATCTTGAACTTTGACCCATAAAACAGTAGGGGTCATCTAATCACTGAATCAATCATCTTCTTGTGAAGATTGAAGACTCTGGGTCAAAAGATTCTCGAGCAGAAACCAATTGAAAACTAGAGATTGCTTTTTTAAATAAGAGGGCCAAGATGGCACTAAATCGATCACCTGAATGATAGTAAATTAGAAGCAAATATTTAACTGCAAATATCTGTGAAAATTTGATCAAGAGTTCAAATGAAACTGCAAGGAGTGGACATTTGTATCTTGAAATCTAACAAGAAATTTAATAAGAATGGAATTATAAAGTTTTGTCATTTTGCACCTTTCCTGATGCGGCTTTGCTGCCCTGTTTGTCAACGAAATCAATATGGCTTGAACAGTTTTTGTAGAGAGTCACTCAAAGAACATTTCTGCCAAATTATCTTGGAATCTGACAAATGGATTATGGAGATGGAGGTTTTTAAAGTTTGGGTATTTTTCTCAATTTCTGATGCCGCAGCAACAAAAGTTCTACACAGAATGTAAGTCTTTGAACAATTTTGAAAGAGGACCATCAAAGGACATTCTACCGAAGTAAAGTTGAAATTGGTCAAGTGGAACGGTAGGAGTTGTCATTTGTAGCTAAAAGTTCAATTTACCCCTTTTGTGATAACGTGAGGTTGCTATGATTGTGTAACCAATCAATACGGCTTGAACAAATTAAGTAGATGATCACTGAACTAAGATTCCTATTAAATTTTATTAATATCAGACAAGCTAGGACTTAAAAGAAATGGAATTTCCAAATTTTGTCATTTTGCTCCTTTTCTGATGCCACCTGACTGCCATGTTTTTCAACCAAACAGTATTCCTTGAACAATCTTTGTAGAGGGTCACCAAAGGAACATTTCTAAACTATATTGGAATCTGACATGCAGATTCAGAGAAGAAGATTTTTAAAGTTTGGACATTTTGATCCCTTTTCTGATGCCGCAGCAACCAAAGTTCTCAATGGAATTTAAATCTTTGAACAATTTTGAAAGAGGGCCACCAAAGGAACATTCCTGTGAAGTTTGGATGAAATTAGTCCTTTGGTTTAGGAGAAGATGATGTTTACAGCTAAAAGTTAACAACAGACGATTTTGCCCTTTTCTAATGCCTCCTGACTGCCATGTTTTCAACCAAACAGTATGCCTTGAACAATCTTTGTAGAGGGTCACCCAAGGAACATTTCTACCAAACTATATTAGAATCTGACATGCAGATTCAGAGGAGAAGATTTTTAAAGTTCAGACATTTTGTCCCCTTTCTGATGCCGCAGCAACCAAAGTTCTCAATGGAATTTAAATCTTTGAACAATTTTGAAAGAGGGCCACCAAAGGAACATTCCTGTGAAGTTTGGATGAATTTGGTCCAGTTGTTCAGGAGGAGATGATGTTTAAAGCTAAAAGTTAACGCCGGACGCCGGACAAAAAGTGATCAGAATAGCTCACCTTGAGCCTTTGGCTCTAGGTGATCTAAAAAGCGCTTGTCTCCCCATTTGTGTGGCCGTAGGGGAGGAAAAGAAATGATGGAGATGAATTTTGTAGTTTTGGACTGGAGATGAAGCAACAGTGACAATCCTCAGTTATTGAGCAGAAACCATTTTTCAGCTGAAGGTTACCATGACCTTGGCCTTTGACCAAGTGACCTCAAAATCAATAGGGGTCATTTGCTGGTGGTGACCAACCTGCACACCAAGTATGAAGTTCCTGGGCCCAAGCAATCTTCAGATATTGAGCGGAAACCATTTTTCAGCCCAAGGTCACCTTGACCTTGACCTTTGACCTACCGACATCAAAATCAATAGAGTTCATCTACAGGTTAGGACCAACCTGCACACTAAGTATGAAGTTCCTGGGCATAAGCGTTCTTGAGTTATTGAGTAAAAAACTTTTTTCAGCTGAAGGTTACTGTGACCTTGACATTTGACCTTAAAATTAAACAAATTCAACTAGAGATTGCTTTTTTGAAAAAGCGATTGTCTCCCCATTTGTGTGGTCGTAGGGGAGAAAAAGAAATGATGGAGATGAATTTTTTAGTTTTGGACTGGAGATGAAGCAACAGTGACAATCCTCAGTTATTGAGCGGAAACCATTTTTCAGCTGAGGGTTACCATGACCTTGGTCTTTGACCTAGTGACCTCAAAATCAATAGGGGTCATTTGCTGCCGGTGACCAACCTGCACACCAAGTATGAAATTCCTGGGCCCAAGCAATCTTCAGTTATTGAGCGGAAACCATTTTTCAGCCAAAGGTCACCGTGACCTTGACCTTTGACCTACTGACATCAATAGGGGTCATCTACAGGTTAGGACCAAGCTGCACACCAAGTATGAAGTTCCTGGGTATAAGCGTTCTTGAGTTATTGAGTAAAACACATTTTTCAGCTGAAGGTTACCGTGACCTTCGACATTTGACCTTGTGACCTCAAAATCAAACAAATTCAATAAAGGTCATTTACTGGTTAGGACCAACCTGCACATGAGGTATGAAGTTCCTCAACATAAGCATTCTTTAGTTATTGAGAGGAAACCATTTTTCAGCTGAAGGTAACCATGACCTTGACCTTTAAGCTAGTGACCTCAAAATCAATAGGGGTCATCTACTGGTGGTGACCAACCTGCACACCAAGTATTAACTTCCATGACCAAAGCATTCTACAGTTATTAAGCAAAAACAATGTTTCAGCTCATTGTCACCTTTCAGCTCAAGGTCACTGTGACCTTGACTTTGACCTCAAAATAAATAGCGTCTTCTACTGGGCATGGCCAACCTGCATACCAAGTATGGAGTTCCTCGGCCCAAGCGTTCTTCAGTTATTGAGCGGAAACCATTTTTTACCTCACAAGGTCACCATGACCTTGACCTTTGACCTTCTGACATCAAAATCAATAGGAGTCATCTACTGGTCATGACCAACCTGCATACCAAGTATGAAGATCCTATGCCCAAGTGTTCTTCAGTTATTGAGCGGAAACAAGTGTGACGGATGTGACCTTGACCACTGTGACCTTGACCTTTGACCTAGTGACCTTAAAATTAATAGGGGTCATTTGCTTGTGGTGACCAACCTGCACATCAAGTATGAAGTTCCTGGGCCCAAGCAAAAACTATTTATCAGCTCATTGTCACTGTGACCTTTCAAGCTCATGGTCACTGTGACCTTGACTTTAGACGTACTGACCTCAAAATCAATAGGGGTCTTCTACTAGGCATGGCCAACCTGCATACCAAGTATGGAGTTCCTCAGCCAAAGCGTTCTTCAGTTATTGAGCGGAAACCATTTTTTACCTCACAAGGTCACCATGACCTTGACCTTTGACCTTCTGTTATCAAAATCAATAGGGGTCAGCTACTGGTCATGACCAACCTGCATACCAAGTATGAAGTTCCTACGCCCAAGCGTTCTTCAGTTATTGAGCGGAAACAAGTGTGACAGACGGAAGGACGGACGGAACGGGCAAAAACAATATGTCACCCCCATGTAATGGGGGAGACATAATAAAGGTCATCTACTGGTTAGGACCAACCTGCACACCAGTTATGAAGTTCTTTGACATAAGCATTCTTTAGTTATTGAGCGGAAACCATTTTTCAGCTGAAGGTTACCATGACCTTGACCTTTGAGTTAGTAACCTCAAAATCAATAGGGGTCATCTACTGGTCATGACCAACCTGCATACCAGGTATTAACTTCCATGGCCAAAGCATTCTACAGTTATTAAGCAAAAACAATTTTTCAGCTCATTGTCACTGTGACCTTTCAGCTCAAGGTCACTGTGACCTTGACTTTGACCTCAAAATTAATAGGGGTCTTCTACTGGGCATGGCCAACCTGCATACCAAGTATGGAGTTCCTCGGCCCAAGCGTTCTCCAGTTACTGAGCGGAAACCATATTTTACCTCACACGGTCACCATGACCTTGACCTTTGAGGTCTGACATCAAAATCAATAGGGGTCATCTATTGGTCATGACCAACCTGCATACCAAGTATGAAGTTCCTACGCCCTAGCATTCTTCAGTTATTGAGCAGAAACAAGTGTGACGGATGTGACGTGACCATGACCACTGTGACCTTGACCTAGTGACCTTAAAATTAATAGGGGTCATTTGCTGGTGGTGACCAACCTGCACACCAAGTATGAAGTTCCTGGGCCCAAGCAAAAACAACTTTCAGCTCATTGTCACTGTGACCTTCCAGCTCAAGGTCACTGTGACCTTGACTTTGGACGTACTGACCTCAAAATCAATAGGGGTCTTCTACTGGGCATGGCCAACCTGCATACCAAGTATGGAGTTCCTCGGCCAAAGCGTTCTTCAGTTATTGAGCGGAAACCCTTTTTTACCTCATGAGGTCACCATGACCTTGACCTTCTGTTATTAAAATCAATAGGGGTCAGCTACTGGTCATGACCAACATCATACCAAGTATGAAGTTCCTATACCCAAGCGTTCTTCAGTTATTGAGCGGAAACAAGTGTGACAGACGGAAGGACGGACGGAACGGGCAAAAACAATATGTCGCCCCCATGTATGGGGGAGACATAATTTACAGCCAAGCCCCTATTACTTTGACCCAATGACAGATCTAACTGTTCTTAACCCTTTCCCTCATACGACAATTCTGCAGCAGACAACTTTGAACGTATTTTGTCAAATAATGGAAATTCTCTATAATTGAATGGATAACCTATGACTAAAAGTGTAAAACATTGTGACAAAAGGAGAAATTGCACGTTTTGTGCAATTTCTTCTTTTGTTACTATGTTTTCAAAAAGCAGTCTGCTGCAGAGGCGTCAGAAAGCGTCTATATGAGGGAAAGGGTTAAGCGGAAACCGAAGTCTGACAGACAGACAAAAACATAGTGAACCTGGACACAAACTTCCCCAAGACTTTGATAAAATAGCTCATCCAATTTGTCCAACAGTCTCATATGCTAAAAGTTATGTCAAGATGTGTACCTTGTTTCAACAAGAATACAGGACTGGCCGCGACCTGTTGAGGGTTGAGCGGAGCCGGTTCCAAGGAAAGTTATCACAGGATATTCTGAAATAAACAAAAGGTGCAATTTTAACCCTTTCCCTCATACAACAATTCTGCATCAGACGACTTTGAACGTATTTTAAAATTTTAAAACTTGAAGCCATCTCGCACAGATGAGCGTAATTTGGGTACAGGGCTCCTCAAAAGAAATTATTGTAAAATTGTTTTGAAATAGAGCTTATGGTTAGTTTGGGAGCTGAATGATTTGACAAAATTTGGTCTAGGGCTATTCAAGAAATATTGTGTATAATCATTGTAGAATTTAGCCAGTGATTTTGGAGGTGTCCTTAACCCTTTCCCTCATATAGACGCTTTCTGACGCCTCTGTAGCAGACGGCTTTTTGAAAACATAGTGACAAAAGAAGAAATTGCACAAAACGTGCAATTTCTCCTTTTGCCACAATGTTTTCCACTTTTTATCATAGGTTTTCCATTCAATAATGGAGATTTTCTATGTTTTGACAAAATACGTTAAAAGTCGTCTGCTGCAGAATTGTCGTATGAGGGAAAGGGTTAAAAGAGTTTTTCTGTAAATTACCATCTCGCTCAACAAAACAGAAGATTTTAAATTATTTGGTAGAGAGCTACTCAAGAAACATTTGTGTGAAATAATTTTGAAATTTGGCCAGAGGTTAAGGAACAGATGAAGTTTAATGATTTTTTATTTTAACCTCTGGTAGCTATTTTGTGCAGTGGGGTGGAACTGTTTGACCAGTTTTAGATGAGGGCCACCTAGGGTACATTCCTGTGGTAGATTCATAGATGATTTATTAAGCCTTTCCCTCATACGACAATTCTGCAGCAGACAACTTTGAACATATTTTGTCAAAAAGTAGACGAATCTCTATAATTGAGCAATTTCTTCTTTTGTCACAGTGTTTTCAAAAGTCGTCTGCTGCAGAAGCGTCAGTAAAGCATCTATATGTGGTAAAGGGTTAAAAGGAAGGTATAAATATTGAAAAGAGTTGAAAGCATTGTGAAAAAAACTTTTTAAATGAAAGTATAATTATTGAATGGTGTTGAAAACATTGTAGCAAAAGGGGAAATTGCTCATAATAAGTAATCTCTGCATTTGCCAAAATGTTTTTAAAAGTATATGTGGGAATATGATAATGCAACAAGAGTTGTCGGAGGACAATATAGCTTGCCTATCAGGGCCTATTTCTAAACAGTTATAGCATTAGGTAAAGTCACACAGTATCACCTATTGCAAGATAATACACCTTTTCAATACTTGCATGTAAATGTTAATCAAGTCGATACAGGCCCTTTTGGGCCTTTTAAATCTGTAAATGTGTTTATATACGATGTATGCAGATAGTGAATATAATACCGAAGACTTAAAGTATCAGATAAAACCACACACTATTATTTATTGCGAGAAATCACAAATTTTCAATACTTGCATGCAAATCTTAACCTGGCAACGCTGACACCAACGCCTGGGTGGGTACTTAAGCGGCCCTATCATTCTAATAGGCGTGCTAAAACATGACAATCAGGTGACTACATAAGCGCGCCTATTTGAAGAGCTAAAAATGTACGTAAGGAGTTTTGAAAATTAGGTCCATGGAGATTAAATATTATTAGCTTAGTAATTACACCAAAATTGACCTAAGCTGAACGTGACCGTGATATTTAATGCCCGCACCACATTGTGGCTGGGTATTATATTCTAGCTTAGAATTCTAAGTCTAAAAAGGGGCACAATTCAGTCAAAATCCATTCCAGAGTTATGGGACATACAGGTTCATATAATGACCCTGAATAAGTGTGTGAAGTTTCATAGCAACAGCATACACAGTGTCTGAGAAAATGTATTGCACGCAAAAGTTTGACCAAAATTCTAAGTCCAAAAAGGGGCACAATTCCGTCAAAATATATTCCAGAGTTATGGGAGTTGACATACAAGGTCACCTAATGACCCTGAATAAGTGTGTGAAGTTTCAAAGCAACAGAATACAGTGTCTGAGAAAAGCCCTTGCACGCAAAGGTTTGACCAAGCTGGCAACGGGTACGCCAACCGACTGACAGACGGACACCGATCACAATAGCTAACAAGGGCACCGCAAAGCGGATGCATCCCCTCGGCTTTCAATCATCACATTGAGTTCTCTTGTGATCTAAATATTTAAGTCCAATTTTTGACTTCGATCTTTGACCTATGACCTTGAATCAATAGGCTTCAAAATATTGTCACAAACTAACTGTATGCCAAGTTTGGATAAGATCTGTCAAGGAATGGTCAGTGTAGAGTGGTGACAAGGTTGCCACAGCTGAGATATATTGTAAGTTCAATCAAGTTCAATTTTGGGCATGACCTTTGACCTATGACCTTGAAAACCAATAGGCTTCAAGACACATCATAAACTAACTGTATAATAAGTTTTATTAAGATCGGTCAATGAATGGTCAGTGTAGAGTTGTGACAAGGCTGCCACAGCTGAAAATATTGTAAGTCCAATTTTGGGCTTGACCTTTGACCTATGACCTTGAAAATCAAAAGGCTTCAAGATGTTACCATATACTTACTTTATACCAAGTTTGGTTAAGATCTGTCAAGAAATGGTTAGTGTAGAGTGATGACAAGGTTTGTTACGGACGGAAAATATTGCAAGTCCAATTTTGGGCTTGACCTTTGACCTATGACCTTGAAAATCAATAGGCTTCAAGATGTTACCATATACTTACTTTATACCAAGTTTGGTTAAGATCTGTCAAGAAATGGTTAGTGTAGAGTGATGACAAGGTTTGTTACGGACGGAAAATATTGCAAGTCCAATTTTGGGCTTGACCTTTGACCTATGACCTTGAAAATCAATAGGCTTCAAGATGTTACCATATACTTACTTTATACCAAGTTTGGTTAAGATCTGTCAAGAAATGGTTAGTGTAGAGTGATGACAAGGTTTGTTACGGATGGAAGGACACACATACATACATACGGACGGTCCCGTTACTATATCCCTTTCTCGCTTACTTCGTAACCGAGGGGATAATAAACCCATAACTACAGGTTATACAAATTGAAGTTACCACATTTTGGAACAGAACTATCGATATTGAATCGATCACTTTAATAGCCCAAAGCAAGGATTATCAGTTTGACATTTTATCTACAGAATTGACACCTTATACAATACACATAAAATAGACCATCGGTAACCCTTTACTTGCAGTTTTTAACAACAAAGTGTGGGTAAATATTTCAAGTATCATCAATTTGATTTATATATATATTTTAGAATACTCCTGATTATCATCGAATATTCCAATCATGATATAGTATTTGAATATTTGACCATACAATCGAATATTCGTTGCCATCACGAGTATGTACACATTAACATACCTCTTACAGGCAGGCAACACAAATGTCCCGTTACATTTGGATCACCCCCCATTTGTATTCTCAATGTACACATCAACATACCTTTGACATGTTTAGAACTTTTTTCCATTTCCCTGCCTTTGTGATGCAAAGTCTGTATAGCCAACTCAGCCTCTTTAAGATAGATACATTTCTCCAGTGCATCTTCCAGGATCTTTTCTCGATTTAAATCAGACACATATTGCCTAGTAAGGGAATAAACAAATCATATTTGATTCTTATCTTATACCGCTTAACCCTTTACTTCATACAATAAATCTGTAACAGACAACTTTGAAAACATCTTATCTTTATAAATGAAAGAATAATTAAAGAAACCGCTGAAGACGGTAAGGCCGGATTGTCAGCAATTTGACCTTGAAAATCGCCAATCTATAGACCGGAATTGCTAGAACAATCCGGCCAACAATGTGCAAAGTAAAACTGCAGAACTGCTCATCGCATAAAATAGTCTGATATAAATGCATGAAAATGCATCCTCATGTGTTACAAGGGTTAATCAATTCTCATGTTAACCCTTTCCCTCATACGACAATTCTGCAGCAGACGACTTTGAACGCATTTTCTCAAAACATAGAAAATCTCCATTATTGAATGGATTACCTATGACAAAAAGTGGAAAACATTGTGGCAAAAGGAGAAATTGCACATTTTGTGCAATTTCTTCTTTTGTCACTATGTTTTCAAAAAGCTGTCTGCTGCAGAGGCGCCAGAAAGCGTCTATGTGAGGGAAAGGGTTAACCTTTCAAACCTCTGCAGCAGAGAACCTTTGAAAACATTGTGGAACTCAAAATACAAAATAACAAGCCTGCAATTAGCCTAGTAGTTTAACAAGAGGACCATAATGGCCCTTTATCCCTCACCTTATTTAACAGAACAGTTTTCAATGGACATAAATGGAAAACAAGCAACACCCTGCAGGTGGCGATGTTTGACAACGGATCGGAATATTTTGAACAATCTTGGTAGAGAGTCGCCCAATGAGCCTTTGTGACAAATTATTTTCAAATCAGGCATATACTTAAGCCAGAAGAATTATACATAAAGCCATGTTTTTAAAAGGATCGGAATATTTTGAACAATCTTAGTAGAGGTTCACCCAAGGAACATTTGTGCCATATTATTCTTGAATCGGGCCAGTACTTTTTGGCAAGAAGATTTTTAAAGTATTTACAATACAGATATAGGGAAAAAAAACTCCACACCTGGAGGCCATGTTTATCAACAGATCAGAATAATTTGAACAATCTAAGTAGAGGGTCACTCAATGAACATTTGTGCCAAATTATTTTCAAATCAGCACAACATTTCTTTGTTATTATACACATTGGATAAGGAAAACAAGCTTCGCCCCCTGGCTTAGAACTTATGATCAAGAAGATATTTTAGGTTTTCACTTTATATACAAACAAGAGCGTCATGATGGCCCTAGAGCGCTCACCTGAATTATGCAATGTGATTTCTAATGCAAAACACATCAACACAATTATTCTGACAAAGATTCAAATGAAACCTCCTGTTTTAACAAGATTTTCCTTCATTTGGCCTAGCAACATATTTTTTTTACCTAATGTGACCCATATTCGAACATGGACTAGATATCATCAAGACAAACATTCTGACAAAGTTTCAACTTGCTCAAAAGAAAAAATGCGGTTTCCATAGTTTTATGACTATTTTCCTTCAATTTGGCCTAGTGACCTAGTTTTAACCTAATATGACCCATATTCGATCTTGGCCTAGATATCATTAATACAAACATTCTGACATAATTTCAAACTGCTGAAGCAAAAATTGCGGCCTCTAGAATGTTTACAAGAGTTTCAACTTGCTCAAAAGAAAAAAATATAGTTTTATAACTATTTTCCTTCAATTTGGCCTAGTGACCTAGTTTTAACCTAATATGACCCATATTCCATCTTGGACTAGATATCATTAATACAAACATTCTGACATCATTTTCAAACTGCTGAAGCAAAAATTGCGGCCTCTAGAGTGTTTACAAGATTTTCCTTCAATTTGACACAACATGACCCATATTCGAAATTGACCTAGTGATCTATATTGTTTTACCTGATATGACCCATATTCCAACATGGGCTAGATATCATCAAGACAACATTCTGACAAAGTTTCAACTTGCTCAAAGTAACAAGAGGGCCAAGATGGTCCTACATCGATCACCTGATCATTTGTCTGTGAATGTAAACTGCAGGGAATGGACAGTCAACAAAACAGCTTATCAATTTAAGACATTAAATCATTTTGTCATTTTTCCCCTTTTCTGATGCCTCCTGAATGCCATGTTTTTCAACCAAACAGTATGCCTCGAACAATCTTTGTAGAGGCTCACCCAAGGAACATTTCTACCAAACTATATTGGAATCTGACATGCAGATTCAGAGGAGGAAATTTTTAAAGTTTGGACATTTTGCCCCCTTTCTGATGCCGCAGCAACCCTGGCGGCCATGTTTTTCAACAGATCGGACATATTTGAACAATCTTGGTAGAGGGTGCCCCAAGGAACATTTGTGCAAAATAATTTTCAAATCGGGCTAATACTTTTGGACAAGAAGATTTTTAAAGTTTTAACAATGCACATATAAGGAAAACAAGCTTCGCCCCCTGGCGGCTATGTTTTTTCAACGGATCGGGAATATTTGAAAAAAATTGGTAAAGGGTGCCCCAAGGAACATTTGTGCAAAATAATTTTAAAATCAGGCCAGTACTTTTGGACAAGAAGATTTTTAAAATTTTAACAATGCACATATAAGGAAAAGAAGCTCTGCCCCCTGGTGGCCATGTTTTTCAACAGATCGGAAATATTTGAACAATCTTGGTAAAGGGTGCCTCAATGAACATTTGTGGAAAATAATTTTCAAATCGGGCCAGTACTTATGGACAAGAAGATTTTTAAACTTTTAACAATGCACATATAAGGAAAACAAGCTCCGCCCCCTGGCGGCCATGTTTTTCAACGGATCGGAAATATTTGAACAGTCTTGGTAAAGGGTGTCCCAAGGAACATTTGTGCAAAATAATTTCCAAATCAGGCCAGTACTTTTGGACAAGAAGATTTTTAAAGTTTTAACAATGCACATATAAGGAAAATAAGCTCTGCCCCCCCTGGCGGCCATGTTTTTCAACGGATCGGAAATATTTGAACAATCTTGGTAGAGGGTACCCCAAGGAACATTTGTGCAAAGAAAAATTAAAATCCGGCCAGTACTTTTGGACAAGAAGATTTTTTAAGATTTGGCAATTTTCCCCTTTTCTGTTGCCGCAGCAACCAAAGTTCTCGATGGAATTTAAATCTTTGAACAATTTTAAAAGATGTCCACCAAAGGAACATTCCTGTGAAGTTTGGTTGAAATTGGTCAAGTGGTTAAGGAGGAGATGATCTAAATGTCTAAATGTTAACGACGGACGATGCAAGACGGACAAAAAGTGATCAGAATAGCTCACCTTGAGCCTTTGGCTCTAGGTGATCTAAAAATATGGCCTCCAGAGTGTTTCCCATCAATTTGACCTAGTGTTTTACTTCATATGGCCCAGTTTCGAACTTGTCCAAGATTTTGATGGAGATGAATGTGCTGATAAAATTTCATGATTGATTGGGGTTTAACGCCGTTTTTAACAATTTCTCGTCATTATATCACGGCGGAAAGTTCACCTACTCACGCATTTCCTAGTTTTCTCGCACCAGTACTCCACACAACAATCTTCCCAAGCAACTGGCTGCTTTTCCACATAGACTTAGCCCAATGGTGGAAGACAAATGACGCATGTCGCATTGACTTTTGTCAATCTCCGGAAATAAAGTTGGCCGAGCCGGGATTCAAACTCACAACCCACCGATTGACAGCCCGTGTCGCTACCGAGGCTCAGTAAACTTTCATGAAGATCAGATGCAAAATGTAGCCTGTAGAGTGTAAACAAGGCAATTGTTGACGATGTACGATGCACGGCGGCCAGACGCCGGACAAAATGTTATCACAATAGCTCACCTTGAGCACTTCGTGCACAGGTGAGCTAAAAAGGTGATACTGAGCAGCTATAGAATACAATGTGAAGAAAAGTATTAGTTGTTACTATGATTGTTTTAAAGCCCTAGCACCTACAAAAGCAACATCCGAGTACAACTTTCACAACATCTTTGTGGGGAGACAAGAATTAGGACAATTAACATCTAATGAGCATGATCCGAAATAAATTATCAATTTTTCACAAGTTACAGATGCTTTCTGATGCCTCTGCAGCAGATGTTTTTTTCAAAATGAGCAATTCCTCCTGTCACAATGTTTTCAACTTTAATCAATAGTTGTCATTGCATTTATAGATTTTCCATAATTCTGACTAAATGTTTTCAACGTCGTCTGCTGCAGATGTGTTGTATGTGGGAAAGGGCCTTTCTAGTAAATTACACAAGAATATTCGAAAAGAATGCAAGGATCACCTGCCAATTAGTCAGAAATTTAAAGTGCAACAGAAAGATTCTATGCATCACCTTACCAGGGCAGGCGACACAACAAAACACTGCAAGTGAACGCAAACGCTCGTCTGCTTTTTTCTAAGTAAAAAAAGGAGCATAACTGAATAATTATTAAAGCCAGAATTATGTGACTTGTTAGAGACCTGCATATTGTTCCTAGAAACATGTGTACCAAGTTTCATTGAAAATGTTGAACAGTTTTCGAGTTTTGAGATAAAGGTCAAGTTTTGTGATGACGACGCCAAGGGTATCACAATACCACGAATTTTCTTCTTCGAAAAACAGACAAGCTAATAAAACCATGTTCTACATACCATGAAAAACCATGTTCTACATACCATGAAAAACCATGTTGTTTTACTGGATTGATTAAATACTGTAACCCAGCCACCCCTTGTACGATGTTCCCTTCTGACCTGTGAAAAGGCTTTTCGTAAGGCAGAGCTGGAAATAACCCACTATGTACTTTATTCAATAACATATGCTGCTTGATTTGAACATCACTCTGCTTGCATGGGGAATCTTCATTCAACATCAAATGGCGGGTATCTGCTGAATTAAACCTAAAAAGAGTCAAATACAGTAGATTTTACTCCATTCTGTGTCAATCCCCGATACAGATGACTTTTGGCACCTCTGCAGCAGATGGCAGGTATGGTATGCTAACCTATCAAAGCTCTTTTATAACAATGAAATATGAAGAAATTTCACTAACAAATGAAAGTGCTAGAGCGATGATTTTGTTTCGAAAAGACAAATTATAACCTACGTCGGTAAAAATCCAGGCTATCTTTAAAATGAACCTGGGTAATAAGTATCAAGGAATTCGTCCGCAAATGAAAGTGCTCAAGCCATGACGTTGTTTTGTATGTACAAATTGTAATTAGTGACCTTGACCTTTTACCTAGGTCAGTGATATGCAAACTCATGCAAGAGGTGATGCTTGTTAACATCAGTAATAAGTTTCATAACAATCGCAAAAGAAATGAAGTGTCTAGAACAAAGACCTCGTTGGGACACATATGTTTGGGCGAATCACTATATCCTTGGGGATCTAATATGATAATAACCCGATTTTAACTTTGTTGAATTGTTGAAAGGTTGGACGAAGCATATCTAAAGATCGCATATATAACAAGAGGGCCAAAATGGCCCTAAATCGATCACCTGAATGATAGTAAATTAGAAGCAAATATTGAACTGCAAATATCTGTGAAAATTTAAGCAGGAGTTCAAATAAAACTGAAAGGAGTGGACACTCAGTAAAAGAAATAGTTTATCAGTAAAAGCCATTTGTATCTTGAAATCTAACAAGAACTTTAATAAGAATGGAATTATAAAGTTTTGTCATTTTGCACCTTTCCTGATGCGGCTTTGCTGCCCTGTTTGTCAACGAAATCAATATGGCTTGAACAGTTTTTGTAGAGAGTCACTCAAAGAACATTTCTGCCAAATTATCTTGGAATCTGACAAATGGATTATGGAGATGGAGGTTTTTAAAGTTTGGGTATTTTTCTCAATTTCTGATGCCGCAGCAACAAAAGTTCTACATAGAATGTAAGTCTTTGAACAATTTTAAAAAAGGACCATCAAAGGAACATTCCTGTGAAGTAACGTTGAAATTGGTCGAGTGGAATGGTAGGAGTTGTCATTTGTAGCTAAAAGTTCAATTTACCCCTTTTGTGATGACGCGAGGTTGCTATGATTTTGTAATCAATCAATACGGCTTATAAAAATCAAGAAGAGGATCACTGAAGTAAGATTCCAATTCAATTTTCTTAATATCAGACAAGGACTTAAAACAAGAGGCCCATGAGGGCCTATGCTCTACTCGTATGGTTCTTTGGTCATTTTCAATCCAGAGCATGTATGTATGGTGAAGCTCGGATAGTAAATGGAGGCTCTTTTGTGCTCACAAGCTGTATTATAGCAATGTTTACAATTTCATGGGCCATAAGCCAGTCTTGCATGGGCGGATCTGGCTGATTTTCAAAAGGAACCAAGCTCTCATCAATATTTAACTACTATCTAAGTTTGGTGAAGATCAGATAGTAAATGGAGCCTCTATTGTGTTCACATGCTCAATTATAGCAATTTGGACAATTTCAAGGGCCATAATCCAGTCTTGCATAGGCGGATCTGGCTGGTTTACGAAAGGAACTGAGCTCTCATGGATATCTAACTACTGTATAAGTTTGGTTGAGATACAATCAAAAGTGAAGACTGTATCGTGTTAACAAGCTCTTTTATAGCAATTTTGACCATTTCAAGGGCCATAATCCAGTCATGCATGGGCGGATCTGGCTGGTTTTTGAAAGGCACCGAGCTCTTATGGATATCTAACTACTGTATAAGTTTGGTTCAGATACAATCAAAAAAGAAGACTGTATTGTGTTAACAAGCTCTTTTATAGCAATTTTGACCATTTCAAGGGCCATAATCCAGTCATGCATGGGCGGATCTGGCTGGTTTTTGAAAGGAACCGAGCTCTTATGAATATCTGACTACTGTATAAGTTTGGTTGAGATACAATCAAAAGTGAAGACTGTATCGTGTTAACAAGCTCTTTTATAGCAATTTTGACCATTTCAAGGGCCATAATCCAGTCATGCATGGGCGGATCTTGCTGGTTTTCGAAAGGAACCGAGCTCTCATGGATATCTAACTACTGTATAAGTTTAGTTGAGATACAATCAAAAGTGAAGACTGTATCGTGTTTACAAGAAATTGTTTACGGACGGACGGACGCACGGACGCACGCACGGACGACGGCCAAATTGCCACGACATAAGCCCTTCTGGCCTTTGGCCAGTAGAGCTAAAAATGGAATTTCCAAATGTTGTCATTTTGCCCCTTTTCTGATGCCTCCTGACTGCCATGTTTTTCAACCAAACAGTATGCCTTGAACAATCTTTGTAGAAGGTCACCCAAGGAACATTTCTACTACACTATATTGGAATCTGACATGCAGATTCAGAGGAGAAGATTTTTAAAGTTTGGACAATTTGCCCCCTTTCTGATGCCGCAGCAACCAAAGTTCTCAATGGAATTTAAATCTTAGAACAATTTTGAAAATGGGCCACCAAAGGAACATTCCTGTGAAGTTTGGATGAAATTGGTCTTGTGGTTTAGGAGGAGATGATGTTTAAAGCTAAAAGTTAACGAGATAATTTTGCCCCTTTTCTGATGCTTCCTGACTACCATGTTTTTCAACCAAACAGTATGCCTTGAAAAATCTTTGTAGAGGGTCACCCAAGGAACATTTCTACCAAACTATATTGGAATCTGACATGCAGATTCAGAGGAGAAGATTTTTAAAGTTCGGACATTTTGCCCCCTTTCTGATGCCGCAGCAACCAAAGTTCTCAATGGAATTTAAATCTTTGAACAACTTTGAAAGAGGCCAACCAGAGGAACAGTCCTGTGATGTTTCACGGAAATTGTCCTTGGAGTTTGGGAGGAGATGATGTTTAAAGCTAAAAGTTAACGCCGGACGGAAGACGGACGATGGACAAAAAGTGATCAGAATAGCTCACCTTGAGCCTTCGGCTCAGGTGATCTAAAAAGTGTATAAAATGTGTAAAAAAAATAAGTCTTACATTTGCATGAACCGCTGGTAACGTGGATCCTCAATAACACTCTTTGGTGAAATGTGAGCAATAAGCTGGGGAACCGTGCTTTGGTTTTTGTTTAAGGCAGAATACTGGTCCGCCGCAAGAAGTGCATCTAAATAGTTCGCTGAGGGACAGTCAACCACTAAAGTTTAAAAAAACAACAACATTGAGACATATCAGGCATGTTTAGGTCTACTCAATTTCCAACATACAACAAATCTGCAAGCACATGACTTGGAAATCATCTGGGCAAAATTGTGAAACGTCTCCAATCTATAATTGTTGTATAGAATTGAAAACAATATGGCAAAAGATTTCTCCTTTTGTGTTTTAAAAAGTTGTCTGCAGGTGGAAAAGGGTTGATTAATCCATATGCAAACAGTAAATACTCTGGTAAGCCTTTGCATACCCACAGCCTCACCAGTCTTCACTGTCTGCTTGTACATGTAGGTAGGTCTATATCATGATGCATCTTCTCAGAAAAATCTAGAATTGTACTCTGATACTACCATGCCCCTTTTTATATGATTAACCATTTCCCTCGTACGAAAATTCTGTAGCAGAGACTTTGAACATATTTCAACAAACAAGAGGGCCATGATGGCCCTAGAATCACTCACCTGATTTGTTTGTTTTTACTTTAGCTATATAAGTCCAGCCCACTGGCGGCCATAGTTTCCGACCAATCAACTTGGCTTGAAGGAATCTGATAGAGGGTCATACTAGGAACATTTCTACAAAATTATTTGAAAATCGGCCTGACACTTTTGGAGGAGAAGATTTTTTAAGTTTTCACTATAGCCATATAATGCAAAATAGCCTTGCCCACTGGCGGCCATGTTTTTTGACCAATCAACATGGCTTGAAGGAATCTGAAAAGGGTCATTTAAGGACAACTCTACAAAATTATTTGAAAATCGGCCTGACACTTTCGGAGAAGAAGATTTTTTAAGTTTTTACTATAGCCATATAAGGCAAAATAGCCCCCCCCCCCCCCCCCCCCCCCCCCGGCGGCCATGTTTTTCGACCAATCAAATTGGCTTGAAGGAATCTGACAGAGGGTCATCCAAGGAACATTTCTACAAAATTATTTGAAAATCGGCCTGACACTTTTGGAGGAGAAGATTTTTTAAGTTTTCACTATAGCCATATAATGCAAAATAGCCTTGCCCACTGGCGGCCATGTTTTTTGACCAATCAACATGGCTTGAAGGAATCTGAAAGTGGGTCATTTAAGGACAACTCTACAAAATTATTTGAAAATCGGCCTGACACTTTCGGAGAAGAAGATTTTTTAAGTTTTTACTATAGCCATATAAGGCAAAATAGCCCCCCCCCCCCCCCGGCGGCCATGTTTTTCGACCAATCAAATTGGCTTGAAGGAATCTGATAGAGGGTCATCCAAGGAACATTTCTACAAAATTATTTGAAAATTGGCCTGACACTTTCGTCGGAGGCAAAATAGCCCCGCCCCCCCTGGCGGCCATGTTTTTCGACCAATCAACATGGCTTGAAGGAATCTGACAGAGGGTCATCCAAGGAACATTTCTACAAAATTATTTGAAAATCTGCCAACCAGTTTGGGAGAAGAAGAATTTTGAAGTTTTTTTCATTTCGTTGCCATGGAAACCAGAATTATGCATGGATCCAAAAAATTTGAAGGAAATCTGGTGAGGTCATTGAGAGGATGCTTTCTGTGAAGTTTCATCCCAATTGACCCACTGGTTACTGAGCAGAAGAAGTTGACGGACGAATGTCGCCGGACAAAAGGCGATCACAATAACTCACCTTGAGCAAAGCTCAGGTGAGCTAAAAATAGAAATAGAAAATTCAAAAAGCCGTCTGATGCAGAGGCATCAGAAAGCGTCTATATGAGGAAAAGGGTTAAGGAACGGAGACGCAGCAAGAGCCCATATTGTTCTGATTGAGCATTAGCTTCTATAGGCCCATTTGATAGAGTACACTATATATATCATGTACAAGTGATGAGAGTTCGATACGAGGGAGTACGAGTGTAATACCCTAGCATTTCCGTTAAGACACCTTGGTTCTCTTAGCATGCTAAGTGTATTGCACCGATCCACTTATTGCACCGATACACTTTACAGCAGACGACTATTGAAACAAGAGGGCCGTGATGGACCTAGTTTGCTCACCTGAATTATGCAATGTAATGCAATGCAAAATACATCAAGGCAATTATTCTGATAAAGACTTAAAATGCAACCTCCCGAGTGTTAACAAGATTTTCCTTCATTTGGCCTAGTGATCTATACTTTTTTACCTGATATGACCCATATTCCAACATGGACTATACATCATCAAGACAAACTTGCTCAAAGTAAAAAAATTCGAACCTGACCTAGATATAATTCAGACAAACATTCTGACAAAATTTCAAGCTGCTGAAGCCAAAAAAGCGGCCTCCAGAGTGTTAACAAGATGTTTCATCAATTTGGCCTAGTGACCTACTTTTTGACCTGGCATAACCTGTATTTAAGAATGGCCTTGATATCATTAAGATAAACATTCTGATCAAATGTTAAGCTAATGAAGCAAAAAATGCGGCTTCTACTGTGGTAACAAGATTCCCCTTCAATTTGGCTTAGTAACCTAGTTTCTTAACCAATATGACCCATATTCCAACTTGACCTAGATATCATTAAGACAAACATTCTGACTTATTTTCAAACTGCTGAATAAAAAAATTGCGGCATTTTGAGTTTTAACAAAATTTTCCTTCAATTTGACCAATGTTCGAACTTGACATTTTCACAGTCGTCTGCTGCAAATTTTCTGTATGTGGGAAAGGGTTTAAAAGAGCTCTTTTCCCCTTTTGACACATTTTATCTATGCAGTCATTAAAATAGATTGCTAATGTCTTAAAAAAGTCCAAAGACAACATATCAGGTTAACCTTTTTTTAATACAAAAATTTAACTGCAGATGAAAGGAAACAAAATATTCAGTAATCTTTATCAATTAAAGTAAAATTTTTGAATAGCGTTGAAAAATTTGTGGCAAAAGGAGAAATTGCTGTGATCAATTTCTACTTTTGGCACAAAGTTTAAAGAAGTTGTTTCCTGCAAACGCACCTGTATGAAAAGTTACTTAAAGTGTTCTGGCCTGAATTTGAGATGACACCTGGATTGAAAGCCATTTAAGCCTTTCCCACATACAGACTCCTTCTGATGCCACTGCAGCAGAGGACTTTTGAAAACACTGTGAAACAAGAGGCCCAAGAGGGCCAGTATCGCTCCCCTGCCATTAGACAAAAATTAACTCTCCACAGCCCAACCCCCTGGCGGCCATATTTTTCGACCAATCAACATGGCTTGAAGGAATCTGATAGAGGGTCGGTCTCCCAAAGGACATTTCTACAAAAACATATGAAAATTCGCCATACACTTTCGGAGAAGATTTTTTAAGTTTTCACTATAGCTATATAAGGCAAACCAGCCCCGCCCCCTGGCAGCCATGTTTTTCGACCAATCTACTTGGCTTGAAGGAATCTGATAGAGGGTCACCCAAGGAACATTTCTACAAAATTATTTGAAAATCTGCCCAACACTTTTGGAGATGAAGATCTTTTGAGTTTACACTATTTTTTTCTTTGGGTTGCCATGGAAACCAGAATTTTGCATGGATCCAAACAATTGAAAGGAATTTAGAAGAGGACATTGAGAGGATGCTTCCTATGAAGTTTCATCCAAATTGGCCAAGTGATTAGGTAGGAGAAGTCGTTTGAAGCAAAAAGTTAACGCATGCACGCACGACGGACATCATGACATAAGCTCTACTGGCTTTCAGAAAGTGAAGCTAAAAAGGAGCAATTGCTCAAAACAAGCAATTTCTCCTTTTGCCAAAGCGTTTTCAACTTTATTCAATAATGCCGTTATTTATTGAGATTTTTCACATTTTTGCCAAGATGTTTTCAAACATTCTGACAAAGTTTTAATATTATCAAGTAAACAAGGCAGCCTCCAGAGTGTTATCAAGATTTTCCTTCAATTTGACAAAATGTGATCACAATAGCTCATCTTGAGCACTTCGTACTCAGGCGAGGTAAAATTGTTGAACAAGAGGACCAAGACGGTCAGTATTGCTCCACTGCAATACCGTAAAATAACCATACCCTCTGTTGCATACAGTTTTATAAGAGGATCACCCTATGAACATAAGCTGAAAATCAGGCATAAAGGGTAAAACAACACAACCTACAATTAACAAGCCTTGAAAGCATCTGGTAGAGGGTTACATTAGGAACATTTCTAAGATGCAATTTTAAAATTGGGTTCAGGAGGAGATATTGTTTAACGACGGACAGAAAGTGATCAGAATTGATCACCTTCAGTCTTTGGCTCATGTGGTTGAAAAGTCCCAGGTTAACCCTTTCCCTCATATAGACGCTTTCTGACACCTCTGCAGCAGAAGGCTTTTTGAAAATGAGCAATTTCTCCTTTTGCCACAATGTTTTCCATTTTTAGTCATAGGTTATCCATTTAACTATAGAGATTTTCTATTTTTTGACAAAAAATGTTCAAAGTCGTTTGCTGCAAAATTGTCGTATGAGGGAAAAGGTTTAAAGAAACGACGGACAGAGAGTGATCAGAATTGATCACCTTCAGCCTTTGGCTCGTGTGGTTGAAAAGTCCCAGTTTAACCAACCTAAAAAGGGTCTGCTAATCTCACTTTTTTGCAACAGCAATTCAGGGGTCAGCTGAAAAAGAATAGAATGATAAGCTAAAGTATATATATTACACAGGTTTGGATTCAGTTTAAATCCAGCTCAATCAGGGAATATGCTGCCTTAATTTATGTAAAGTTATCCTATAGACAAACCCTTTCCCCTATGCACACACATTTAAATGCCTCTGCAACAGACTATTTTGAAAACATTGCTGCAGAAGGAGCAATTGTTTATCTTGATTCAATAATTTCAAGAGATTTTCCCCTAAAAGTTTTCAAAGCTGCAAAGCTGCAAGTTTTGTAGTTTAGCCCTTTCCCATATACAACAAATCTGAAGCAGACAACTTTAAAAACAGTAAGGCAAAAATATGAAAAATCTCTAAAAAGGTAAGTGTAAATACTGGAAAATGTTGAAAACATTGTGGCAAAAGGAGAAATTACTCATTTTGAACAATTTCTCATTTTGCCAAAATGTTTTTTAAAGTCTTCTACTGCAGAGGTTTATGAGGGAAAGAGGTTTAAGGATATGCAGGACGTTGGAAAAGTCTTCAAAACCACAAGTTTTTCAGACAAAGTAGAAACTCACTTAACCCTTCCACACCTACAGACATACTTGAAAAGTAGTAGCAAAAGAAGGAATTGCTAACCCTTACCCACATACAATTTTTTTGCAGCTGACGACTTTGAAAATATCTCAACAAAAACACAGAAAATCTATTTAAATGAAGGTATAATTACTGAAAATACTTTAATACTCAAGATCTGGGAAATCCCTAGAAATGAAAGTAAACATTGTGGCAAAAGGAGAAATTATTTCAACTCTATTTAATACTTGTAGTTTAACCCATTCCAACATACAGCAAATCTGCAGCAAACAACTTTCAAAACATCTAGACAAAAACACAGAAAATCTCTTTAAATGAAGTTATAATTACTGAAAAAAGTTTAATTCTGACAAAAAGGAGAAATTGCTTATTTTGAGCAATTTTACTTTTTCACAATGTTTTCAAAATTCCTCTGCTGCAGAGGCGTCAGAAAGCGTCTATGTGGTAAAGGCTTAATCTATAGATTTTTATATATATATATGCATACATGTTTTCAAAGTTGTCTGCAGCAGATTTGTTGCCTGTAGGAAAGGGTTCGGCACGAGAGGTTTTCTCCGTTATTAACAATTTATCCTGTTCCCATACTGTATCTACCCGAGACGAGTCCATCTTTTTTTATTAGGCATGAGGGTAACTTTTTAAAGTTTATTAAAACATTTATTAAACGTTTCCCATATGTAACAAATCTGCAGCAGACTACTTTCAAGACAACAGGGCAAAACTATGAAATTTCTCATCATGAGTTTAACCCTTTCCCTCATATAGACGCTTACTGACGGCTCTGCAGCAGACAGCTTTTTAAAAACATGTTGACAAAAGAAGAAATTGCTCAAAACAAGCAATTTCTCCTTGTGTCACCATGTTTTCGACTCTATTCCATCATTGTACTTTCATTCAAAGACAGATTCCATTATTTTTTCGGGTATGTTTTCAAAGTCGTCTGCTGCAGATTTGTTGTATGTGGGAAAGGGTTAAAGGATTAGTGAAGTTAACCTTGAGGCATTTTGACACATATGTAGCACACAACATTTTCACACTTTATAACATACAAGAGCTGTCGGAGGACAGCGCACTGGACTATTCCTGCAGTTATTAGTTACTGAGATATGGACTATGATGTAGTTGCATGCAAAACATTAACCAGAATTTTTTAAAGGGTGATAATTTGCATAATGTGTAGGATAGAGTTATCTTTCTTTATCATTTTCATAGGTGTGATGGTTTGGAAGGGTTGTATTATGTTTCAATGGAATGCATCAAGTAGTTATTAAGATATGGAATCTAAATGTAGTTGTACGCAAAACTTTTAACCAAATTTCTAGGTAAAAAAAGGGCCATAATTTACATAATATACTGGATAGAGTTATCTGTATATCATACTTGATTGTTTACATAGGTGTGATGGTCGGGAAGGGTTGTATAACGTTTCAATGCAATGCATCCAGTAGTTACTAAGATATGGTCTCTTAATGTTTTGTTTGTTTGTTTGGAGTTTAACGCCGCTTTCAACAGCTTTGGTCATATCACGGCGGCCAGTGCACCTACCCATGTTTTCCTGGCTTTCCCACACCAGTACTTACACAACATTCTTTCGAAGCCACTGACTACTTTCTCACATAGATCAGAGGTGAGAGGCAATGGAAAACATCGCCCGAAAGAATGTCGCCGCAACCGGGTATCGAACGTCTCTTAATGTAGTTGCACACACAACTTTAACCAGAAATTCTAAGTAAAAAGGACCATAACTTGCATAAAATGCAGGATAGAGTTATCTACTTGATAATCTACATATGTGTGACAGTTGAGTAGGGTTGTTCATTAGTTTCCATGCTATGCATCAAGTAAATACTGAGATATGGATCCTTAATTCAGTTGCACGCAAAACTTTAACCAACATTTCTAAGTAAAAAAAGGCCATAATTTGCATTAAATGCAGGATAAAGTTATCACACTTGATTATTTCTATAGGGGTGGTAGTTGGGAAGAATTGTAAAAAGTTTCAATTTATTGCATCAAGTAAATACTGAGATATGGACTCTTACTTTAGTTGCGCGCAAACTTTCACCAGAATTCCTCAGTTAAAAAAGGGTCATATCCTGCATTTTATGTAAGTTATCTTACTTGATAATCTACATAGGGAGGATAGTTAGGTAGAGTTGTATAAAGTTTCAATGCAATGCATTTAGCATATAAGTACTTGCATGCAAAACCTTAACCAAGGTGTGACGCCGATGCCAACGCCAGTATAGCTCTCATATTCTTCGAATAGTCAAGCTAAAAATGAAAACACATCATGAGTTTATGACAGATGGAAATAATTTGAACATACTTGGTCCAGGGTTACCCAAGGATCATTTGTGCCAAATTCTTTTCAAATCAATCCAGTTTTTTTTGACAAGAAGATTTATAATGTTTAGGTACTTTTCCTACTTCCTGATGTTGCAGCAACCAAATATTTAAATTCTTTCAACAATTTTGAAAGAAGACCACCCAAGGAACTTTCCTATAAAGTTCAGCTGCAATTGACCCAGTGAAAAACTATCAATTGAAAGTCATGAAAAAGTACAACATTTGGCTTACTGAGTATGTCTATCCAGTAAAAATGAAGCATAAAGATCAATATTTAGATGTTTATCGTAATGGAAAATGAAATAATTACTCATATTTTATCCCAGAATGATGATTCTAATATTTCAAGACAATTTTTGTTATTATTTCTATTTTCTTGAGTTCAGCACCTTTAAGAAATGTTGTTTAAATAAATAGTCGACATGACAAAGTTGGACACAGGGCGATCACAATAGCTCACCTTGAGCATTGACTGCTCAGGTGAGCTAAAATCATGCAATGCTGTGACGTACCAATTTCCCATCCACCTCAACACTTTCACCTTCAAGTATTTTCTTTATGAATGGCCCACTGAAATTAACAAGATTTGTCACTGAGCTAAATATCTCAAACATATAATTTTAGCTTAAGTCCTGACTAAATTTGTTGATAGTTGGACAAAGGCTTCTAAAGTTATTAAGCTGACAAGACCAATTTTTGGTAATTGTTTTAATTAAAGGGCGATAACTCTCGAGTGACTAGAGCGATGTGGCTAGTTATCGAACTTGTCCAAGATATTATGACAATACACATTCTGACCAAATTTGGTGAGGATTGGAGAAAGGCTGACAACATACTGGACGTCGCCCGACCGCCAGCCCGCTCGTACACCACAGGTAAAACTATAATACGTCCCTTTTTTTCTAAAAACGAGCGAAGAAAATTCTTGTTTTGCCACAATCTTTATAAAAGTTGACTGCTACAGAGACATAAGAAAGCATCTGTATGTTGGAAATCCAAAGGGTTCAAATTGATTGACTCCTATGGTTAACTCATTAACTGGTCACAATCTTCGTTCATAAGGTGACAACACAACATTCTTCCAAGGCAACTAGTTGCTTCCACACATGGACAAAAGAAAGATTGATGACGCTGGTAGAATTGAATTTTGTCAATTATAAGAATACATGTTGGCAGAGTTCAGATTTAAACTCAGTTAAGAGCTATAACAACATGCAAATAACCCTTTCCCAAATGTATTTTGACGCCTTTGCAGCAGACAACTTTTGAAAACGTTGTTGCAAAAGAAGAAATTGCTCATAATGAGGAATTCATCATTTTTCCCACAATATTTTCAAATCTTTTCAATGAATAAAATTTCCGTTATAGGGAATTTCCATAATTTTGCCTAGATGTTTTTCAAAGTTGCTTGCTGCTATCAAATGTATTGTATGTAAGAAAAGGTTAAAACAATTTTGCATTAAGGCTTTCCCACATACATTAAATCTAAAGAAGACAACTTTGAAAATATTTAGGCAAAAAGAGAGTTTGATTGATTGGGTTTTAACGCAGTTTTCCACAATTTTTCACCCATATCACGGCGGCCAGTTCACCTATTCATGTGATTTCTGGCTTTCTCACACCAGTAATCCACACAGCAATCTTTTCAAGCAGCTGGCTGCTTTTCCACATAGACTGTCCAGCCCATGGGTTGAAGACGAATGACGCGTGTAACAATGCCTTTGTCAAACGTCGGATAGAATGTTGAACTAGCTGGGGTTCGAACTCAAAACCCCTGGATTGATAGCCTGCGTCGCTACCGGGGCTCTGCAGGCAAAAAGAGAGAAAATCTCTACAAATGAAAGTATTATTATTGAATAGTTTTGAAACGATTGTGGCAAAAGGACAAACTGCTCAAAATGAGTAATTTCTCCTTTTGCCACAATGTTTTCAAACGTTGTCTGCAGTAGAGGCATATAAATGCGCCTGCAGGTGGGAAAGGGTTAAAAATAGTTTGCTTTAAGCCTGCAAAGTGTTTCCAAATTGATATATAATGTACTTACGACTTTATTCCCAGGTCTTTGAGAACTTGTCCGTTCACTCTTCGTCTACTTTCTTTAAACTGTAATGGATTTTTAATACTAGCAATGTGTAGGAACTACACGCAATAAAATCCTAATGTGTGCAATCTATGAGAATTTCAAGGTTTTTAGGAAATAATTTTGCTATGAATAATCAGAAAGAAACCAAGATGGAACCGATCTGTGTCTAATCATCATAAAGAGATCCAGATGAGGAAAAACGCTCTTTTCCCCACAATATATATATCTCTATTTATCCAACCAAACCCTGCAGATATCTTATGAGCAAAACAAGAAGGCCATTTTGGCCCTGTTATACTAACCTGAGTTTCTACGTCATAAAAGGTCAATAACTTGCACTAAATGCAGGAAAGAGTTATCTAATGTGATTATTAATATATGTCTGATGGTTGGAAAGGGCTGTATAAAGTTTCAATGCAATGCATGAAGAAGTTACTAAGATATGGACAATTAATGTAGATGCACGAAAACCAGATTTTTTTAAGTATAACTAGATACCCACAGGCAACATGTCGAACCCGCTCCAAAGGTTTTGTCACAGGACATAGTGCTCTTCCACGCAATTGCAACACAGACTGACAAAGAGTTGACCCAACTGTTTGTATTTCCGTAAAGTTGTCAAACACTAAGTTTAACTGAAAGTGTTGTCTCAAAGTCAAACAATCAATTGTCAAAATTTTCATTTTTAAAAGTTGTGACCTTGACCTTTCATGTACAGACCTGGGTCTTCATTTGACAGGCTATCTGGTTGTACATGTGTGCTCAGTTACTTGGGAATCTTATGATGCATGGTTTGGATGTGGGCCTGACAAGGTAGTCGTATCAAACATTTCTTTTTCATTCTATGCAGCAAGGTAATATTAATTGTAACTATTTACCATGTGTATAAAATTTGAATCACACCCAAACACATAAAAATTTCTGTATATTGTTTGTTTGTTTGTTTTATTTATACTCGATGAGCAGAATTAACTATTTGGCGAGCAGATCCTGTATATAAATATAAATACTAAAATTACAGAAAAGAGCAGCAAGAATTATTCTCAATGCAGATCCTCTTTCAGCCTCGGAGCCTTTATTTAAAGAACTAAACTGGATGCCAGTACATATAAGGATTCAGTATCATAAACTATTACTTGTCTATAAATGCTTAAATTCCCAGGCACCTGAATATTTGTCAAATAGACTTGTATACGTGGGAGATAATAACCCATACAGTATAAGGAATGTTGTAAATGGAAATTTATATGTTAAAAAATCAAAGACAGAGCTTTACAAACGTTCTTTTCATTATTCTGGGTCACTTTTATGGAACAATCTGCCTACCGATATTAGATCATCACCAAGTCTATACAGCTTCAAAAATAATCTAAAAAATTATCTTCTGAACCTTAATTGTTAGTTGGAAATAAACTGTTTGATTGACGAATGATTGTGAGTATTCAATACAGTCTGTGACTTGGCCCCACATTTCCCAGGAATTCCTTGAAATTGACTGTCTGTTTATCTCAGCAGGGTCTGTAATTATCACCCTGGTGTGAACATAAATGGCCCTTAAATTCTTCATGGTGTGTTGACTGATACACCTTTTCAGATATTAATTGGTGGCATGCATGCTGTGAAAATAGCCATGCAGACCCCTAATTGATTTCATGGTGATTTGGAGATAAGATAATAGCTCTCATCAATTATGGGGGAATTTCTGGGGCTAGGTTACAGACGAATGGAAAAGTTTCTGTCATTGCATTTATAAACATTATGTGAATGCTTGTTTTATATTTTAATGTTTAATTACATTGTTGAATTTCATGTTCAATGTATGATTGTTGAGGGCCACAGGGAAGATTAGTGTAACTAACTGTGTTACCCTCATTAAATAAAGTATTATTATTATTATTATTATTATTATTATTATAACAGCTTACCTTGATTATATACCCTATTGCTGGTTTGACTTCGAGTGAGACATCATTCATAATATTAACTGAAATGACATTCAATCATAAGAAAAATAAACAAATTACTTTATTTCTTTCACATGTTTCAGCAAGTTTTAGAAGGAACATGTATTGCCTGTCAATAAGTCTGTTTGACAGACAGTCAATGGAAAAGAGATCCATATGTGTCTCTCAGCAGATGTAGGTTTGTAATTCAAAGTCGAACTTTACCTGTATTTAATGATTTTAACTCTTTTCCTCTTACAGACATATTTTAACCCTTTCCCTCATACGACAATTCTGCAGCAGACGACTTTGATCATATTTTGTCAAAACATAGAAAATCTCTATAATTGAATGGATAACCTATGACTAAAAATGGAAAACATTATGGCAAAAGGAGAAATTGCTCATTTTGAGCAATTTCTTCTTTTGTCACTATGTTTTCAAAAAGCCCTCTGCTGCAGAGGCGTCAGAAAGCGTCTATATGAGGGAAAGGGTTAAAGCATGACACTATTTTATAGCCTTAATTAAACCCTCACACAAAATATGATTTAAATCCATCAACATTCCTATTTATTTACTTATTTATTACACCAAATTCAACATCATTTCAGTTATATCGCAGAGACAGTTCACTTATTCATGATCCCTGGGTAAACAAACCAGTACTAAGCTAGAAATTGTGCCATGCCCAAGGCACTACACCATGACTGTCATGCCGCGACTGGGGATCGAACCCGGGATGCCCGGTTTCAAATCCCCAACTCTAACCACTCGACCATGGCAGATTCCCTCATTCCTATACAACACCCCTTTAACTTCTATTGTTGGAGTATAATCATACCTTCATTATGGCCAAGTTGGTCAATATATAGATTCCGGTCTCTAAACAAATAGCCTGACAGCTTCTGCCTTACCCTCGCTGCTGTTTCCTTGTCCTTACAGTTCAAGAAACCACTCCTATAACAGTAACAAGATGACAATAATAGTCCTGCAAAGCTCACCTTTACCTTTTTCCACCTGCAGACATATTTTGATGCATCTGCATCTGAAAACTTTTCAAAACATTGTGACAAAGGTAGAAATTGCTCATCATGAGCAATTTCTCGTTTTGTCTCAAATTCTCAACCAAATTCACTAATAATGATTTCACATTTTTGCCTTTTTGTTATCATAGTAATCTGCAGCAGATTTGTTTAATGTGGGAAAGTGTTAACCCTTTCCCTCATATAGACGCTTCTGACGCCTCTGCAGCAGACAGCTTTTTGAAAACATAGTGACAAAAGAAGAAATTGCACAAAACGTGCAATTTCTTCTTTTTCCAATGTTTTCCACTTTTTGTCATAGGTTATCCATTCAATTATGGAGATTTTCTATGTTTTGACAAAATACGTTCAAAGTCGTCTGCTGCATCGTATTGTCGTATGAGGGAAAGGGTTAAGATCGTTTGTTGCACTTTATGTAAGTGGGGCAAGATGCTTGAAAAAAAAAAAATCTAGCTCTAGCTGCGGAGAGCATAACAGATTAACAATTTGGTAGATGGAATTTGTTTGTGAAATAATGTAGTCATTTGATCAGTGGTTTTTGAGGAGAAGTTACTTAAAGATTTTTTTCCATTTTTGACTTTGGTAGCCATCTTGTGCAGCCGAGTGGAAAAGTTTGAACAGTTTTTGTAGAGGGCCATAAAGGAAAATGTGTGTGAATCTATTTTGAAATTGGGCCAGTGGTTTTGGTGGAGATAGTGTTTATCCCTTTTCCATATATAGACACTTTTTTGCATCCCAAAACTTTGGAACCTTATTTCATTGCATATCAGACAATCTGAAACATTACAGAAATTTAAAAGTGCATATATAACACGGTGGCACTCTGTTAGAAAGAATAATCTTGCAATTATGTTGTAACTTTTCATGGTATTAACAAATGAACATGCATGTATTTTCTTTTCTTTTGACACAAATATTTCCTTTTCTTAATTGTCAATACTTAAAACATGTATTGTCCTTGTATATAGTGAAATATGTTTATTGTAAATGTTTGATGCAGAGGCCCATAGGGAAGACTGGGTTTACCCAACTATGATGCCTCTTCACACTAAGCCTTTATTATTATTAATTTTATTATTTCTTGCTAATGCCTAGTCATTTTGCCCCTTTTCTGATGCCACCTGGCTGCCATGTATCTGTTAGACATCGCGCACAAATTGTATATAGTGCTTGACAATAAAACAAAATTTGTGCAGTAAAAGGTATAACAAAAATCCCTGTATTTGTCAAAGTGTAAAGAAGGGCCATAAGATATTAAAGAGTTATCTAACTGAACTGTTTGATACCCGTGATCACTACAGCAAAGTTTGAAATGGTTTAGTCAAAAAGTGGGCTGGTAAAAAACTAAACCGAGATTCTAAGTCGATGAAGGGCCTTAACCCTTTCCCTCATACGACAATTCTGCAAAAATTTGAAAAATCTCTGTAAATGAAAGCACACAAATTGAATAGAGTTGAAAACATTTTGCCAAAAGTAGAAATTGCGCATAATGAGCAATACTCCTTTTGCCACTATGTTTTCAGAAGTTGTTAACAGGCTCGAACGGATTCACACAGAGACATGCAATTGCCATAGTAACGACTATTTTCTATCACTGCAAGTCGACTTAAAAGAATAATACCTACCCTATATTATAACCTAGAGAATATTCATTCTTGTTGAGTTCGACCACTATACTCTCAGATTCATCTTTCACTAAATAACTTATATCTTCTTCTGTGGCACTATAAGGAATATTACCAACATATACTCGGTTAATTTCTGAAAATAAAACAAAGAAGTACTTATTCAGGGCTCTAGATCAGGCCCCATATTCATCAACCTGTCTAAATTAGATTTTTGGAATAAATCAAAATTATCTGACTAAATTGCGTCTATTTAGATTTAGTCTGTATTCACCAACCCAACTAAATTGAATATCATTGGTGAACTAAATCTAAATTTTTGGAAATCCAAAAAATGGACTAAATATTTAGATAAAGATTTGGTCGAAAGTGCAATGTTTAGTGAATGCGGGCCCAGGTGTGTATTTCATGTTCGAGGTTCCTTATTTTACCATTAAACCATGTCAATGCTGAATTTTTAAACAAGAGCACCGCGTATGGCACAGACGCTCGACTGATAGGGAAAAAAAATATATAAAAAAAATGAGCTAAACAAAAAACCTTAACCGGACGACGACGCCAGGGTCATGACAATAGCTCTTGACCTACACCATAACTTAATAAGTAAAAGGGCCATAAGAAATAGGCCGGACAAAATAAGGCTTCCGACCGACAGACAGACAGACAGCCCGACACAGTGACTCCTTTGAAGAGGATATAATTATAAGCAATATTTCCTTTTTTCAAAAATCAACTTCAGATGGAAAATGGATAAGCTCAACATGTCTTTTTCGAGCAGTGGATATTTAACCCTTTCCCACATTTAGATGGTTTCTGACGCTTCTGCAGTAGACACATTTTGAAAACATTATGGCAAAAGGTGATAATGCTAATATTGAACAATTTTTCCTTTTGCAAAATGTTTTGATTGATTGATTGATTGGGGTTAAACGCCGTTTTTAACAATTTCTCAGATATATCACTGCGGCCAGTTCACCTACTCATGCATTTCCTGGTTTTCTCACACCAGTACTCCAGACAACAATCTTCCCAAGCAACTGGCTGCTTTTCAACATAGACTTAGCCCATTGGTGGAAGACGAATGACGCATGTCTCATTGACTTTTGTCAATCGTCGGAAAGAAAGTTGGCCGAGCCGGGATTCAAACTCACAACCCCTGGATTGACAGCCTGCGTCGCTACCGGGGCTCGTCGCAAAATGTTTTGAACTCTATTCAATGGTTAAACATTCATTGATAGAGGTTGACTAAACAAATTATTAACCACATCTTTTCGAAGTTGTCTGCCGCGTATTTGTTGCATGTCGGAAAGGGTTAAATGTTCCACCTCACTTGAAAACAAACATTCAGCACTTTGTGACCAGCAAGATCCAGATAAGCTTGCACAGTTGCACCTCTGAACAGAAAAACCCTTTCCCACTTGCAGATGCATTTGGACACATTTTTTAGCAGACTACCTTTGAAAACATTGCAGCAAAAGGAGAAATTGCTCACAATGAGCAATCTCTCCTTTTGACACAATGTTTTTAAATCTATCTTAAAATAATCCACTCACTTATGGAGAATTTTCATAGTCGTCTACTGCAGATTTATTGTATGTCGGATCACACGTACAAAAAATTTCAGCAGATGACTTTGAAAACATACCTGAAAAATTTGGAAACACCCTTTAAGTGAAAGTACACTAATTGAATAGAGTTGAAAACATGGTGACAAAAAGGAGAAATTGCTCGTTAAACCTGTGCCACACGCATCTGACGAATGGTTTTGACCCAAGAATGACTGTACAAATATGCGATTTGATTGTAATTGGAATAAACTCTCCTTTCCAACAGGGTTTGCAGACATATTTAAATACATGTGCAGTACTTGACTTTTGAAAATATTGTCGCAAAGGATTCCATATATTGCCATAGGGTGTTTAGTAATATTCAGTGAATATTTACAGAGAATTTCCATGTTTTCGCCTGGATATTTTCAGATGTGACTGCTTCAGATTGTGTGTAAGTAGTAAAGGGTTAATGTCAAGGCATAACAATATTTGTTTAACCCTTTCCCTCATATAGACGCTTTCTGATGCCTCTGCAGCAGACGGCTTTTTGAAAACAAAACATGCAATTTCTTCTTTTGCCACAATGTTTTCCACTTTTTGTCATAGGTTATCCATTCAATTATAGAGATTTTCAACTTTTTGTCAAAATATGTTCAAAGTCGTCTGCGGCAGAATTGTCGTATGAGGGAAAGGGTTAAATGTGATGTGCCTTCAACTTACATTTTCCAAAGCTGCAAAAGAAAAATACACAAACTTTCCATACCTAAATTTTGTTTCTGAATTTCCTCAATATGTTTTACATCGAGGACTTTCCCTTCAAAAAGAATCCCTTGCAATTTCTCAACTGCTTCTAAAGCATCCTCTCTGGATTTAAAAGTGATGTTGGTTAGCCTGGAGGAGAACAAATTGATTTGATTAACCCTTTCCCACAAATAGCCGCATTTTGACGCATCTGCAGCAGACAAATTTTGAAAACGTTGTGACAAAAGAAGACATTGCTCCAACGAGCAATTTCTCCTTTTGCCACAATGTTTTCAACTTTTTCAATAAATATACCCTCATTTATAGGGATTTCTATAGTTGTGTCCACATGTTTCCAAAGTCTTCTGCTGCAGATTTATTGTATGTTGGAAAGGGTTAAACCTGGCAAAGTACAAACTAATCTAATTTAACCTGGCAGGGTAAAAATTAAGTTAAATTAACCTGGCAGATTAACAAGAGCTGTTGGAGGACAGCGCGCTCGACCTTTTTGTGCTTGCCAATAAAACAAATTTTTTTGGGTGATAGAGAAAACATAACTAAGTACTTTATCATATTATTTATAAGCAAAGTACTTTATAAGTCGAAAAAGAGTCATAATTCTTTCAAAAACCTTTACTGAAGCACTCTTGGCTGTTTGTGGAGGTAATGATGGTAAAAAGATGTTTGTAAGTGTTAAAGCTATATCTCTAATTGTTTTGAAAAAATTTGATTTGGTATGAATAACTTAACCAAAATTATAAATGGAAAAAGGGCCATAACTTTTAAACAAAACTTGACAGAGTAATGAACTCTTGTCTGTTGATGGAGGTAATGATGATAAATAAGTATTGTAAGTGTATAAGCTAAATCACTAATGGTTTTGACAAAAAGTGGGTTGGTTCGAATAATTAAACCAAAATTATAAGGCGAAAAATGGCCATTTTTCTTACAAAAACCTTGACAGAGTTATGAACTCTTGTCTGTTGCTGGAGGTAATGATGGTGAAAATGTGTTGTAAGTTTCAAAGCAATATCTGTAATGGTTTTGAAAAAAAGTAAATTGGTACAAAAAACTTAACCAAAATTCTAAGTCGAAAAATGGCCATATTTCTTACAAAATTTTTGACAAAGTTATGTTCTCTTGTCTGTTGATAGAAGTAATGATGGTGAATGAGTGTTGTAAGTTTCAAAGCAATATCTGTAATGGTTTTGAAAAAAAGTAAATCGGTACAAAAAACTTAACCAAAACTAAACAAGAGGCCCAAGAGGGCCAGTATCGCTCCACGGCCATAAGGCAAAAATCAAATCTCCAAACAGCCCTGCCCCCTAGTGGCCATATTTTTTACCAACCACCATGGCTTAAAGGAATCTTGTAGAGTGTCACCCAAGGAATGTTTCTGCAAAATTATTTGAAAATCGGCCTGACACTTTCGGAGGAGAGGATATTTTAAGTTTTCACCATAGCCATATAAGGCAAAATAGCCCCACCCCATGGCGGCCATATTTTTCAACCAATCAACATGGCTTGAAGGAATCTGATAGAGGGTCACCCAAAGAACATTTCTACAAAATTATTTGAAAATCTGCTCAACACTTTCGGAGAAGATTTTTTAAATTTTCACTATGGTCTGGCGGCCATATTTTTCGACCAATCAACATGGCTTGAAGGAATCTGATAGAGGGTCACCCAATGAACATTTCTACAAAATTATTTGAAAATCGGCTCAACACTTTTTAAGTTTACACTATAGCTATATAAGCCAAAATAGCCCCGACCCTGGCGGCCATGTTTTTCCACCAATCAACATTTCTTGAAGGAATCTAATAAAGGGTCACCAAAGGAACATTTCTACAAAATTATTTGAAAATCAGCCTGACACTTTCGGAGGAGAAGATTTTTTAAGTTCTCTCTTTAGCCGTATAAGGCAAAATAGCCCCGCCCTCTGGCGGCCATGTTTTTTAACCAATCAACATGGCTTGAATGGAATCTGATAGAGGGTCACCCAAGGAACATTTCTACAAAATTATTTGAAAATCTGCTCAACACTTTCAGAGAAGAAGATTTTTTAAGTTTTCACTATGGTCATATAAGGCAAAATAGCCCCGCCCTCTGGCGACCATGTTTTTCGACCAATCAACATTTCTTGAAGGAATCTAATAAAGGGTCACCCAAGGAACATTTCTACAAAATTATTTAAAAATCAGCCTGACACTTTCGGAGGAGAAGATTTTTTTAATTCTCTCTTTAGCCGTATAAGGCAAAATAGCCCCGCCCTCCGGCGGCCATGTTTTTTTACCAATCAACATGGCTTGAAGGAATCTGATAGAGGGTCACCCGAGGAACATTTCTACAAAATTATTTGAAAATCTGCTCAACACTTTCAGAGAAGAAGATTTTTTAAGTTTTCACTATGGTCATATAAGGCAAAATAGCCCCGCCCTCTGGCAACCATGTTTTTCGGCCAATCAACATCTTGAAGGAATCTAATAAAGGGTCACCCAAGGAACATTTCTACAAAATTATTTGAAAATCGTCTTGACACTTTCAGAGAAGAAGATTTTTTAAGTTTTCACTATCTTTTTCTTTTGGTTGCCATGGAAACCAGAATTATGGATGGATCAAAAAAAATTGAAGGAATTTAAGAGAGGACATTGAGAGGATGCTTCCTATGAAGTTTCAACCAAATTGGCCAAGTGGTTAGTGAGAAGAAGTCGTTTAAAGGAAAAAGTTAACGCACGCATGCACGCACGAACGCACGCACGACGGACAATTCGCCATGACATAAGCTCGACAGTGGAGCTAAAAAAGAGCAATAATTAATACAAAAACCTTGATAGTTATGTACTCTTGTCTGTTGCTGGAGGTTATTATGGTGAAAAAATGTTGTAAGTTTCAAAGCAATATCTGTATTGGTTTTGACAAAAAAGTAAATTGGTACAAAAAACTTAACAAAATTCTAAGTCGAAAAAGGGCCATTATTCTTACAAAAATCGTGACACAGTTATGTACTCTTGTCTGTTAATGGAGGTAATGATGGTGAATAAGTGTTGTAAGTTTCGAAGCCATATCTGTAATGGTTTTGAAAAAATGTGAATTGGTACAACAAACTTGACCAAAATTCTAAGTAAAAAAGGGGCAATAATTCTTACAAAAACCTTGACAGAGTTATGTACTCTTGTCTGTTGATGGAGGTAATGATGGTGAACAAGTGTTGACAGTTTCAAAGCAATATCTTTAATGGTTTGGAAACAAGTGGGGTGGTACGAAAAATTTAACAAAATTTTATGTTGAAAAAGGACCATAATTCTTACAAAAACCTTGACAGAGTTATGTTCTCTTGTCTGTTGATGGAGGTAATGATGGTGAACAAGTGTTGACAGTTTCAAAGCAATATCTGTTATGGTTTTGAAAAAAACTTGAATTGGTACAAAAAACTTAACCAAGTTGTGACACCAACGCCGAGGCGAGTAGTATAGCTAGCCTTTTCTTCGAAAAGTCGAGCTAAAATTGATGCTTCATGTTCCAGATGAATTTTTTCAACATTAATTTAAATTATATCACGGCAACAGTTCACTTATTCATGATCCCTCGGTAAACAGAGCAGTACTAGGCTAGGAAATGCACCTTGCCAAATCCACCCTCCACCATGACCGTCTTTCTGCAATTGGGGATCAAACCCAGGATGCCCAGTTTCAAATTCCCGATGATAAACACTCAACCACAGCGGATTTCTTGAATTATGTTAACCTAGCAGAGTAACAAGAGTGCCGAGGAGCGAATGCCAACACTCGCCTGTTATTTTCTAAGTAAAGAAAGGGTTATTAAAGCCAAAGTTATGTGACTTAGTATAGACATGTTTAATGTTCCTAAGAACATGTTTACCAAGTTTCATTTGAAAATGTTGAACAGTTTTTAAGTGGTAAGGATAAAGTTTTGTGACGACACAGACACTGACAATGCCCAAGGCTCACACAATAGCTTTAGTGTTTTTTCTTGTTGCCATGGAAACCAGACTGCTGCATGGATTGAAAAAGAATTGAAAGAATTTTGGTGAGGACATTATGAGGATGTTTTCTGTTAAGTTTCATCCCAATTGACCCGCTGGTTACAGAGGAAAAGATGTTGTTGGACAGACAACGCATGCTGGAGAAAGGGTAATCACAATAACTCAACTTAAGCACTTCATGCTCAGGAGAGCTAAAAGATTAAGGAATTTTAAGTGTCCACAGGATTTTCTTGAATTTGACTAAGTGATTTGATTTTTTATCTGACATGATCCATATTTGAACATATTTTATATATCATCAAGACAAACATTTTGACAAAGTTTCATTATTTTGGAATACAAAATAGGAACTCTAGAGTGTCAACAATATTTTTCTTAAATTTCCCATCTGCAGAAGACGACTAAGGAAAACACTGTAGCAAAGGGAGAAATTGTTCATAAGTTCTCATTTTGCAACAATTGTTTTCAACTCTAATAACCATCCTTTCATAACCAGATAATTTAAATAAATTACCTCGGAATATTTGAAAGTCATGAATAAAATAAATAAATGGTGAAATGAGTATCAACAAGGGCACCGCAAAGCGGATGCATCCCCTCGGTATTCAATCATCACAAAGTTTGGTTAAGATCAGTCGAAGGATGTTCAGTGTAGAGTGGTCACAAGGTTGTTGATATGGGAAAATAGTCATTCCCATTTTGACCTTCACCTTTAACCTATGACCTTGAAAATAAATAGGCTTCTAGACTTTGCTATATACTAACTGTATACCAAGTTTGGTTAAGATCGGTCGAAGGATGTTCAGTGTAGAATGGTCACAAGGTTGTTGATATGGGAAAATAGTCAGTCCAATTTTGACCTTGACCTTTAACCTATGACCTTGAAAATAAATAGGTTTCTAGACCTTGCCATATACTAACTGTATACCAAGTTTGGTTAATATCGGTCAAAGGATGTTCTGTGTAGAGTGGTCACAAGGTTGTTGATATGGAATAGTCAAAGTCCAAGTTTGACCTTGAACTTTAACCTTGAAACTAAATAGGCTTTCAGACCTTGCCATATACTAACTGTACCAAGTTTGGTTACGATCGGTCAAAGGATGTTCAGTGTAGAGTGGTCACAAGGTTGTTGATATGGGAAAATAGTCAAAGTCCAATTTTGACCTTGAGCTTTAACCTATGACTTTGAAAATAAATAGGCTTCTAGACCTTGCCATATACTAAGTTTAATTAATGTCATTCGAAGGATGTTCTCTGTAGAGTGGTCACAAGCTTGTTGATATGGAATAGTCAAAGTCCAATTTTGACCTTGAACTTTAACTTATGACCTTCAAAAATAAATGCCATATACTAACTGTATACCAAGTTTGGTTAAGATCGGTCGAAGGATATTCAGTGTAGATTGGTCACAAGGTTGTTACGGACAGACGCACGGACGAACAAACAAACGGACAGTCCCGTTACTATATCCTCAATGCAAACTTCGGGATAATTATAAGTATTCACCCTTTGTTTGAGGTCCATGGCGGGAGTATCTTTTCGACATTGTCACTATTTTCGAGTAAAGTCTTAATTGTCTCTTCTGATGTATTTAAGGCAAGTTTCTTTATCTGTATCTGCTTTGCTGAAATAAGTAAAATTATTATTTTAAAAGTATAGTTTAAGTAATCTTAAGTAACCCTTTCCCTCATACGACAATTCTGCAGCAGACGACTTTGAACATATTTTGTGAAAAAATAGAATATCTCCATAATTGAATGGATAACCTATGACAAAAAGTGGAAAACATTGTGGAAAAAGGAGAAATTGCACGTTTTCCACAGGCAATATGTCGTTCCCGCTTAAAAGGTTTCGTCACAGACATCGTGCTCTTCCATGCAATTGCAACACAGACTGACAAAGATTTGATCTGATAGCAGTAACTTAACGGCCTTCTGTGAAACCGAAGTGATTGTAAAATGTCAAAAGGACAATAACCCAACATTTTGTTTTGGTTGGCTGCCATCGTTTGCAGTAAAATAGAAGGGTTTGAAACTTTGAACTATTTTGGCAGTAGGTCACTCAAGGAACATTCGTGTGAATATGTGTCACAAGGATAGAAAAACATGCAGGCAGTCCGGGGCTCAAACCTGGGACCTCTCACTTCCAAGGCGAGTACTCTACAGACTGAGCTAACCGGGTCGCTTACATGTAATCTCTCCAATTGTGTACAAGCTAAGACCGCAAAATATGTTTTATACTTAGTTCATTGATTTAGAAGGATTGAATATTTAATATGTATCATTATGGCTTCATATTGGTACTTTCAATTAGTAAACTCTAATATTTCAAACAGGTTAACTGTTGAAGGACATTATATGTCTACTCACCTACTAAGTTGTCATACAAATTAACCACATTAACTTTGTCAGTAGCTTCCATGGTAGAGGATATAACTATACCATTGTCTTTACAGTACTCATCACAGGCCTGGTCAACAGTTAAAACCACTATCTCATTTCTACTATTTGTCATCATGTCAATAACTTCTGTATGGCTCAATTGTTCTATGTTTGTTCCATTGATTTCAATAATTCTGTCATCTGTTTTGAGTCCAGCTAAATCTGCAATTGACTTTCGTTCAACATTTCCTACGAAGCATCCAGGTACTGTGTTCTTCGACAAACAAACGAATCCAAACCGAGAGCCGGGTTGCCTATTCATGTGACACTTTCTTACAGCATGTCTCTTCTGACCTGTTAAAAGATGCTTTTTTATTGAAGTAAAAAACTTGAAAATGTCGATGGTTATCTTAAGAACTTAAGAACTGTCATGTGAACCCCTTTGTTATCCTTTTCTCTCATATAGATGCTTTCTGATGCCTCTGCAGCATACAGCTTTTTGAAAACAAGCAATTTCTCCTTTTGCCACAATGTTTTCCACTTTTAGTCATAGTTTATCTATTCAATTATAGAGATTTTCTAATTTTTGTCAAAAATATGTTCAAAGGCATCTGCTGCAGAATTGTCATATGAGGGAAAGGGTTAAAGAATGTGGACTATAGGTATATAAGGGATTTGATTGATAGGGCTTTAACACCATTTTCAACAGTATTTCAGTTATGTTTTGTCTGCAAGTTCATCTAACGTATCTTTCTTGACTTCTTCTGACCTGTACTGCACACAACATTCTTCCAAGGCAATAGACAAGCATAGATTATTGGTTGAAAATGAATGATACTAGTCACAACTAGAAATATCACTGAAGATGATAAATACCCCCAAAACAGCACCTTGACTCAAAATATGGATTCCGACCGACCAACAAAAGGGCCATAACTCTTGTTAAATAACATGCAATTGTAAGACTGCACATCTCCTCTTGGTATAGAAGCTTCATGTAAAATGTTATTGAATTCCACCCAGTGGTTTGTAAGAAATAGGCTGGACAAAATATGGCTTCTGACCGACCAACAAGTTAATAAGTAAAAGGGCCATAACTCTGTAAAATAACATGCAATTATAAGACCTTAATGGTATGCACATCTCCTCTTGGTATAGAAGCTTCATGTAAAATGTTATTGAATTCCACACAGTGGTTTGTAAGAATTAGGCCGGACAAAATATGACCAGCAACTTAACAAGACTCTATGAACAAGAAAAAGTAACAAAGGGCAATAACTCTGTAATTATGTAAATTAGAGTTATGGTTCTTGTACACTGAACTTCCTCTGATTATGCTCTACCATTGTATGCAGTTTTATTAGATTCCATCTGTTAGTTATTAAGTAATTCTCCGGACAAGAAAAAGTAACAAAGGGCAATAACTCTGTATTTAGATTAAATAGAGTTATGGTTCTGTACACTGCACTTCCTCTCAATATGTTGTATCATCCTATGAAGTTTTATTAAATTCCAACAATTAGTTTTAAAGTAATGCTCCGGACAAGACTCTACGAATATGAAAAAGTAACAAAGGGCAATAACTCTGTAATTATGTAAAGTAGAGTTATGTTTCTTGTACACTGCACTTCCTCTGATTATGCTCTACCGTTATATGTAGTTTTATTAGATTCCATCTATTAGTTATTAAGTAATTCTACGGACAAGAAAAAGTAACAAAGGGCAATAACTCTGTATTTAGATAAAATAGAGTTATGGTTCCTATACACCGCACTTCCTCTTAATGTGTTGTATCATCCTATGAAGTTTTATTAAATTCCAACAATTAGTTTTAAAGTTATGCTCTGGACAAGACTACGTATAAGAAAAAGTAACAAAGGGCAATAACTCTGTAATTATGTAAATTAGAGTTATGGTTCTTGTACACTGAACTTCCTCTGATTATGCTCTACCATTGTATGCAGTTTTATTAGATTCCATCTGTTAGTTATTAAGTAATTCTCCGGACAAGAAAAAGTAACAAAGGGCAATAACTCTGTATTTAGATTAAATAGAGTTATGGTTTCTGTACACTGCACTTCCTCTCAATGTGTTGTATCATCCTATGAAGTTTTATTAAATTCCAACAATTAGTTTTAAAGTTATGCTCCGGACAAGACTCTACTAGAAAAAGTAACAAAGGGCAATAACTCTGTATTTAGATAAAATAGAGTTATGATTCCTGTACACCGCACTTCCTCTCAATGTGTTGTATCATCCTATGAAGTTTCGTTCAAATCCTATGTTGCATTGTTAAGATATGGTCCGGACAAATATGGCTTCCGACCGACCGACCGACCGACGACCGACCGACCGACACAGTGACTCCTATATACCCCCCCAAAACTTTGTTTTTTGGGGGTATAATAACTTTTATAAATCATCAAAAAGAATGAATGGCCTAGCCAGGGTTTGATCTCACAACCCCTTGATTGATACCCCTCATCCCTACAGACTGTGCTAACCTGGCTCAAATGCATATAAGGGTAACTATGGGCAATATCTCCTTTTGTCCAAATGTTTTCAAAAATCATCTGCTACAGAGGTGTCAGTAAATGTCTGTATGTGGGAAAGGGTTACTATGCATAAGGAAAAGTAGGCTTAATCTCTTAACAATAATGTCTTCAGATCAATCAAGCATTTATGCAAAGTGTTTCAGGAAGAAAAAGGTCAGAAAAAATAAGTTTATGCAGATGGTGAGCTTGTGTGATCCCAATGTCTAATCCAAAGAACTTTTGAGATAGGTCAGCTAATCAAGGATGTTTGACAGAACAAATGTGTGTAAGTACGAAAAAAACAAACCAAGAGGGACAGACGACGGAGAACTGAAGTGATCCCCACATGTCTCCCTGCCAAGTGAGGTGACTCAAAAACTACAAACCTTTGTTCTCTAAAGCAGTTGACTTTATACTAGTTAAAGGGACATACTCCACAGTGATGCTGTCATTCTCATATACTCCATTGGATAAATCCCGATACACTGAAAAAAAAATACAACACTTTAATCCTTTCACACATTAGATAAATCCCAAAACACTGAAAATATACACACTTGAATCCTGTCACACATTGGTTAAATCCCATAACACTGAAAATATACACACTTTAATCCTTTCACACATTAGGTCTATGCTACCCTTAACACTTTCCCTCATACGACAATTCTGCAGCAGACGACTTTGAACGTATTTTGTCAAAGAGTAGAAAATCTCTGTAACTGAATGGATAACCTATGACTAAAAGTGGAAAACATTGTGGCAAAAGGAGAAATTGCACGTTTTGTGCAATTACTTCTTTTGTCACTATGTTTTCAAATAGCCGTCTGCTGCAGAGGCTTCAGAAAGCGTCTATATGAGGGAAAGGGTTAATATAAAACAACAAACACCATATGCATGACCAGAAGTGTGTGTAGCATGAACAGTGTGTTTATTTTGAAATAAAAGCAGGTAATAACAGCCAGCAAGAAATATTTGCGTCAATACGATGGAATTCAGTCAAACAAAACAAAGCACTAAGAAAGCAATGCACTTTATGCAACCGGACTTTCCCAGGAAAAACACAGAGCTTAAAATATTAACCCTTTCCCTCATATAGACGCTTTCTGACGCCTCTGCAGCAGAAGACTTTTTGAAAACATAGTGACAAAAGAAGAAATTGCTCAAAACAAGCTTTTAAACATAGTTTATCCATTCAATTATAGAGATTTTCTATTTTTTGACAAAATACGTTCAAAGTCGTCTGCTGCAGAATTGTCGTATAAGGGAGGGTTAAAGTATTTATAATGGAATTGCTCTGAGAAACCGGTGTCAATTTGTCAATGTCAGATCGCTGAATGCTTGACCTCATTCATACTACCTTGACATGTTATGTGATTGATAACATGAACATTCTAAAAAAACAATGCAAAACTTTTGAACACATTATATTATGAACCTTTAACCCTTTCCCACATAGACGCTTTCTGACACCTCTGCAGCAGACGACTTTTGAAAACATTTTGATAAAATGGTTAAATTGCTCATAATGAGCGTTTACCACAATATTTTCAAACAAATTAAATAATTACACTTCCCTTTATAAAGATTTTTTCCTAATTTATGTGGGCATGTTTTCAAAGTCGTCTGCTGCAGATTTGTTGTATGTGGGAAACATACTGAAACACTGAAAAATACAACACTTTAATCCTTTCAAACATAGGATTAATCCCGAAAACTGAAAATATACACACTTGATTGGTTTAATTCCAATACACTGAAAATATACACTTTAATCCTTTAGCACATGCAACAAATCTGCAGCAGACGACTTAGGAGAAAATATTGTTGCAATAGGAGATATTGCTCATTATGAGCAGTTCTTCTTTTGCCACAATGTTTTTCAAAAGTTGTCTGCTTCAGAATTATCAAAGTGCATCTGTATGTGGAAAAGGTATGAAATCAGTGGGCTTCAGTGGGGATTCTTTTCTATTTGATTGACGCAAGTTTCATTTAGAGTCCTATTACAAATTGGCATGACTGTGACTGTGTCTTCTTTGTTAACCCTTTCCTTAACCCTTGCAGACGCATCGCAATAGCAGCAGACTACTTTTACAAAATTCTGATGACTACATTTTAAAACATTGTGGGAATAGTTGACAATGATTCAGTTTTTCAAAAATGTTTTTGTACTCTCAACAATTGCCTTAAACTATTTTGAAATTGGTCAGTAGTTCAAGACATTTTTATAGTCTTTTTGGGCTCTTGCAATCGGGCAGAAAGTCTTGATCAATTGTGGTAAAACTACCCATGGAACATTTGTATGATATTATTTTGAAAATTTGGTCAATGATTTAGAATAATGTGGTTTAAAGATTTATCTATTTTAAGCATTGCAATCCATCAGATTGGAACGGTTCGAAAAAAATTCATTAAAATTATTTTGGAAATTTCTGTGAAACTAAGTTTAAAATTGGGTCAGTAGTTTAGGAAGAGATGTAATTTGAATATAATTTCTATTATTAGCACTGGTAACCAACTTGTGCAACAGAGCAAAAAGGTTTGGACAACTACGGTAGAGGGCTACCAAATGTACGTTTGAGTGCAATGTTTTTTACAGATCAACTTTGGCTATCAGCTTCTTGATTGGGGTGGAACGGTTTGAATAATTTTGGTACAGGGTTTCTCAAGTAACATATGTGTAAAATAATTTTGAAATTGCACAAGAGGTTAAGGAATTGTCATTTAAAGGATTTTCTATTTTAGCAGATATATTGTGCATCGGTGTAGAACGGTTTGAACATTTTTCAGATAAGGGTCAGCTAAGGAACATTCCTGTGATATTTTTTTTTATCAGACAAGTAGTTTTAGAGAAGAAGATTCAAACAGACTTCAGAGGAGGGAAGGACAACACACTGTGACAGATCTGAATAACCTAAAAAATATCAAGGCAAAATTTTGGAAAACTTATATAAATGAAAATATAATTGATGAAATAAGTACAAATCGTAAACCCCTCCAAGCTCTCTTTACACACTGAACCTGTGTATGGAGTATGAAGGAATTATGTACACAAATGCAAGTGCTAGAGTGATGACATAGTTTTGTAAAAACTCATTATAGTCACTGTGACCTTGACCTTTAACCTAGGTTGGTATTAGGCCAACTTGTACATGAGGCGATGCTTGTAAACATATGGTTTAAGTTTCATAATAATCACATCAGAAATAAGTTCACTACAGCACTGACATCCTTTCGTACCAAAACATAATTGTCACTATGACCTTTGACTTAGGTTTGTGAAACATGAAATCATACAATCGGTTAAGAAATAAAGAGCCATGACATTGTTTTGTACAGACTTTGACCAATGTCAGTCAAGTGCACACTTGTACAAGAGGCAATCCTGGTCAACATGTGTGTTCAGTTTCATAACAACCAGATAAAACAAGATGTGTTTGTGAAACACTGATGCCCCCCAATAGGTCAAAGGTCAAGGTCGCCAGGTCAAAAATGTTGGTACTGACAGAAAGGTCATGTCACAAGGAATACACATGTGAAATATGGTAGCCGTACCTGTTATGGTTCAAAAGAAGTGGTCAAGGTTAAAGTTTTTTTCGAGAATGGCAACATCTAGGTCAAAGGTCAAGGTCGCAAGGTCAAAAATGTTGGTACTGACAGAAAGGTCATGTCACAAGGAATACACATGTGAAATATGGTAGCCGTACCTGTTATGGTTCAAAAGTAATGGCCAAGGTTAAAGTTTTTTTCGAGAATGGCAACATCTAGGTCAAAGGTGGTCAAGGTCGCAAGGTCAAAAATGTTGGTACTGACAGAAAGGTCATGTCACAAGAAATACACATGTGAAATATGGTAGCCGTACCTGTTATGGTTCAAAAGTAATGGCCAAGGTTAAAGTTTTTTTCGAGAATGGCAACATCTAGGTCAAAGGTCAAGGTCGCAAGGTCAAACATTTTGGTACTGACAGAAAGGTAATGTCACAAGGAATACACATGTGAAATATGGTAGCCGTACCTGTTATGGTTCAAAAGTAGTGGTCAAGGTTAAAGTTTTTTTCGTGCAGACAGGCCAAAAACTACATCTAGGTCAAAGGTCAAGGTCGCAAGGTCAAAAATGTTGGTACTGACAGAAAGGTCATGTCACAAGGAATACACATGTGAAATATGGTAGCCGTACCTGTTATGGTTCAAAAGTAATGGCCAAGGTTAAAGTTTTTTTCGAGAATGGCAACATCTAGGTCAAAGGTCAAGGTCGCAAGGTCAAACATTTTGGTACTGACAGAAAGGTAATGTCACAAGGAATACACATGTGAAATATGGTAGCCGTACCTGTTATGGTTCAAAAGTAGTGGTCAAGGTTAAAGTTTTTTTCGTGCAGACAGGCCAAAAACTACATCTAGGTCAAAGGTCAAGGTCGCAAGGTCAAAAATGTTGGTACTGACAGAAAGGTCATGTCACAAGGAATACACATGTGAAATATGGTAGCCGTACCTGTTATGGTTCAAAAGTAATGGCCAAGGTTAAAGTTTTTTTCAAGAATGGCAACATCTAGGTCAAAGGTGAAGGTCGCAAGGTCAAACATTTTGGTACTGACAGAAAGGTAATGTCACAAGGAATACACATGTGAAATATGGTAGCCGTACCTGTTATGGTTCAAAAGTAGTGGCCAAGGTTAAAGGTTTTTTTTGTGCAGACAGACGTGCAGACCAACAGACAGACAGGCCAAAAACTATATGCCCCCCGAATCGGAGATTCCGTGGGGGCATAAAAAACAGTAACAAGAGCAATGACGTCATTTTTTATAGACTTATAATTGTCACTGTGACCTTGACCTTTGACCTAAGTTAGTGAAAAGCAAACATAATACAAGAGGCTATGCTGGTGAACATGCCTGTTAAGTTTCATAACTATCTGATAGGAAACAAGAGGGCCATGATGGCCCTGGATCGCTCACCTTAATTATACAATGTACTGCAATGCAAAACACATCAAGACAATTATTCTGAATGCATCCTCCACAGTGTTAACAATATTTTCCTTCATTTGGCCTAGTGATCTATATTTTTTTACCTGATATGACCCATATTCCTACATGGACTAGATATCATTAAGACAACATTCTGACAAAGTTTCAACTTGCTCAAAGTAAAAATGCGGCCTCCGGAGTTTGAACAATATTTTCCTTTATTGACCTAGTTTCTGATCCAATATGACCCATATTCGAACTTGACCTAGATATAATTCAGACAAACATTCTGACCAAATTTCAAGCTGCTGAAGCAAAAAATGTGGCATCCAAAGTGTTCACAAGATTTTCCTTCAATTTGATCTAGTGACCTAGTTTTTGACCCGGCATGACCCATATTCGAACTTGGCCTAAATATCATTCAGCTCAACATTCTGAACAAATTTCAAGCCGCTGAAGCAAAACATGCAGCTTCTACAGAGCTAACAAGATTTTCCCTTAATTTGGCCTTGTGACCTAGTTTCTGATCCAATATGGCCCATATTTAAACTTGACCTAGATATCTTTAAGACAAACATTCTGACAAAATTTCAAGCTGCTGAAGCAAAAAATGAGGCATCCAAAGTGTTAACAAGATTTTCCTTCAATTTGGCCTAGTGATCTAGTTTTTGACCCGGCATGACCCATATTCGAACTTGGCCTAGATATCATTCAGCTCAACATTCTGAACAAATTTCAAGCCGCTGAAGCAAAATATGCAGCTTCTACAGAGTTAACAAGATTTTCCCTCAATTTGGCCTAGTGACCTAGTTTCTAACCCAATATGACCCATATTTGAACTTGACCTAGATATCTTTAAGACAAACATTCTGACCAAATTTCAAGTTGCTGAAGCAAAAAATGCGGCATCCAAAGTGTTAACAAGATTTTCCTTCAATTTGACCTAGTGACCTAGTTTTTGACCCGGCATAACCCATATTCGAACTTGACCTAGATATTTTTAAGACAAACATTCTGACAAAATTTCAAACTGCTTAAGCAAAAATTGCGGCCTCTGGAGTGTTAACAAGATTTTCCTTCAATTTGGCCTAGTGACCTACTTCTTGACCCGACGTGACCCATGTTCGAACTTGACCTACATATCATTAAGACAAACATTCTGATAAAGTTTCAACATGCTCAAGTTGAAAATGTGGCCTCCAGAGTGTTAACAAGATTTCGCTTCAATTTGACCTAGTGACCTCGTTTTTGACCTCATATGGCCCAGTTTCGAACTTGTCCAAGATTTTATGGAGATGAACGTTCTGATAAACTTTCATGAAGATTGGATGCAAAATGTAGCCTGTAGAGTGTTAACAAGCTCAAATGTTGACGACGCACGACGCACGACGCACGACGCACGACGGACGGACGCCGGACAAAATGTGATCCCAATAGCTCACCTTGCACTTCGTGCATAGGTGAGCTAATAAAGTCAATAGAGCAATGACGTGGCTTTGTAATAGTCATTGTGACCTTGACCTTTGACCTAGGTCGGTGAAATTCAAACTTGTATAAAAGGAAAATGCTGTTGAATATGTGTGTTCAGTTTGATAACAAATCCAACATGTAATACAGTCGATAGAACAAAGACATTTGTCTTTGCTATGTACAGTCATGGTGACCTTGACCATTGACCTAAGTTGGTGAAACGCGAACTTGTACAAGAGGTGTTGCTGGTGAACATGTGCACACAGATTCAAAACAATTGGATAAGAAATAAAAACGCTAGAGCAATGACGTCATTTTAAACAGACGTATAAAATGACGTTATCTTACACAGACGTAAAAATGTCACTGAGACCTTGACCATCTTCTTAAAAGTCCCTAGAGCAATGACTTTGTTTAGTAAAGGCATATACTTGTCACTGTAATGTTGACCTTTGACATCGAAATGTAAACTCATACAAGCAAAACTGGTGAACATGAGTGTTCAGTTTCATTAAAATCTGATGAGAAATGAGGTTGCTAGAGTGATCACATCGCTGGGACACGTACATACAGGTTGATTTATATATACCCTTGACAACCTCGACATGAGGGGATAATGATAACAGGTAAATAAGGAGAAGTTGCTTGTACGGAATGTGAACAGATGGATGCACAGAAGCTGCAGCACGATGAGTGAACACAATAGCTCACCGCAAACTTTGTACTCAGATGACATAAAAGAGATCCATGTTCCTGATTTAATACGACTATTTTCTATATAGAAAGTATATTCTACATCCATTATCACTGTGTTTACGTTATAAATACATATTTGCATGATTATTATATTTTCATTTAAATGGAGAATAATTTATGCTGAACATGTTTATCATGATCAGGGGAGTGGAAGTATATAAAAACAAGAGCACCGCATACAGCACAGACACTCGACTTATAGAAAACAGAAAAAAAACTGAGCTGAACAAAAAACCTTTGCCGGACGACCACGCCGCCAGGGTCATGACAATAGCTCTCTTTTTTCAAAAGTCGAGCTAATAAGTTAACTTGTCCGCATTTTTCAGTATTTTCTTATTTTGAGTGATAGACTAACTGTAAATGAGCTGATATTGCATGCAACAGTCTGTCAGTTTGCCAGTTTTTTACTTTTATATCATATTCTTTATTCAGATCACTTTTTACTTTCTTATTTCTGGCTTATTACTGCCATTTTTTTTTTATTAAAAACACTTTGATCCATACAACTTGCAGACAATGCAAATCTTAAATGTCATGCAGACGTGGACAAAACAAAATTATAATGCAAGGTAAACAATAAAACCCGGTCAAAATCTAGAAGTCGGAAAATACTTGCTCTTATTGAATTTAAAGAATAAATTAACTAACAATCAGTGGTTGAATTTTAATTTGTTTGTGTATTAAATAACAAATTGTCTTCTATTTGAAATCAATCAATTTTAGTGCCGATTCATCTGAGCGATAAGAACCAAGAATGACGAATGATGGGGTTCATAACATACAGGGTCCTTCGTATATCTCTATTGAAATTGACAGGCATGCGCGAAATCTAAGAAAAAATATGAAAGTGTTCAACAATAAGTCGTTTATTTCGTACCGCAGGAGATCGATCTATATCGCAAGATACGGATTTTGAGCGACCCAGTTTTTCACCGATACAATTTCTTCTGCGAATATTCTTATTTCATTTTTTCTTCATTTGATTATTGGATTAATCTATGTCTTGTAATATGTGTGTAGGGATTAGTTACACTTCAGTTATCGGGTATCAGTTGCATACAATATAATTTACACATTGTAAATTTACATCTGTCAAACAAAGACAAACATTTCACTCAATAAACCATTTATTTATTGAAATGATTCCAAATAAAGGTGGTGAAAATGTACAATAGTTCTAAAAAGTTAAACTAGCCAACTGAGCTTCATAAAACTGCTTTATCATGTGGTGTCCTGCGTGACTAACAATACAACTTAAAACCCACACTACTTTTTATTTAAAGCTAAAAACTATTTTGTCATTTGAAATCAAACAGCTTTAGATATTGTTCTATTCATATACTGCATTTAATTAGACACAAGTCAAATATTTCAAAAGAGGACAACACAGTGTTTGTGATGTAACACGAAATCCTGGACACCATATTATGGTTCATATGGGAAATGGGATATTAGTTATAATGGACTTACTCATTTTACTAGAATGCAACCGATCTTCAGAAAACATCACACCAAACTTCAAAACATCTTTCTGAAACAATAAGGGATAATTTGTAAACCATTTCCCACTTACAACCAATTTGCAGCAGACGACTTTCAAGGCAAAAATATGGGAAATTTCTACCAGTCATGAGTGTTGATGGTGAATTTATCATTTTCCTGATGTGGTGTTAAAACCCTTTCAACATACACCAACTCTGCAGAAGAAGACATTGAAAACACTTTTGTCAAAAATATGGAAAATCTCTATATTTAAAAGTTTAATTATGGATAAGAGTTGAAATTATTGTGACAAAAGGAGAAACTGCTCATAATGAGCATTTTGCTCCTTTTGTCACAATGTATTCAAAGTTGTCTGCTGAAGAATTGTCTGGGTACAACTCATCTCCTATAAAAACACTTGAGAAACAAGAGGACCATGTTGGCCCTGTATCGCTCACCTGAATTATGCAATTTGATTGGGATGCCCACCACAATCACTTTTTACCATTCAACATGCCTAGAGGTAATCTTGTACAGGGTCACCAAAGGAACATTTCAGTAAAATCATTTGGAAATTGGCCAGATATTTTTGGAGAAGAGGAGTTTTTAAGTTTACAATATAACCGTATAAGGCAAAACTGCCCCACCCCAACCCTGGCGACCACATTTTTAGACCAATCAAGGTGGCTTGCAAATATCAGATAAAAAGTCACCCCATCAACACTTCTACAAAATTATTTGTAAATCGGACATAGACTTTTTTAGAAGAAGATTTTCACTTTAGCCTATAGAAGGCAAAACAGCCCTGCCCTCTGATGGCCAGGGTTTTCAACTAATAAACATGGCTTGAAGGAATCTGATTGAGGGTCACCCTAGGAACATTTCTACAAAATATTTTGGAAATCTGCCAGATACTTTTTGAGAAGAAGACTTTTAAAGTTTTCAATAAAGTCTTATTACGCAAAACACCCGCCCCCATAGCGGCCATGTTTTTTTTTACTAAACAACATGGCTTAAAGGAATCTGATAGAGGGTCAACCAAGCAACATTTCTACAAAATTATTTGAAAATCAGCCAACCAGTTTGTGAGAAGAAGAATTTAAACAAGAGGGCCATGAAGGCCCTAGATTTCATGGCCCTAGATCGCTCATCTTAATTATACAATGTACTGCAATGCAAAACACATCAAGACAATTATTCTGAATGCAACCTCCACAGTGTTAACAAGATTTTCCTTCATTTGGCCTAGTGATTTAAATTTTTTACCTGATATGACCCATATTCCAACATGGACTAGATATCATCAAGACAACATTCTGACAAAGTTTCAACTTGCTCAAAGTAAAAAATGCGGCCTCCGGAGTTTGAACAATATTTTTCCTTTATTTACCTTGTTTCTGACCCATTATTACCCATATTCGAACTTGACCTAGATATCATTCAGCTCAACATTCTGACCAAATTTCAAGCTGCTGAAACAAAAGATGTTGCTTCTACAGTGTTAACAAGATTTCCTTACAATTTGGCCTAGTGAACTACTTTCTGACCCAATATGACCCATATTCAAACTTGACCTAGACATTTTTAAGACAAACATTCTGAAAAAATTTCAAACTGCTGAAGCAAATATTGCGGCCTCTGGAGAGTTAACAAGATTTTCCTTCAATTTGACCTAGTGACCTACTTTTTGACCCGACATGACCCATGTTCCAACTTGACCTACATATCATCAAGACAAACATTCTGATAAAGTTTCAATATGCTCAAGTTGAAAATGTGGCCTCTAGAGTGTTAACAAGATTTCCCTTCAATTTGACCTAGTGACCTATTTTTTGACCTCATAAGGCCCAGTTTCGAACACATGTTTGGTTGCCATGGAAACCAGAAGAATTCTGCATGGCTTCAACATATTTGAAGGAATTATAGTGAGTACATTAAGAGAATGCTTGCTGTGAAGTTTCATTCCAATTGACCCACTGGTTACTGAGGAGAAGATGTTGACAGACGTTCAGCGGATGCCGGACATAGGGCGATCACAATAACTCACCTGGAGCACTTTGTGCTTGGGTGAGCTAAAAATACAGAGACTGTCAAGGTGGTCCTGTAAGCTAACATGCATACCATAGATGTGAAAATACTTAACCCTTTCCCTCATATAGACGCTTTCTGACGCCTCTGCAGCAGACAGCTTTTTGAAAACATAGTGACAAAAGAAGAAATTGCACAAAACGTGCAATTTCTCCTTTTGCCACAATGTTTTCCACTTTTTGTCATGGGTTATCCATTCAATTAAGGAGATTTTCTATTCTTTGGCAAAATACGTTCAAAGTCGTCTGCTGCAGAATTGCCGTATGAGGGAAAGGGTTAAGGAAGTAATTTGATAACAAGAGGCTCTACATCACTTGAAAATGTTTATTGATTGATTGATGTTTTAATGCTTCTTTCAACAATTTTTCTGTTAAATCACGACGTCTCCTGGTTAAGTTACCAGTTCTACTTGTCCGTTAATCCTGACACCAGTCAGTCAGCTGTTATGCTAAACCCCGCAACCCTGAGCGCCAAGGAGGGCAGCCATTACTACCATTTTTAAAGTCTTTGGTATGACCCCGCTGGGGATGAAACCTGCGACCTCCCACGTCTGAGGTGGATACTCTCTACCACTACACCAACAAGGCTGTCACTATAAGGCAAGATCAATATTCATAGAACTTAACCCTTTTCCACATATAAATGCTTTCTTATGCCTCTGCAGCAGACGACTTTGGAAAACATGATGAGCAATTCCACCTTTTTACCACAATATTTTTAATCCTTTTCCTCATACGACAATTCTGCAGCAGACGACTTTGAACGTATTTTGTCAAAACATAGAAAATCTCCATAGTTGAATGGATAACCTATGACAAAAAGTGGAAAACATTGTGGCAAAAGGAGTAATTGCACGTTTTGTGCAATTTCTTCTTTTGTCACTATGTTTACAAAAAGCCGTCTGCTGCAGAGGCGTCAGAAAGCGTCTATTTGAGGGAAAGGGTTAACGCTATTCACTTATTTCAATTGCATTTATAGAGATAATTCATATTTCTATATTGCTGTTTTCAAAGTCGTCGGCTACCGATTCGCTACCTATTGAAGACCCAAAATAGTCATATGACCTTTGACATCTAATTGGAACTTGACCTTGAAACAAGCTGTTTGTTACGCAAGCAAAAACAATATGTCTCCCCATTACATGGAGCGAGACATATTGATACAGAATTGAAAACAAAGCAGACTTGGAAAGATTGTGTTTTCTTAATCAATTCTCCATTTTGAACAAAATGTTGTCAGGAGACATCAAAAGTTATTTGTAATTTAGCTGTTTCATATTAACTCACCATTTCACTGGCATTATGAACAGTTATTTCGTTATCAGCGCCACCTTTTATATGTGTCAAAGTTTTCCCTGAAAAATAAATTAGAAGACTTACTTAAAGGTTTAATACAAAACTATTTATCTATACAATTGTCTTGTTACAATTTACAACATTTATATTTAGACAATTTTAAAGAAGATGACTTGAGTGCATTGTGAGTAAAGAAAAATTGCAAAAAACAAACCATTCATCCTTTCCTAACATCAAGGTATTGAAATAATGCTTCCAAATTTTCAGCTTCTATTTATCCCTCAGGTGTTTTTAAAGCTGACAATTCTAAAAAGAGAGCCAAGATGGCCCAATAAGATCACCTTGGTGATAGCACAGTAGCAAATGAGTTACTGCATATGTTGGAAACATCTAATCAAGACCGGGAAAGAAACTGCGTATTCTGAAAAGCAGTAGAGTCACCAAAGGAACATTTATGCAAAATTATTTTCCTCCACCACCACGCGGTCATGTTTTTTAACGGATTGGAATAATTCGAACAATTTCAGTGGAGGGTCACACATTGAACATTTGTGCCATGTGATTTTTAAATCGGGGAAGTACATATGCTCAACATTTACATATGTAAGGAAAATAAGCTTAGCCCTCCTGGACCCTGTGGCTATATTATTCAATGTATTGGAAGAATTTAACCAATCTTAGTAGAGGGTCACCAAAGGAGCATAAGTGCCAAATAATTTTCAAATTGAGCCAGTACTTTGGGACAAGAAGATTTTTAAAGTATTGGCATTTTTCCTCTTTCTGATGTCCGTCAAAAAAGTTCTAAATGGAAATAAATTCTTTGAATAAGTTTGAAAGTAAACCAACTAAGGAACATTCCTGTAAAATTATTTTGAAATTGGTCCATTGGTTTAGGAGGAGAAGTTGTTTATAAGATAATGTAAAAGGACAGATGGATTGACAGACAGATGACAACAGACGGTGAATATAAGCCCACCCCGCACTTTGTGCTCAGGCAAGATTAAATAAACGCAATATATAATAGATTCAAAATAAAATTGATATAAGATTCGATATAGATTCGAACCCATTCGCTTGAGGAGCAAACTTATATTTAACCTATGCCGTTATTGACTGAGCTAACCAAAAAAGCATTACAAGCATGAAGATTAAACAAGAGATTGATACCTATACTCATTTGATGGAATTTCCCGATATGTTTAAAATATTGAAAATGAGTTTAACAAATATATAACTTTAAAATAATCAGAAAATAAAGTAATCAGAAGAAATGCATGATTTAAAATTCAATTAATTTGATTGAGATCGTGCCAATTTTTTTTGTAATAGAATGCTTGGTTTTGGCAGCGATCTAAGTGAAACTTGCCTTCTGACATTTCCATGTTGTTTAATTCAAATCCCTCCAACCATGCCTCAGGACGGATGGACAGACAACACCAATCCAATATCCCGCCTGCCTTTAGCAGGAGATAATGATTTTGCATGAACAATGAAAATTCTTCATCAATATATGTGATGGTTACCCCATATCTGGCAGCCTCTGGCATTATAACAAAACCTTAGTCTCGGTAAAGATGTTTTATTGCAGGGAGACAAATATGGGAAAACATACAATTTTGGTCAACCCTTTCCCACATATAGACGCTTCCTGACGCCTCTGCTCTAGCCAACTTTTGAAAACATGGTGACAAAAGAAGAAATTGCTCAAAACAGGCAATTCCTCTTTGTGCCTCAATGTGTTCAACTCTGTTCAATATTATATATTCATTCACAGAGGTTTTCCGTATTTCTGCCTTGATCTGTTCATCTGCTGCAGATTTGCTGTATGTGGGAAAGGGTTAAATTACAATTGAAATAACTCTCACCTGAGAGTATATAATGTGAGCTGCATCTAGTGATTTGAGGTATAGGTGCCCATTTTTATACAGAGATGTGAGAGACGACTCAGATGAGCATACTACCAGTCTCACAAGAGCCTCCACCGACCACTTTCTATGTTATATTTCCCAAAATGCATCTTCTGACAGAAACTAGAAGGGTATCGTTACTCGATTTATGCTGATTTCAAATTAACCCTTTCCCACATATAGAAGCCTACGTTCGCATCTTCAGCAGACGACATTTGAAACTAGGTCAAAAGGAGAAACTGCTCGTTATGATCAACATATCCTCTTGCGGCAACATTTTCAACTCTTTTCCATAATTAAACCTTCACTTATAGTTTTTCCATATTTTTGCCTTTTAATTTTCAATTTTGTCTGCTGCAGATTTGTTGTATGTAGAAAAGGGTTTAAATTATAAATGCTAAACCGGAGTCACCAAGAACCCCAAATTACCAAATACGGCTCATATGTATTTGTATAATGGTTTGAAAGCTTACCATAGATGCCTGATGTATTCGCCCAGCTTAGATGTGTCACAAAAATATGGTGCATTTTCACTGAATTTAAAGGTCTGAAATTGAAATTGTCATTTTTTGAAGACATCATGTCAAAAGAAGAAATGTCTTATGTTCTCAACTTTATTTAATTATCATACTTTTTTTTGGAAGAGATTCTCCATTCTTTTCCATCGACATCTGCTGCAGATATGTTGTATTTGGAAAAGTTGTGTACGTCAAATTCTAAAAGCCTAATTGGACCAATAAGTTAAGACTTTGGCAGCAAACATCTTTGAAAATGTCTTTAATTTTTTTTAGAAAGTAACTATAAAAGTAAGAATAATTATTCATTAGCGTTGAAAACATTGTGTTCTTTTGCCAAAATGGTTTCAAAACTTGTCTGATGCAGATGCGGGAGTGTTTTGACACATCTACAGAAAACAGCTTTCAATACAAAGGTCATATGACCGGATGTGATTCATTTGAAAAAATCTGTTTTCCTTCATATAAACGCTTTCGGACGCCTCTGCAGCAGACAGCTTTTTTGAAAACATAGTGACAAAAGAAGAAATTGCACAAAACGTGCAATTTCTCCTTTTGCCACAATGTTTTCCACTTGTAGTCATAGGTTATCCATTCAATTATTGAGATTTTCTATGTTTTGACAAAATACGTTCAAAGTCGTCTGCTGCAGAATAGCCGTATGAGGGAAAGGGTTAACATCAACATATTTTAGATGTTTCCCACATACAACAAATCTACAGCAGGCATCTGAAAATACACATTAGCAAAAAAGTCCCTATAAATGAAAGTACAACATGAGCCTCGCAGTGTTGTTTTGTACAGATGTATTATAGTCACTGTGACCTTGACCTTTGACCTAGGTTAGTGTAACATGAATCTGCCGTAAATCTGATGTAAATGAAACTGTTTATAAAAGTTTGACAGAATTCAGTCCACAAATGAAAGTGTACAGACATTTAATAGTCACTTAACCTTGACCTTTAACCTTGATCTTCAAATGTGAACACGACCAAGTGCTCTAGATACTGAACTGGTGTATTAAGTATGAAGAATTTCCCTCCACAAATGAAAATGCTAGAACAATGAAATAATATCTTACAGAGCTATTAGAGGCACTGTAAACTTGACCTTTGACCTATGTCTGTGAAATGCCAACTCATACCAGAAGCGATGCTTGTGAACATATGTGTGAAGTTTAATAACAATTGGATAAGATATGAAGTCACTAATGTTGTTGGGACACATATACAAAGGCAGATCACTATATCAACGTCCTCGTCCCTAGAGGATCCCTATAGGATAATAAACACTTTTAGTTGAAAACATTGTGACAAAAGGAGGAATTGTTTATTATGAGCAATAATTATACTTCTGTTTACCACAATATTTTCACAAATCGTCTGCTGTAGAAAAGATTGATCATTTAGCTTATTACAGCTGTGGCTGGTAACTTTAATCCTTTCCAACCTGTAGACACATTTTGATGCATCTGCATCCGACAACTAATGAAAAGGTTTTGCCAAGAGGAGAAATTGCTGTAAATGAACAATTTCTCCATTTGCCACAATGTTTTCAGATCTGTCGGAGTGTCCAATAATTGTCCAGATGTTTTCAAACTTGTCTGCTGTAGATTTGTTGTTTAATGGAAAGAGGGGCTAAAGAATGTTCTTGAATCCAGAACGGGTTCTGGTAAAAATTAATCATAATTGATCCATTTCAAACAGTTTTAACAAATTTCAAACCATTTCCAAGATACGGAAAATTTGATGTCTCTTTCGCACAAATCTTAAACCAATTACTCATTGCCGGCAACTTTTCATTTTCACACAATGTTTTCTACTACGGTAGATCTTAAAACAAGAGCACCGCGTACGGCACAGACGCTCGACTGATAGGGAGAAAAACAAGAGCTGTCGGAGGACAGCGCGCTCGACTATATGCCTCTTATTCACATAAAGCACTATTTCATTATATTGCACTTAAGTACTTTTAAATTATATATACTCTATATGTAAAAGCAACTGAACAGTTACATACATTTAAAAGTCAATCAAGGGCAATAACTCGATATTAAAGTTAAAAATCATGAATGAAAGGTATTAGATGTAATTATATTCCAAATATGAAATCCCTAGAACAAGTACTTATTGAGAAAAATTAAAAATTAAAATAAAATTCTAACTTGCCCTAAAACTTTAACTATCCAAAATAATGTTTTTTATCCCAAAAAGAAGGTCAAACTCAACATCTTCAGCATTCAATGTGAAGAAAGGTATTATATGTAATTAAATTCCATTTATGAAAGCCCTAGCACAAGTACTTATTGAGAAAAATTAAAAATTAAAATAAAATTCCAACTTGCCCTAAAACTTTAACCATCCAAAATCATGTTTTTTACCCCAAAAAGAAGGTCAAACTCAACATCTTCAGCATTCAATGTGAAGAAAGGTATTATATTTAATTATATTCCAAATATGAAAGCCCTAGCACAAGTACTTATTGAGAAAAATTAAAAATTAAAATAAAATTCCAACTTGCCCTAAAACTTTAACCACCCAAAATCATGTTTTTTACCCCAAAAAGAAGGTCAAACTCAACATCTTCAGCATTCAATGTGAAGAAAGGTATTATATGTAATTATATTCCAAATATGAAAGCCCTAGCACAAGTACGTATTGAGAAAAATTAAAAATTAAAATAAAATTCAAACTCAACATCTTCAGCATTCAATGTGAAGAAAGGTATTATATGTAATTAAATTCCAAATATGAAAGCCCTAGCACAAGTACTTATTGAGAAAAATTAAAAATTAAAATAAAATTCCAACTTGCCCTAAAACTTTAACTATCCAAAATCATGTTTTTTATCCCAAAAAGAAGGTCAAACTCAGCATCTTCAGCATTTAATGTGAAGAAAGGTATTATATGTAATTAAATTCCAAATATGAAAGCCCTAGCACAAGTACTTATTGAGAAAAATTAAAAATTAAAATAAAATCCATCTTGCCCTAAAACTTTAACCACCCAAAATCATGTTTTTTACCCCAAAAAGAAGGTCATACTCAGCGTCTTCAGCATTCAATGTGAAGAAAGGTATTATATGTAATTAAATTCCAACTATGAAAGCACTAGCACAAGTACGTATTGAGAAAAATTAAAAATTAAAATAAAATTCTAACTTGCCCTAAAACTTTAACTATCCAAAATAATGTTTTTTATCCCAAAAAGAAGGTCAAACTCAACATCTTCAGCATTCAATGTGAAGAAAGGTATTATATGTAATTAAATTCCATTCATGAAAGCCCTAGCACAAGTACTTATTGAGAAAAATTAAAAATTAAAATAAAATTCCAACTTGCCCTAAAACTTTAACTATCCAAAATCATGTTTTTTACCCCAAAAAGAAGGTCAAACTCAACATCTTCAGCATTCAATGTGAAGAAAGGTATTATATGTAATTATATTCCAAATATGAAAGCCCTAGCACAAGTACGTATTGAGAAAAATTAAAAATTAAAATAAAATTCTAACTTGCCCTAAAACTTTAACTATCCAAAATAATGTTTTTTATCCCAAAAAGAAGGTCAAACTCAACATCTTCAGCATTCAATGTGAAGAAAGGTATTATATGTAATTAAATTCCATTTATGAAAGCCCTAGCACAAGTACTTATTGAGAAAAATTAAAAATTAAAATAAAATTCCAACTTGCCCTAAAACTTTAACCATCCAAAATCATGTTTTTTACCCCAAAAAGAAGGTCAAACTCAACATCTTCAGCATTTAATGTGAAGAAAGGTATTATATTTAATTATATTCCAAATATGAAAGCCCTAGCACAAGTACTTATTGAGAAAAATTAAAAATTAAAATAAAATTCCAACTTGCCCTAAAACTTTAACCACCCAAAATCATGTTTTTTACCCCAAAAAGAAGGTCAAACTCAACATCTTCAGCATTCAATGTAAAGAAAGGTATAATATATAATTATATTCCAAATATGAAAGCCCTAGCACATGTACTTCTTGAGAAAAATTAAAAATTAAAATAAAATTCCAACTTGCCCTAAAACTTTAACCACCCAAAATCATGTTTTTTACCCCAAAAAGAAGGTCAAACTCAACATCTTCAGCTTTCAATGTGAAGAAATGTATTATATGTAATTATATTCCAAATATGAAAGCCCTAGCACAAGTACGTATTGAGAAAAATTAAAAATTAAAATAAAATTCTAACTTGCCCTAAAACTTTAACTACCCAAAATAATGTTTTTTATCCCAAAAAGAAGGTCAAACTCAACATCTTCAGCATTCAATGTGAAGAAAGGTATTATATGTAATTAAATTCCATTTATGAAAGCCCTAGCACAAGTACTTATTGAGAAAAATTAAAAATTAAAATAAAATTCCAACTTGCCCTAAAACTTTAACCATCCAAAATCATGTTTTTTACCCCAAAAAGAAGGTCAAACTCAACATCTTCAGCATTCAATGTGAAGAAAGGTATTATATTTAATTATATTCCAAATATGAAAGCCCTAGCACAAGTACTTATTGAGAAAAATTAAAAATTAAAATAAAATTCCAACTTGCCCTAAAACTTTAACCACCCAAAATCATGTTTTTTACCCCAAAAAGAAGGTCAAACTCAACATCTTCAGCATTCAATGTGAAGAAAGGTATTATATGTAATTATATTCCAAATATGAAAGCCCTAGCACAAGTACGTATTGAAAAAAATTAAAAATTAAAATAAAATTCTAACTTGCCCTAAAACTTTAACTATCCAAAATAATGTTTTTTATCCCAAAAAGAAGGTCAAACTCAACATCTTCAGCATTCAATGTGAAGAAAGGTATTATATGTAATTAAATTCCATTTATGAAAGCCCTAGCACAAGTACTTATTGAGAAAAATTAAAAATTAAAATAAAATTCCAACTTGCCCTAAAACTTTAACCATCCAAAATCATGTTTTTTACCCCAAAAAGAAGGTCAAACTCAACATCTTCAGCATTCAATGTGAAGAAAGGTATTATATGTAATTATATTCCAAATATGAAAGCCCTAGCACAAGTACTTATTGAGAAAAATTAAAAATTAAAATAAAATTCCAACTTGACCTAAAACTTTAACCACCCAAAATCATGTTTTTTACCCCAAAAAGAAGGTCAAACTCAACATCTTCAGCATTCAATGTAAAGAAAGGTATAAGATGTAATTATATTCCAAATATGAAAGCCCTAGCACATGTACTTCTTGAGAAAAATTAAAAATTAAAATAAAATTCCAACTTGCCCTAAAACTTTAACCACCCAAAATCATGTTTTTTATCCCAAAAAGAAGGTCAAACTCAGCATCTTCAGCATTCAATGTGAAGAAAGGTATTATATGTAATTAAATTCCAAATATGAAAGCCCTAGCACAAGTACTTATTGAGAAAAAATAAAAATAAAAATAAAATTCCAACTTGCCCTAAAACTTTAACCACACAAAATCATGTTTTTTACCCCAAAAAGAAGGTCAAACTCAGCATCTTCAGCATTCAATGTGAAGAAAGGTATAAGATGTAACTATATTCCAAATATGAAAGCCCTAGCACAAATAATTATGAATGAAAATGCCAACTTGCCCTAAAACTTTAACCGGACGCCGACGCCGGGGCGAGTAGTAAAGCTCTCATATTCTTCGAATAGTCGAGCTAAAAATAAATAAAATGAGCTAAACAAAAAACCTTAACCGGACGACAACGCCAGGGTCATGACAATAGCTCTCGTTATTTTCAAAAGTCGAGCTAATAAGTAATATTTGAAAATTAAAAGAAAATTCCCAGAAAGGTGTTTGAAGCAGAAGAAAAAATTGTATATATGGGAAAAGCGTAAGGTCTACAGAGATCCAGATAAGAAGGGGTTTACAGCCCTTTTCCTCAAAAGATCTTTCTTATTATCCAATCAAACCCTATGATGTGGATACTCAAAAGAATCATCTCACTGAGACGATTCTTTTGAGTACCAACAATATAGCATAAGAGGGTAAATAAGGGTTTTAGAACATGCAAGACGCTCCTTATCCCTTTCCCTCATATAAACGCTTACTGACGCCTCTGCAGCAGACGGCTTTTTGAAAACATAGTGACAAAAGAAGAAATTGCACAAAACATTGCAATTTCTCCTTTTGTCACAGTGTTTTCCACTTTTAATCATAGGTTATCCATTCAATTATAGAGATTTTCCATTATTTGACAAAATATGTTCAAAGTCGTCTGCTGCAGAATTGTCGTATGAGGGAAAGGGTTATCTAGAGCTCTGGGTCTATGAATGTAGAAAATCCACTTACGATTTCATTGATGCATTCTGACAACCGTCACCACAGTTGAAAAGGTATCTGAAAGAAAAACCACCAAGTCAGAGATCAATATACAGAGGTTCAGAAAAGGAGGCGAATACAGCTCTTTCCCCCCATCAATAACTCTCTTATCATCCAACCAAACCCTATGACAGAAAAGCTTTTACTAGAAAGTACTGGTAGAAAGATATTTTTTAACAAGAGTACCGCAAACAGTACATAATACGCCCGTCAGGAACTTCTTTGTAACTCATGCAGATATTGACAAATATTCTAAGTCCATAAAGGGGCATAACTCATTCAAATATTGACGAAATCACAGGAAATATGAACTTGATCTGTGACACATCACTACAAAGCCTTATACAAAATTTCAGCTCAATAGCTCAAAGTATGTAAGAAAAAAGTGCGGAAAACCCGAACGGACGGAGGGACGGACGGACAGACGGAGGGAGAGACATGACCATACCATAATACGTACCGTTTTTAAGAAACGGTCGTATAAAAACCTTTAGCTGCATACAGTTCAAACAATATTGCTCCACATAAAGCGCACAAAAAACTTACCCTCTGTTGCATATGTCTTCTCTAAGAGATTATAAGAGATTTTTTGAAAACTAGAAATAAAATGAAGTATTATAGTAGAATGTCAACAAAGGAACAATGCTGTGAAATGATATAACACGAGGACCATGCACGATGGTCCTTTATCTCTCACTTAATTTTAACTTCAGGTTTTGACTCTATACATGTAAGGAAAAGAAGACACGCCCCCAGGAGACTGTGTTTTTCAACAGATCAAACAATTTGTTACATCTTTGTAAAGAGTATGAGTAAAAGAAACATTAACACAAAATTATTTTCAAATCAGAACAGCACTTTTGGACAGGAAAAATTATTAAGTTTTCACTATATATATGTACATCAGGGCTCTTGAGAATTGAACATTTGCCGGTTTAGACCAATTTTTAATTTGCCAGATCGATTTCAATAAAAAATCTGCAAAAAAAAAATCAGCACACAACATAATCATGTTGACATAGCAGTTTGATCGGCCATTTACGGAAATTAAGGCTAAAACAGGTCTGCACCATGGTGGCATGTTTTTGAACGGATCAGAATAATTGGAACAATCTTCGTAGAGGGTCACCCAAGCAAAAGTTGTGCCACATTATTTCCCATTTGACAAGGTTTGGAATTTCATTATTTTATCAATTCTTCAGCAACTCATCGCAGACTTTTTCCGCCATGTTTTCAACTCTTTTCCATATTTAAAATTTTGCTATTAGAGATTTTATATAACTTTGCATAGATGTTTATAATGTAGTCTGCTGATTTGTTGTACGTGGGACAGGGTTTAAACTACAATTGTTGTAGACGGTAAATAAAAGAACACTTCTGCCAAATCATCTTGTTTTCCATCTGTTTCCATCTCGGAGGCCTTCAACTTAGTATCCTGTAAGCATGGGCTGTCTGATCTTTCTATTTAAAGTGAAGGTTGATTGATTGATTGATAGAGGTTTAATGCAATTTTCAAAAAAAAATCCGTCCACCAACTCATGTGTTTCCTGCCTTTCTTATACCAGTACTCCACACAAGTCTTTCTAAGCAACTGGCTTCTTTGCCACATAGACAGTTAGACCATTGGTGAAAGACAAATATAGCTTATCAGAGCTGGGGTTCGACTCACAACCCATAGATTGACAGCCAGTGTCGCTACCAGGGTTGAAGTGTAGGGCCCCAGCTAATTAAACTATTTATTCTATTGCAATATATTTATATTTCTACCAGGTTTGCAGATGAGAAGCATCTTGCATATCTATTCACACTTTCCCTTTAATACAACAAATCTGCACAAAAAGATTTGAAAACATCTACACAACAAGAGGACCATGATGGTCCTATATCGCTCACCTGATTTAATCAAACTTAAAAAGTTTTCAGTGTTCTTTCCCTTATATGAGTCTATGAAAAAAAAGTGACCCCCGCCGAGGGGTCATTTTGGACCCCAGGGCTATAATTTGAACAATCTTGGTAAACTAGATGATGCTACATACCAAATATCAAAGGCCTGGGGCGTCTACTTTTAGACAAGAAGGTTTTTTAAGTTTTTTCTCTATATGAGTCTATGTAAAACAATAGACCCCAGGGCTATAATTTGAACACTCTTTGTAAAGATCCACTAGATGATGCTACATACCCAATATCAAAGGCCTTGGCCCTCTACTTTTAGACAAAAAATTTTTTAAAGTTTTTCCCCTATATGAGTCTATGTAAAACAAGTGACCCCCGGGGAAGGGTCATTTTTTACCCCAGGGCTATAATTTGAACAATCTTCGTACAGGTTCACTAGATGATGCTACATACCAAATATCAAAGGCATGGGCCTTCTACTTTTAGACAAGAAGATTTTTAAAGTTTTTCCCCTATATGAGCCTATGTTAAACAAGTGACCCCCAGGGAGGGGTCATTTTTGACCCCAGGCCTATAATTTGAACAATCTTGGTACAGGTTCACTAGATGATGCTACATACCCAATATCAAAGGCATGGGCCTTCTACTTATAGACAAGAAGATTTTTTAAGTTTTTCCCCTACATGTATATGAGTCTATGTTAAACAAGTGACCCCCGGGGAGGGGTCATTTTTGACCCCAGGGCTATAATTTGAACAATCTTGGTAGAGGTTCACTAGATGATGCTACATACCCAATATCAAAGGCCTGGGCCCTCTACTTTTAGACAAGAAGATTTTTAAAGTGTTTCCCCTATATGAGTCTATTTAAACAAGTGACCCCCGGGGAAGGGAAATTTTTCGACCCCAGGGCTATAATTTGAACAAGCTTGGTAGAGGTTCACTAGATGATGCTACATACCAAATATCAAAGGCATCGGCCTTCTACTTTTAGACAAGAAGATTTTTAAAGTTTTTCCCCAATATAATTTGAACAATCTTAGTAGAGGTTCACTAGATGATGCTACATACCAAATATCAAAGGCATGGGCCTTCTACTTTCAGACAAGAAGATTTTTTAAGTTTTGGCTAATTTCCCCTTTTTTGTTGCCAAAGTTGTGCATGGAATATAATTTTTTGAACAAGTTTGAAAGAGATCCACCCAAGGAACATTCCTGTAAAATTATTTTGAATTTGGTTAATTGGTGTAGGAGGAGAAGTCGTTTGTAGGAAAATGTGAACGGACGGACGACGTAGGACGACGACGACGATGGACGGTGAGCGATCACAAAAGCTCACCTTGCACTTCGTGCATTGGTGAGCTAAAAACAGTGAAAGTTTCATAATTAACAAGAGTTGAAAACATTGTGGTAAACGTGCAATTTCTCCGTTCGTCACCATGTTTTCAACTCAATTCAATTATTGCTCTTTCATTTAAAGCGATTTTCTGTGCTTTTGCCTAGACATTTTCAAAGACGTCTGCTGCAAATTTGTTGTATGTGGGAAAGGGATAAGAGAACTCGGTTCAACTTTGGGAAAACTTACATCTTTTCATCTGATTCCAGACTGAGGATTCTTGGACTACCCTGATTGCCACATTCAATAACTGTCACCCTTGCATTTTTATTTTTGATTTTTGATTCCCCGAAGACCTCCATTAATGCCGTCATCTGGAAAAAATTAAAACAAGACAGCCATGAGGCCCTAGATGCTCAACTGAGAATGTGCTCTTTAACCCATTCCCCCATATAGACGCTTCCTGACACCTCTGCAGCAGACAGCTTTTTGAAAAAATAGTGACAAAAGAAGAAATTGCTCAAAACAAACAATTACTCCTTTTGACACAATGTTTTCTACTTTTAGTCATAGGTTATCCATTCATTTATGGAGATTTTTTTTTCTTTTTTTGACAAAATATGATCAAAGTCGTCTGCTGCAGAATTGTTGTATGAGGGAAAGGGTTAACCCTTTCCTATATTTAGAAGCTTTCTGAAATCTCTGTAGAAGACTTTTGAAAAATACAGTCTGTAGTAGCAAAAGGATAAATTTCATAAAGAGCAATTTCTCCTTTTGCCACAATGTTTTCATCTTTGTTCAACAACTGTTGTCATTTTAAGAATTTCCCATATTTTTGCCTTCATGTTTTAAAAGTTGTTTGCTGCAAATTTATTGTATGTAGGAAAGGGTTCAATACAAGATCAAGACTTTCATACATCACATTATATTATTCTGATGCAACTTAAATGTTTTGCATTTACAGTTTATCTGCATTATAAGTGCATAATGCCAAAATCCCTAAGGAACACGTATTTTTTATAATTTGAACACAATTTGTAGAGGGCTCTTTTCTAGAACATTTCTACCAAATATCTTGAAAAAAGAAAAGCCTTTTGAAAGTGTTTCATATTGCTCCTTTCCTAGTGCTGTCGCTGCTATTGAAATCCACAAATCAAAAGGGATTTACCATTTTTTTGCAGTCATCTTTAAAACATTTCTGCAAACTACCAGAGACGAATTTCAAAATGTTGTCATTTAACCACCTTTTACATGTTACCTTGCAGTCCTGTTTTGTTAACCCTTTCCCAAATACAGAAGCTTTCTGAAACACCTGCAGCAGACGACCTTTGATAAGATTGTAACAAAAGGAGAAATTGCTCATTATGAAATTACTCCTTTTGCCACAGTGTTTTCAACTCTTTAAAGTTTTCTGTAATTACACTTTCATTTTATGAGCCTAGGCTTTCCAAATGTTTTTTTAAATTGTCTGCTGCTGATATGATGCATGTGGGAAATGGATCAATATGACTTGAGAATTTAGTCACATAAGGTACATTTCTGCTAAATGATATTGAAATCTGAGCAGAAGAATGTTACAGTTTTGCCATTTTACCCCTTTTCTGATGCAACCAAGTGGCCAGGTTTTGTAACAAATCAATATTTAGTAGAGGGTTACCGAAGGATAATTTCTGCCAAATTACCTTGAAAATAGACCAAAACTTATACAGCAGAAAAATTGTTCGCTGTATAAAATTATGATAGTTTTCAATGCTCTTACTTTTTAAATGTAGAAAAAAAAGAGCCCCTGGTGGTCATGATTTTCAATGGATCGAATAATTTCAACATATTTGGAAGTGGCCATTTTTTTCAAAGGATCCGAATAATTTGAACAACCTTGGTAGAGGGTTACCCAAAGAACATTTGTGCCTTGGCCCAAGTTACTCAAATCTGGTTAGTACTTATGGACAAGAAGATTTTGAAGTTTTCACATTTTTCCCTTCTTACTGTTGTCGCAGCAACCAAAATTCTTCATAGAATTGATTATTAACCCTTTCCCTCATAAGACAATTCTGCAGCAGATGACTTTGAACATATTTTGTCAAAAACATTGAAAATCTCTATAATTGAATGGATATTAAACCTATGACTAAAAGTGGAAAACATTGTGGCCAAAGGAGAAATTGCTTGTTTTGAGCAATTTCTTCTTTTGTCACTTTGTTTTCAAAAAGTCGTCTGCTTCAGAGGCGTCAGAAAGCGTCTATATGAGGGAAAGAGCTTTTAAAGAGGACAGCCGTAGAAACATTTTTGTTAAAATATTTAAAAATTGGTCCTTTTGTTTAAGACAAGAATTTGAAGAAACAAGAGCTGACGGAGGATGGCGCACTCGACTTTTTTGTGCTTGCCAATAAAACTAAACTTTTATGGGTGATAGAAAAAATATAACCAAGTACTTTATCATATTATTTATAAGCAAAGTACTTTATAAGTCGAAAAAGAGTCATAATTCTTACAAAAACCTTTACTGAATTATGCACTCTTTTGGCTGTTGTTGGAGGTTATGATGGTTAAAAGATTTTTGTAAGTGTTTAAGCTATATCTCTAATTGTTTTGAAAAGATTTGATTTGGTATGAATAACTTAACCAAAATTATAAATTGGAAAAGGGCCATAATTCTTAAACAAAACTTGACAAGAGTTATTTACCTTGTCTATTGATGGAGATAATGATGGTAAATAAGTATTGTAAGCTAAATCACTAATGGTTTTGAAAAAATGTGGGGTGGTACGAAAAACTTAACCAAAATTCTAAGGCGAAAAATGGCCATAATTCTTACAAAAACCTTGACAGAGTTATGAAGGTAATGATGGTGAAAAAGTGTTGTAAGTCTTAAAGCAATATCTGTAATGATTTTGAAAAAAAGTAAATTGGTACAAAAAACTTAACCAAAATTCTAAGTCGAAATGTGCCATATTTCTTACAAAAATCTTACAAAAATCATGACAAGAGTTATGTAATCTTATTTGTTTATAGAAGTAATGATGATGAATAAATGTTGTAAGTTTCTAAGCCATATCTGTAATGGTTTTGAAAAACAAGAGAGCCATGATGGCCCTAGATCGCTCACCTTAATTATACAATGTACTGCAATGCAAAACACATCAAGACAATTATTCTGAATGCAACCTCCACAGTGTTAACAAGATTTTCCTTCATTTGGACTAGTGATCTATATTCTTTTACCTGATATAACCCATATTCCGACATGGACAAAGTATCATCAAAACAACATTCTGACAAAGTTTCAACTTGCTCAAAGTAAAAAAATGCGGCCTCCGGAGTTTGAACAATATTTTCCTTTATTGACCTTGTTTCTGACCCAATATGACCCATATTTGAACTTGACCTAGATATCATTCAGCTCAACATTCTGACAAAATTTCAAGCTGCTGAAGCAAGAAATGTAGCATCCAAAGATTTTCCTTCAATTTGGCCTAGTTTTTGACCCAATATGACCCATATTCAAATTTTGCTTAGATATCTTTTAGATAAACAGTCTGATCAAATGTCAAAAAAAGCAACTTCTACATGTTAAACAAGATTTTCTATCAATTTGGCCTAGTGACCTAGTTTCTGACCCAATATGATCCATATTCGAACTTGACATAGATATCTTTAAGACAAACATTCTGACAAAATGTTAAACTGCTGAAGCAAAAATTGCAGGGTGTTAACAATATTTTCCTCCAATTTGACCTAATTACCTACTTTTTGACCCTAACATGACCCATATTCGAACTTGACCTACATATCATCAAAACAAACATTCTGATAAAGTTTCAACATGCTCGCGTTGAAAATGTGGCCACTAGAGTGTTAACAAGATTTCCCTTCAATTTGGCTTAGTGACCTAGTGTTTGACCCGGCATGACCCATATTCCAACTTGGCCTAGATATCATTCAGCTCAACATTCTGACCAAATTTCAAGATGCGACTTCTAGTGTTAACAAGATTTCCCTTCAATTTGGCCTAGTGACCTAGTTTCTCAAGTTGAAAATGTGGCCTCCAGAGTGTGAACAAGATTTACCTTCAATTTGACCTAGTGACCTAGTTTTTAACCTCATATGGCCCAGTTTCATACTTGTCCAAGATTTGATGGAGATGAATGTTTTGATAAAACTTTCATGAAGATAGGATGCAAAATGTAGCCTGTAGAGTGCTAACAAGGGCAAATGTTGAGGACGGATGATCACGACGCCGGACAAAATGTGATCACAATAGCTCACCTTGCACTTCGTGCATAGGCGAGCTTAAAAGGGCCATAATTCTTACAAAAACATTGACAGAGTTATGTTCTCTTGTCTGTTGATGGTGGTTATGATGGCGAATAAGTTTCAAGTTTCAAAGCAATATCAGTTATGGTTTTGACATAAAAGGGAATTGGTACAAAAACCTTAACCAAGGTGTGACACCAACGCCGATGCCGAGGTGAGTAGTATAGCTAGCCTTTTCTTCGAAAAAAATGCTAAAAATGTGAACAAATGAAGAAAATGAAGCTGTTGGACATTGAATCAATGAATCTTAAGACATTAGAAAGTATTTCAACAGTATACTATTGACGAAATTAGAATGCTCTAAATGTTAAATAAACAAATATCGTCTTTCCAAAAATTGTGTCCAGAGTGGATTTTTCGATGCAGTCACGATTCTGCTACGTTTTGATTGGATGAAAAGAAAATATTGAAACAAAAAAAACTTCTAGAGGAAATGATTAAATATGATAATACGTACTTGATAAAGGAACGACCACAAGTAATTTTATGTTTGATAATTTCCGTTTAATAACACTCGTCGTCTATTTCTAAAACGAGTTCAAATAACAGCTCATAAGGTTTTTTTGACTTTCCGGAAGTTATGAATCCAAATTCCTGTAATATGACGTCATTCTATTAGCGTAACGCAAATGATGAATTAATAACCAAAAGGAAAACAACAGAAATTATAAGAAACGTTATTTTGACTTGTCACAAATGTAGTTCCGTAAATTATAATGGAATCGTTTTATTTGAAGTAAAGTACTTTATGAAGGGCAAGTTGATTATTTGTTGTACTCATCATCATAATTTCAGGGATTTAAAATCTTGGCTATATTTTAAAGTTAAATATAAGCTTAATCTGATGATGATTATTTTCTTTGCTTAGGTCGGTAGAACTCGTAATTGACATAAATAACTGATCATGCTGCAAGCAAGGGGCTAACTGCAGTTCGCGGGGAATAATTCACCGATCACAACATATAATAAAGGTATACCCAAAATAGGCTCCTATACTCATATTAAGGACATATAAAGGAACGAGTGACACTGGATATAATTTAAATTTAAGTTTGATTTTAAGTAACTTAACGATAATAGGGTGTCCCATCCTACCATATATAAATTAAATATGTATGTACTGTACTCTATGGGGGTATAACACATCATGAACCTGTGACCTGTACGATAACTCTTGTTTGCATTCAATCCATCTAACTTGTTTCTACAGTGCAAACTAAGAAGGTAAACCCTTTCCCTCATACGACAAATCTGCATCAGACGACATTGAACATATTTTGTCAAAACATAGAAAATCTCCATAGTTGAATGGATAACCTATGACAAAAAATGGAAAACATTGTGACAAAAGGAGAAATTGCACGTTTTGTGCAATTTCTTCTTTTGTCACTATTTATATAGTTTATATAGTATTAGAGACCATATTGTACATTATGTCAGGGACATAGTCCCTGACTATGTACATAAGCGTTAGCTTCTATAGGTCCTTTTGCGATTTGTTTTTCCATATTTGTGGTTTGTTTGTGACTTCCGGTTTCAGCTTAAAATTTATGGTCGGTTTCTTGATCAATATAACATGATCTTCCATATTTCTATACACCCATTTGTGGGTGTATTATTGTTCTATTTTAAGGCAAAAATCACTTTTGCAGTTTTTACTTCTTTAATGACATATTTACATTAGTTCTGAGTAAACTATTTTTTGTTTTTTATTTTTATTTTTTAATAAGGTGTGTAGCAACGAGCTTGGAATTTTGATTTACATGTCCACTGATTATTTAACCTTGCCTTAAAGGAGTTTAGCGTGGGTGCTTCTATTATTGTTTGTGGTAATCCATTCCAATCATTTACAACTCTCTGGTTATAGCACATTCTCCTATCATTTGTCCTTGACCTATGTTTAAATAATTTGCATTTATGACCCCTGGTTTTCGATTGTTCAATAAAGGAGAAGAAATTATATGATGTTTTGTCAATTCCTTTGATTAATTTATAGGTTTGAATCAGGTCAGCTCTTTTCCTTCTGTATTCAAGTGTTGGTAGTCCTATTCTTTTTAACCTATCTTGATAATTTTTGTTCTGTAATTGTACAAGTAATTTCGTAGCGCGTCTCTGCACGTTCTCTATTGCTTTTGAGTCTTTTAGATATTTGGGTGCCCATATTACTGAGGCATATTCAAGATGGGGTCTCACTAAGGCTTTGTACAGTTGAAGAAACATGACTTGGTCCATAAAAATAAATGTCTTGCTGATTAGACCCAAGTTTCTGTTAGCTATATTGACTTTTGTGCTTATATGGGTGTTAAAATTTAGTTTTTTATCGAAGATGACTCCGAGATCCTTTTCTTGGTCTACCTCTGTTATTGTCGTGTAGATGTTATTTGAGTCTTTTGTAAAGTATTCCGTAGTTTCTTTTGGGCCAATGTGCATGATTTTGCATTTTTTGGTATTGAATGTCATTTGCCATTTGGTTGCCCAATCGCAGGCCTTATATATGTTTTCCTGTAGATTTTTGCTGTCTTCATTTGTGTTTATTACTTTGTATAATTTAGTATCATCGGCAAAAAATTTAAGTGTACAGTTAATGGTGTCCGGCAGGTCATTTATAAATATTAAGAAGAGCACTGGGCCCAGGACACTACCCTGTGGCACGCCGCTAGTTACCGTCCTCCAGTTTGATTTAGTCCCGTTGACAATTACTCTCTGTTGTCTATCTTCTAGGAAGCTTTTTACCCATTTGTATATATTTCCTTGGATTCCTAGGTTCCAGATTTTTGCTAATAAGCGTTTATGCGGTACTTTATCAAAAGCAGCTTTGAAGTCCAAGTATATTATATCCACTTCTTTTTTATCGTCTATTGCCTTAGTCCAGTCATCGATACATTCCAGCAGTTGTGTTACGCATGATCTGTTTTTTCTAAATCCATGTTGATCAGTCGATAGTGATTTTGTATTTTCAAGGTGGTCAACTATGGCATTTCTTATAATTTTTTCCATTACCCTGCAGCATATGGATGTTACGCTTATGGGTCTGTAATTCTCTACATTTGATTTTTTTCCTGCTTTATGGATGGCAGTTACGTTGGCGAATTTCCATTGAGTTGGAACTGTTCCTTCATCTAGAGTTTTTTTGAAAATTGGTATGAGCTTTTCTCCTAGGAATTCCTTGCATTCAATTAGTAATTTTGGATGGATCATATCTGGTCCTTGTGATTTGGACGGGTTTAATTCTTTTATGGCGTCGACGACTGTCTTTTTATTTATAATTGTTGTACTTATGATAACGTTATTTTTGTACGCTGGTTCTGGTATTGGGTCAGATTCTTCGGTGAAGACTGATATAAAACTATGTTTTCAAAAAAGCCATCTGCTGCAGAGGCGTCAGAAAGCGTCTATATGAGGGAAAGGGTTAACCTCAGTGAACGATACGAAGTTAAAGGAAGATCGGAATATAAAACTTGGAAACTTACTGCCTCTCGCCTTTTTGACTTTATGTCTGTGCCACTGCTTACTAATTTAGACAAATATTTTTTGGGTGGAATTTGCTTGCAATATAATCTTGTTTTGGTTAGTAAAAGAAATAATCTGCTCTCTTTGACAATTGTGTTGTGAAACATCGCAGCGGTACGGTAGTACCATGCAATCCTCTCTTGCAAGGATATGCTTGTTTTAATATTTATGGAAATGTATTCTAATTGTAAATATCTTCATTCGCACAGTTAATTGTTAAGCTTCATGAATTGTTGTTTGTTTTTTCAGAATTATTTGTTATAAAGAATATTTATTTATCCTCAAATGAAATTTAATAAACATCATGAAACAAACATTATTTCCATTACACATCTAATGGTTCGATTATTCGGTAAATTAAATTTCTTGGACAAAAACAAAATACACCTCAAAGTTGTTGTCCGATTTTACAATGTTCGCACCATGTACTGTTCGTTACAGCAAATAGTCATTTGGTATCAGTGATGTCTACTCGTGCACCCGAAATTTGTAAACATTACTATGAAAACCAGTCTCAAGTTTAAACTTGTGATGAGAGCAAAGCAATTTAACTCGGATAACAGTAATCTTATGAATCTGATTCTTTAGATACTATAACATGCAAAAACAGAAATGACTTTTGGTAAATCTTTAACGGAATTATGCTGCACTCACAATATGTATTTATACATCATGTTATTTGATGATTAAGATGGTAATTAAACATGTATAGCGAGCAATGGTCACACTGTAGTTGATTACCATATTGCCTCGACCGAGTTATTTCCATTTCGACACCTTTTAATATTGAAGACGTGGATTGTCCCTACCATTTTTCTCTAATTTCTTTTTGTACAATTTAAATTTGATTGTTTAAATAATACTCCATCGTCTGCTTTCGATAATGAACAGCTATACACACATGATACATTTAGAGGTCAAGTACTGGTCCATTGCTGGGAAAAGTGCCTCACTGGTATCGGTGCTGTACACTGAGCACGTTAAAGAACCAAGGGGTCTTTTCGGAAATATCCGGGGTATCGCACCCGGACTGCCTTGTATCTAACTCTGTCTCTTGAATTTATCTGCACCTGTCAGATGCTTGTACACTATATAGTGTACACTACCGAATGGGCCTATAGAAGCTAGAAAGCTTATGCTCGATCAGAGCAATTGGTCTCTATATTTAAATTAAATTAAATTACATTACATTTTAGGTGGGAAAATAGTAAGGAGAGTACATTTTATTAAATATTTAATAGTTAACTGACTGCAAGTTAAGAAAATATTTTTAAAAAACATTATGAAAAGTGCAAATTCGGGTATTCAGTCAATAATTGGCTTGTATCAGAGTTCTGCAACAACGTGTGGCTTGAAAAGAGATAAATATCACACAACTGAAACCCGTTCAGAACCGCACTGGTGGGACGAGGAATGTTCTTTGACTTAACAGAAGAAATATTCATAATTAAGAAGATTTAGATGGACTAATCTTGAGTCAGATTTGGCTTTTACAAACTGTCTCGTACTTACTTCAAATATATATGTCGGAGTATAGAAGAGTCCCTTTCAGATTCAAAATAGACTGTTACGTTTTAAGAGTAGAAATAATCTTAAAAAAAATTGGCATTTGGAGAATATACAAATAAAAAATCGAAATGTACGGATCATATTAGTTTTAGTGAATGGGTTGAATAGTTTAGAAGTCAGTTCTTCAAAGACAACCAACAGCATGTAGGGTTATATTTATTAATAGTTCCCCAGCAAATAACACAGCCGATGATCATCTATTAATTTCAGTCTTTTCAGATGAGGAAATAATTTGAGGTATATCAACATTGAAAAGGGGAAACGCACATGGCATGGGGGTGGATTAGGGGCGGAATTCTATAAGAAAACATGTTTTGTAATTTTGCCATTTCTAAATGTTTTATTTAATAATGTTTTACATAGTGGTAATTTTCCTGTAATGTGGACTGAAAGTGTGATTATAATTGGAGGGGTATTTCGCTTCTTAATACTATGTTTAAAGCTTTTTGTCGTATATTAACTGAGCGGCTGACCCTTTGGGCCAATGAACTATATATCATAGACGAAGCTCACGCTGGCTTCAGAGCTGGTTATTTTACAGCTAGCTGATACTGAACATGTTCTGTCTTGTACAGAGTATTCTCCAAAAGTATAAATCTAAGCTTTGTTGGTCGCTTCTATTTATTATTTGTAGACTCCCACAAGCTTTTGATTCAGTGAGAATCATTTCAATCTCTTATCGTCGTTAGTACGTAAAATAGTACACGTGCTATTATCTGTGTATAGTAAATTTTAAGACGATGGGGCAAGTTAAGATTGACTGTAACCGCATCTCTTGGTCATTTTCCTGTAATATTGGAATAGTTCGGGTGAATTTATGTTCTCCACTGATATTTAGAATTTATATTATTGATCTATGTACGGACCTTCGATTAAAATGCAGCAATGGCATATTTGTCACAAATAACGTCCCAGAAATATGCTGTATCCTTTTTGCAGACAATGTGGCAAATGACGCAGACACCGCAAACAATCTACGACAGCAACTTAATTAATGTTATTACCCAGAACTGCATCGACACTGGCTTGAAAGTGAACTTAAAGAAAACGGAAATTATAGTTTTTAGAAATGGCGGAACTTCACGAAACTACTAAAAATGGAAATTGAACTACGAAATGGTAAAAGATATATGCTCTTATATGTATATGGGTCTATTATCACTCCTAAACTGGCATGGTCCGTGTCAAAGTTATGTGTATAACGTAGAAAATCTCTTTATTTTTTACTTTTAAACGCCTTCAATATAATTTTTCAAGTCAGTTCAAACAGAGACATATATGTGTTTATATGTCTCTGTTTAAACATACTGAAATATTCAAATTCTTTGACATTATGGTTGTTCCTCGCCTAATGTCTGCCATCACATACTTTTCGTGAAAACATGCAATGGAGGGGTTCACGTTAATTATAAAACTGTGATAATTTTGAGTTTATCAAATCCAAATAAATTACGTAACGCGGGACAATATTCGCGTTACGTTATTTATTTGGATTTCATGATAAACTAAAATGTATGACAATAGTGCTCTTTAACTGTCACCACTATTAAAACAACTGGATGAATGAAAGTGTTCACGATATTCATCTTTGTTTCATGAAATCGTTATTATATCGTGAAACATTTCGAAAATCTTAAAAGGTCACGATAACTGGAAGTTATTATGAAATTTGTTTATTAAAAAAAAAAGAGGCTTATTAGGTAACACCTGTAGGACTTAGGCGGTAGTACTAGAATAAACGGACTTTCCATCGGATGGAAAAAACATATATTGTTAGTCACTAACCTAATCTAGTTATTAGGTTAGAGCACTAACAGGAATATATTCGCGTTACGTTATTTATCTGGACTTCATGATAAATTATAAATGATCACCATATTTAAAATTAACGCGAAATCCTTCTTTATTTTCACAACGTTTTTATGAAAATTATCCGTTACGTGGTGGCAGTTATAAGAATCCCTAGAATTTCCATTATTTACTGTGCCTTATCCGCGTTGAAAAATGCTTTGGTTGGAATTTTTACCTGACCTTTGGAAAAGTCCATTCCGAACGGAAAGGAAGTAATTATATTTCGAGCGAGAATATTTGTACACATTAACTCTTTACATGGATAAAAGAATCAGTATCATGTATTCAACCTCCTTAACAACAAATATTGTTGAATAAACAACAAGACACGATATGAAACGTCAGTATTTTGTGTGTCCCTAGTGATTCATAAATGGACTCGTCGTGTTTACATTTGAAACGAGGCTGTCCGCTCCCATTGGTTTAAATTCGAACAGGTTTGAGAAAGCGGCAAAGTAAAAGCAAGAGGACATACCACTTTGTAAGAAATTATTAAACAATATTGTAGATTCATTGACGCAATGATGTTCTTCTTTTATAATCATGATTTTGTTTTCATTATGACATTGTTATTATTCAAATGAAACTTTAAATATCGCGAGATTTATAGTTCAGTTTAAAGCAAGCAAACGAGGCACAACATTACGCAAGCTTTTTGTCATTCGCCAATTCATAATTGACAGTGTGTATACAAAATTTGTATTCAGATTGTTTGATTCAAGCCACTAAGTAATGCATAGGCTTCTGGAAATATGTACGGTCTCACATGAAGATTTAAATCTGGCTGTGACATGTTGGCACATGTCATAATGGCATATATTCGTCCCATGATGTGTTCGTACTGATTTGATTACACATTTAAAGAATTATTAAAACCAGTTGGGACGTAATCTCCCTTATATTGGTTAATTGAGACATCAAAAGGGAAGAATGCTCTACAAAGTAATCTCATATCGTAACAACAAGTTTATTGATCTCTTTCTACAAAGAATGTGAGAAACCAAAAAGTATGATGACATTGTGAGTCCTGTCATTAATGAATTAATATAATTTTGTTTTATACGTCTTTGATTTGAAATTGTAATATGTTAATAGGCAAAGCCTAGGTCGTGTGAAAGCAAGAACAATTAATTAAGCACTGTCTGTCCCCCAACAAGAAACAAATTAATAGGCAAATTGTAGAAATTTAAGTTACAAAAACAGAATTTGAAAAACATATTGAAAAAGACGAAACTTAGCATGCATTTAAGTTTAATTTGTACATATATATCTGTTTTATTTTTTATTAGGTCAGGATTGTAATAGACTGTAAGATTTCCAAGGATGTTGATGGAAAACAACACTAGAAGGCATTGAAGAATGTTCTGATTTATTTTTACAAATGCCAGTTATTTGTAAACTAGTAATACATATAATTGAAAACTGACTCTTACCATGGTTGATTGAATGACTTGCGCTTAACATTACTCCACACAACAATCTTACAAGGCAGATGGCTAACTTTGCATGATCTGGCTGAATGTATAATCTTGAGACAATTTAAGATGACTGAGAAAAATGTAATTTTTGACAAATATTTTCAAAAGTCCCATTTATAATGATGTATGTTGGAAAGGTTAAAGTTTAGCCGGCCTTGTCTGATGTAAATTACTTGATTTCTGTGACTAATCCGAATACATTGTCGGAATGGTGTAATTGATCCAAAATGAACAATATGTTCCTATTCAACAACATTTTCACTTTGAACACCTATCTCCTTTTCTGGTTTTTAATTTGTAAAACATGAAAACAGCATCAGATTATTTGTTAATAAGTACCAGACTTAGTGTCAACAACAGTTACTGAATATATATACATGTATCTGAAATATGTTGTTTGAAAAAAAAATGGATAATATAAGATCTGATCAATATATTCAATATACATTTTATTGCATAAAACAATAAACAGTATGTTTATAGCAAATAAAGAAATTATAAAAAGTACAAACAGAGAAATGGATTTTCCAGAAGAATTTGCAATAATTTAACATTGTTAGTGATCATGTTAAAATTGCTCTATTATAAAAATATGATGTATAAATTTCGTTAAAACTTTGATATTAGAACGGTTATCAAAGCTGGATCAATCCTTGAACATGTACAGATTCTCAGAGTTATCAATGTTGATAACCATTCCTTTTTTTAATTGTTATTGCTCAATTATAAAAGCTTTTGAAAAGGGTACAGGGAGTAAACTATTTTCACTAGAAGCCTGGATAAAAATGTAATAAGTGTTTAAGTAAGACAACTCCCCACAACATAATTGTTTCATGTATACATTGTTAAGTTTAGTTGCCTCTTTCAAAACATGTACCTGCTGAGATTTGATCTTAGAACTCTTGTTAGACCAGATGTTTTACCATTAAACTACAGTATAGGTTTTTATTTTGAGCAGCAGTTCATGAAAATATGTGTACTTTTATTACCAGTAAAGTATAAGAATTTTTTTGTTACAATGAATGTATACCAATTTAAATTTTACCATTTCTATTGTATAGATTATACAATTTCACACAGAAAAATGGATTTCACAATAAATTACATAGAAAACAGATACATTTCTGTGGTATTTCAGTTATATCAGAGGACAGAACACTTATGTGAGGTCACTGGGTGACTAACATAACTGACATTAATTATGAACTGCCTTATAGCCTTTTTCTGTTGAAAAACAGATTACGTTTTCTTTATTGTTCAACCAAAATGTTTATACAAATTTATTTGAATAAAAAGTATTTTGAGTGTTTGTTGAATTTAAAAAGAGATTGATCCTCTTTATCTACAGATTTCAATGCTCAGTTTGTTTTTACCTTATTTGAGTTTGATATAGTTAGTGTACATTGCACTGTTTCATAGACGGACCTAAATCGGTGACCGTAAAAGGCTTTTATTTTGCATTTGCTCTTCAATTTGAAGAGTTCTATGACATCATTGGTTGTTGTGCTCCCAAGTATGAAAATAGTGCTGTCAATAGATGTTGAATCTTTTTCAAATATTGTTTGAATACATACATGCAGAGTATTTAAAATAACCTAGTGAAAATAATGTTTAAATTCTTAGTACCAAGTTTGTCCAATCTGATCAATAAACACATTTTGGATAAAAAAAAAAAAGAAGGAAACTACTAGAAATTCAACCTGTTGAAAGAAAAGTAAAGTGTTTTACTGATAGCCCCCATATGACATCATTTCTTTTAAACAATCATGACTCATTTGAGTTTGATCAATAAACACATTTTGGTTAAAAAAAAGATGAATCTACTAGAAATGCAGCCTGTTGAAAGACAAGTAATGTGTTTTACTGATAGTCCACATATATATGACATCATTTCTTTAAAACAATGGACTCATTTGAGTTTGATCAATAAACACATTTTGGATAAAAAAAAAGATAAATCTACTAGAAATTCAGCCTGATGAAAGAAAAGTAATGTGTTTTATTGATAGCCCACATATGACATCATTCCTTTAAAACAATGGACTCATTTGAGTTTGATCAATAAACAAATTTTGGATAAAAAAAAAAATGAAACTACTAGAAATTCAGCCTATTGAAAGAAAAGTTATGTGTTTTACTGATAGTCCACATATAACATCATTTCTTTAAAACAATAGACTCATTTGAAGGCATGAAAGTGTTTTCCTCTCTTTCAGGTTGGAGGATATAGACATTAAGACATTTACTATGTATACCCCAAAATCAGGGTGAACTGATTCTGGTCATACTTTCATGATTTGACAAAGACTAGGTCATAGACATAAACTGTTAAACTGTACAATGTAAAAAAATAATGTAAATTGAAGGCAAATAATTTGAAATTGACTGTAGTTTTGTTTGTTTGCTACATTTACTGCAATAAATAGATAAACGTCTTAAAGTCAATACAACTAGACAGTCGAAGATATGATAGTTTTAATAGCTATTTTCTTGAGTGGAGTCAACATTTGACAAGACGGCTTCGGCTTCAAATGACAGATACAGTCATAAACGATACACACCATGTGACGTCACGCGATGTGACGAAAGCATCGTGGATCGTTCCCAACAGATATAACAAATAATTTAGAAATGAAGTTATATTTTTAAGCAAATTATTGATATAATAAATAGCTTACCTTGAAATGAAGCTATGCCGATACAGAAACAGAATTGTTCGTCCTTTTCAGTTAAAATAATATCCGAGGCCAGTGTAACGAACGATAACTTCCGTTGAAATTATTTACAATCATTTTCAAGTGTTTATTGCTTCTCTATATTGCAAAGATATAAAATCCATGAAATAATGATGACAGGTACAAAAGAATAGTCGACTTAGCCTTCATAAAGTCCTTCCAGTGAATGAAATCCATTTGTGACGAGTCAAACTATCTTTTCCTACTGTAACGAATATGCAAATTAGCATCACCGTTTCGGGGTGATGGGGTTTAGGGTTAGATATATAAAACAAGTGGACCCCTTCAGGGTTGAGTATACTTTTCGCTGAAGGGATCTTCTGCGTCTTTAGCCCGGCACGTTACATTGGTGACAGCGGTGGGATAAAGACAACTGCCATATCGGAGTTGCCTTACCCATAGGTTTCCCAGGCCAAGACTCGGGACGAGTCTTCTCGGAGTGGGAAGTATTGTAACGAATATGCAAATTAGCATCACCGTTTCGGGGTGATGGGGTTTAGGGTTAGATATATAAAACAAGTGGACCCCTTCAGGGTTGAGTATACTTTTCGCTGAAGGGATCTTCTGCGTCTTTAGCCCGGCACGTTACACTACCATTCCTGTCGTTTTCCTTTTGTTATTTATTTATTACTTGCCTTACAATGACGTTACTTTTCGTTGCAATGACGTCACATTTGGCAATCTCTATTACATAGGCGCTCTCACTCTCTATTACATAGGCGCTCTACATTCACCAGTAAGACCGGAAGCAAAATGGCCGAAAAAAAGTGCTATGGGGTTGAGATTTGATATGTGAAAAACAGTAAGATTGTACTGAATTCTCGTTGTTTTGATCTCGTATGATGTGTTCGTACGTGTAACCTATAGGCGTGCTTCGCTCGAGCCTTCGGCTCAAGCTTTCACACGTATTATGATAAAGGGTGTAAAACGCAATGTGTTGTAAACAAAGTTAGGTCCGCCTATGAATTATTATAAAATATTTATGCTCTTTCCTTTTTAAAAAGTGATCAAGGGTTCTCCATATTCAGAGCCTGCGCTGAGTTAAAAAATCTTTTTGCCATCGTTTTTGCCACTCTTTGGACATGGCAGCCAAATTATTCGCCATTGGAAGCCAAATGTTTGGCAACTTGCAACATATTATTTCCCGCTTTTAATACAACTTATTAGTCAAAAATCAAATTTATAGATATATATCTGTTAAGTCAAGTGAAAGTTTACGTTTGACTTTAAAAAGACAGAAAGAAAGAATTCTGTTGAGGGTTTACTCAGAACATTTTTTTTCTTGCGCCATCAATTTCGCCAAATGAGTAAATTTTGCGCCAAATTTGCAATTCTGGACCCAATGTTTGATCCACATATCTGGCCATTATTTACTACTTGAAATCAGGATATTGAAATGAATAATTATAATTAATAGTAGTATCAGCCCTTTCTCACAATAATACATACTGTGTAATTTCTCCTTTTGCCACATTATTTCAACAGAATACAAGTAAGGATTTAAATTTAATTTCAAGAGATTTTTCAGTAATTTTGCATCAACAGATGTTTTTAAAGTTGACTGCTTCAGCCTTGCATGGTTGACAGATTATTTATGAATTTGGTGCACAAATCTGTTTGGAAAGGATAAGTTTGACGCGGGCATTATTCAATGTAGACAAAAATATTGGATTGTTTTCGTTCAGTCAATATACTGCATTCGAAAATTCCAAAATGTCCTATAAATAGCTTGCCAGACTGGTAAAGTATTTTTTTTAATCTCTAATTTAAAAGCTTTATTTTGTAATTGTTGCAATATATGGAAGCGTCTAGATGAAAAGACTGGTTTTGATTGTAAAGCGCTGATGTATCGTTGTATAGATTGACAGCCACAGTTTGACACATCTGCTGCACTGCAGCAAACGACTTTTGAAGCCATTTTGGCAAAAGGAGAATAAATTCATGATGTTGAGCATATTCCCCTTATTTAACAATGTTTTCATGTTATGTTATAATCCTACATTCATATATTAATAGAGTTGATTTCCAATGTTTCATTTTGCTGCACATCTTGAGTCCTAGAATCCTTAAATTTTGCCAGGACTCATTAAAATGAGAAAAAACAGTATTTTTACAATCATGAATGTAGGACTCATTCTTTTGGGTAAAGCACAAAAAAGGACTCATTGATAGCAAACGTATGATTGTTCATTTGTAAACAAAAACAGTCCTTTACTTTGAATTATAGAGGAAATAATGATAAAAACTGTGTTTTAAATATGGGTTATCATGGTTAGCACTCCTTTTTTTCTTGAAAATATTATATATCGTTATTATTCTAATGTAAAATATTAAATTTATATTTCAGGTTGTTGAGGGATCTTTAGTCTGTGATAATTTGTACTATTAAATTTAAAGTATGGAGGATTATATAAAAATAGAGAAAATTGGAGAAGGTAATCTACTATTAATCTTTTAACCCTTTCCATCATATGACAATTCCGCAGCAGACGACTTTGAACATATTTTAACAAAACATAGAAAATGACTAAAAGTGGAAAAACATTGTGGCAAAAGGAGAAATTGCACGTTTTGTGCAATTTCTTCTTTTGTCGCTATGTTTTCAAAAAGCTGTCTGCTGCAGAGGCGTCAGAAAGCGTTTATATGAGGGAAAGGGTTAAATATGATTGATTCATCAAGATACTGTACATGACAACACTAAAAATATGTTGACATTGACACAATATTTTTTTATCTTTTAACCTTTACCCCTCAGATACTTTTGAAGATATTGTGACAAAAGGAGAATTTGGGCATAATGAGCACTTACTCCTTTTTGTCACAATGTTATCACTTTTAATAAAAAAAACTTTCATTTATCCATTTCCCACGTACAGACATTTCTCCTTTTGCTACAAAGTTTTCAATGCGTCTACATTTGTTTATAGACTTTCCATATTTTTGTCGAGATGTTTTCAAAGTCTGCTGCTTTAGAATTGTTGTATGATGGAAAAGGTCAAACTCAAAGAAAATTTTCATAATTTTGTATAGATGATTTCGGAGTTTAAATTTTAAGATTTACAATCAAGTCTCCACCCAGTTACTATAACTCGAAAGCCAAAGTATTTGAATACCTCTAGACAAAATTTGTTAAATCAATAAGTGAAAGTTTGATAATAAATTAATAGGTAGAGTTGAAACTATTGAGGCAAAAGTAGAAATTAGGTTTAATTTAATGTTTTTCCATTATGTTTCCATAAGTCTTCTGCTGCAGGTGTGTCAAAGCGCGTAAATTTGAAACATGACTTATATTCTCGTTTAACCCTTTCCCTCATACGACAATTCTGCAGCAGACGACTTAGAACATATTTTGTCAAAAAATAGAAAATCTCTATAAATTGAATGGATAACCTATGACTAAAAGTGAAAAACATTGTGGCAAAAGTAGAATCATCTATATAAGGGAAAGGGTTAAGTTTTATTTCATTGAATCAGACTAACATTATCGATTAAGAATTGATCATTGTTTCTCAACAGGTACATATGGTATTGTCTACAAAGGTAAAAACAAGAAAACCAACAAATATGTTGCTTTGAAAAAAATTCGACTGGAAAGTGAGGATGAGGGAGTTCCATCCACTGCTATTCGAGAAATCTCCCTTTTGAAGGAATTACAGCATCCAAACATTGTTGCGTGAGTACACAATCAGACTTTCCGAAACTCGTGAGACTGTTGTCAGACATTTCGTCTTGACTGACCAAACATTTCTGTAAGACCTCATGCTCAACTGTCAGAACAAACAATTTGCACAAGCGGAAGTTTGATTTGAAGAGAGTAGTTCTTGGTCATTTCGATTTATTAACAGCAATCAACTTTTATCAGTAATTATGCTCTCAATTATAGAGATTTTACATTTATTATTTAGTAGACATTTTAATGTCGTCTGTTGCAGATTTCTTGTATATGGGAAAGGGTTAAACAAACCAGTGTTTAAAAAAATGGAATGAAATTTCCAGTGCTGATTTGCAAATTTATCTGTTTTGTGTCGGACATTTTGGGCTGACAAGAAAGGATCTTAGTCAGACCTTTCAAGAATCTGTCAGTCAGGTCTGAAGGTCTGACAGAGTTTCGGGAAGTCTGCACAATGAACCATTTACTTTTTCCCACATACAACTTACAAGAAATCAGCAGCAGACAACTATGAAAACAGCGAGGCGAAAGTATGGAAAACCTTAACAAATGATGATATAGTTATTGAATATAGTTTAAAACATTGTGGCAAATGGAGAAATTGGTCATTTTGAGCAATTTCTCCATTTGCCACATTGTTTTCAAAAGTCGTCGGCTGCAGATGTGTCAAAACGTGTCTGCAAGTAGGAAAGGTTAAATCATACTTTGTATCCATTCCCACATTCAACAAATCTGCAACAGATACATTTGAAAACATTTAGTAAAAATCAGAGCTGGAAAATATTTTCTTTTCCCAACATTCACCAAATTAAATAATATTTTTTTGGAAAATTCATCAAACTGTAGTCAGATATTTGCCAGATGTAATAAATAATTCATTTCCATTTTCTAATACAAAGGGAGAAAATTTTGTCTGATAAATATGTTTTTGTACCAAAATAAAGCTTTTTGAGCATCATTATGATTAAAATTCATAATTTGTTGTTTAAGAAGTATTTCAAGTTAGTTTCCATTTATTTTTAATCAAGACTTGATTAAAAATAAATGGAAACTAACTTGAAATATTTCTTCAACAACAAATTCAAGTAATGTTTGTTGCAAATCATCTGGCTGAGAGATAGGAACCAAGAGAGCAGAATGAATGAGTTCATAAAATCCTCCTGCTTATTTCTCCCATTTCTAATAAAATGCTCCCAAAATTGTTAATGTATTTTCCAATTTGAAAATTCATGTTAGTTTTGTATTGTTGACATTGGGATAAGCATACATGAAATTATAAACTAAATATGACAAGTGTTGTAACAATAATTCGGATATTTTGTACCGTAAAGTTACCTCGAATTCAACTGACCCATTTTCCTATTTAATTTCTTCTGCAAAAGTGTTTTGTTTCTGTTTTTAGATCTTGAACTTGCCAATTGGAATAGTCTTTTATCAATAAATAAGTAACACCTCACTGCAGTGTTTCATTTTGAAATTTCTATCAATGAGTCCTTTCATGTGTTTCTCACATTTTAAAGTATTGAATCCTACAATGTAAAAATAATGTTTTTTCACATTTTAATGAGTCTAGGACTCGGGATAAGCAGCGAAATGAAAAACTGCCTCAGTTATCCAGTCTCACATGCTTTCAATATTATTCACACATTGTTATAAATTTAAACCTGTCAAACAAAGGCAAACATGGACAGGTTCCCAATTTCAAGTAAAATACATAATGTTGATTGACTGAAATCTCGGGGAACCAGTTATGTGATACCACTTTAAATTTTCATCACATATAGCAGCAGAGCCCCTTCAAAATATGGAATATCCCAATCTATGGAAGAGATCATAGAAAACATTATGGACTGGTAAATGGAGTAAATGCTTATCATGAGCAATTTCTCCTTTTGCCACTATGTTTTCAAATGTTGTCTGCTGCAGATTCTTCTATGTGTCTGCTTTTGGGAAAGGATCTGATAATAAGAGAGATATTGTGCGGAAATGAATTTATACGGGTCCCTCCTAATCTGGAGCTCTGAATCTTGTATGCTTGCATGCAGTAAGTTGTAATACGTTCTTTTTCAGGTTGGAAGATGTGTTGATGCAAGAAAACAAGCTTTACTTAGCATTTGAATTCTTGTCAATGGATTTAAAGAAATACATGGACACAATACCATCTGGGGAGTTTATGGATAAAATGCTTGTCAAGGTAAATTGTGTTGTAGGTTTTTACCCCAACATTGTATTATTATTAAACCCTTTCCCTCATACAATAAATCTGCTGCAGCCAACTTTGAAAACACATACAGTAAGTTACATATTAATCATATCAATAGATGATTGAATGATTAAATAGAATTGAAAAAAATTCAGAAAGGAGAAATTGCTTATAAATTTTCACGTCTAGAAATTGACGTCTAGAATAATTGTTTAATATTTAGTGACCGTACTAGTTTTATAAGGCAAATTGTACTTTTGGTTTTCTCCCATCATATATTTGTCAGTCAACAGTGCTGTTTATTGAATGTTGAATATTGGAGAGTACATGTATAAAATGGCAGCCAAACGTAAGATCCCATGCCATATTTGACTAGATGGACAAAATACCCTACAGGCTACACCATTTTGACAAAAGATTCCATGGTGTTCTGCCAACCTGGACTCTTCACCATTTTGATAATTGCTAAGCTGCTTTTGATACTTTGGATACACATTATAATTTATAGTATTGTATTATTTGTATATATTGAAATTTTTGTTCACTTTCACATACATTATATCAAATGTCTCAATTATGTTCTTTGCTTTCACCTGTAGAGTTACACCTATCAGATTACCCAAGGAATCGTGTTCTGTCACCAACGACGTGTTTTACACAGAGATTTGAAACCACAGAATCTACTGATTGATAACAATGGTGTGATAAAACTGGCTGACTTTGGGCTGGCCAGGGCTTTCGGTATACCTGTCAGGGTCTACACACATGAGGTAAAAGAACTGAAGTGTCCATATGTATATCATAACCCCTTTCCCACTTACAGACAATTTCTGAAACCTCTGCAGCAGACGACTTTTGAAAACATGACAAAACGAGAAATTGCTCATCATGAGCAATTTCTCCTTTTGTCAATGTTTCAACCTTTTTCAATTGTTATACTTTCACTTTTAGAGATCTTTCATATATTAAATTGATAAGATGTTTTAAAAGTCATCTGCTGTAGATTATTGTATGTGGGAAAGGGTTTGTCTATGTAAATAGCATTTTGTTTAGATAAGGACAAATTTGTCTCGCTGAGAGCATTCTTTTAAATTCTAGTTAACCCTTTCCCCCATACGACAATTCTGCAGCAGACGACTTTGAACGTATTTTGTCAAAACATAGAATATCTCCATAATTGAATGGATAACCTATGACTAAAAGTGGAAAAACATTGTGGCAAAAGGAGAAATTGCACGTTTTGTTCAATTTCTTCTTTTGTCACTATGTTTTCAAAAAGCTGTCTGCTGCAGAGGCGTCAGAAAGCATTTATATCAGGGAAAGGGTTAATATTATAAGATTTTAAGGGTTAATTCCTCTTATCTAGACCCTGGATGTGTTGTATCATTAGCCCTTTTCCGTATATAGACACATTTTGACGTCTTTGCAACAGACAACTTTTGAAAACATTGTGATAAAGCGAGAAATTGCTTAAATTGAGAATTTCTCTTGCCACAGTGTTTTCAACTCTTTGTATTTATTGCCCGGATGTTTTAAAAGTTCTCTGCTGCAGATTTGTTGTATCTGGGAAAGGGTTATTATTTAATTTTACAGGTTGTTACCCTTTGGTACAGAGCTCCAGAAATTTTGCTTGGTTCCCAGAGGTATTCTACTCCAGTTGATATCTGGAGTTTAGGATGTATTTATGCTGAGATGGTTACCAAACGACCATTGTTCCATGGGGACTCGGAGATTGATCAGCTTTTCCGAATCTTCAGGTATGAATATGCATAAATCTCTTTCAAGATAGGATCAGTGGTGTAGAGGTAGATTTTTAGCCACCCATGTCAAATTTCCCTGCATCCAATCTCATGATGAAAACATGCCATATGCGGTGCTCTTGTTACAACTTACTGTTGGCAACACTAGGATATTTTCAATTTCCTATTAAAAAGATGTTGCTTGTTGAAGAAAAGAACTTTCAACTTGGCAGGCTTCCTAAAATCTTGTGTATAGATCTTCTTTAATTGATCCTGCAACAGCGAAGACTAAAATATATTTTCATTGAAAAAATAATGGAAGAAATTACAGCTTAAATGTTTTTTATCTGAATATGTCACCTTGTTTGATAAGAGACTATTACTCTTACATAAAACTGTTGCATTCAAAGTTTATGGAAATTAGTGTGTACTGTCAAGGGTATATAACTCTTTTCCACATGATTAAGCAGTACCTCCATTTGCCATAATATTTTAAACTTTATAATTCAATAAAACACTGTTTTTTTCTTATATTACTTTAAAGAACACTCACAACACCTACAGAAGAGACCTGGCCTGGTGTACAAAGTCTTCCTGATTACAAACCAACCTTTCCCAACTGGAAAACTAACCAGTTACAGTCATCAGTCAAACAGCTTAACCCACAAGGTGTAGATCTTCTTCAGGTAAGTAACATGAAAGTGTTTCAAAACACCCTCACCCAAGTTTTGGCCCAAAAAAAACCCGACCCCTTGATGTGAAAATGCATATATAACCAAAATACCCTAGGTCCATCTATCAACATGTATCAAATATATTGATTGAAATTTAGGCATATATATATATATATAGAAAGAAACCAATGATTTTTGGGCAAGTTTGCAATTTTTCACCAAAAATGTTTTGGATTGGATACCAGGTGATACAAATGAATGATCATTCCTTTGGTTTTTTTACACTGTTGTGTCAAAGATTACAGTAGTATGTACTCTACTAATCTTTGACATGACAGGTTTTAGTTATGACAATATCTAATACAGGTCCATGTATATTCATAATATGTGCTATGTACTTGAATCCATTCTCTCTTTCCTGTCTGCAGATGCATTTGAAAACATTTTAGCAAAAGAAGCAATACCTGAAAATAAGCAATTTCTTTCAAATCACAATTTCAAACCTTTTAGTAATTAAGCTTTCATTTACAGATATTTTCAAAATCTTCTGATACAGATATGTTGTATGTGGGAAATGTTTTATTCAGTTGAAGGAGAATTCAAATTCAAATCACTATTTATCATAAGCCACCAGCCCTAGACAAGAATATGCCTTAGATATTTAAGGATTCAACACAAACAGACTAAAAAGAAACATACTATCAATATATAGATTATATAAACCTGATACAATGTTTTCAGAATTTCCTGAATTGAAGCAACTGATTTAAATTTTACGTAGGAAAGCCGGAAGTGATGTCAAAAGAGTGTTGAAGGTTTTTGGGGAAAAGAAAAATTGTCCTTTTTCCAAAGCACATGTGTAGGATTAGTTAACATCCTAAAAACAAAAAGAAATGTAACTATAATTACACTGAAAGTTGTAACAGTAGATATTTTTAAAACTTTCTGTTTTTTCAAAAAGCATGAGTTTATTGCACAGGACTATGAACCATTATTAATTTTCAAAAAAAAAAAAAAATAAGGAGGGGGATGTGGGTGGGTTAACCCTTTCCCTCATATAGACGCTTTCTGACGCCTCTGCAGCAGACGGCTTTTTGAAAATATAGTGACAAAAGAAGAAATTGCACAAAACGTGCAATTTCTCCTTTTGCCACAATGTTTTCCACTTTCTGTCATAGGTTATCCATTCAATTATGGAGATTTTCTATGTTTTGTTAAAATATGTTCAAAGGCCTCTGCTGCAGAATTGTCGTATGAGGGAAAGGGTTAATTGTGTAATTCTGTAAAGGTTGACTGTTCTTGATTGATGAATGATGCTGATTTAATGTTTTGTTCTTTCTTCAGCAAACTTTGATATACGATCCTGCTGGCAGAATATCGGCCAAAATGATGTTGGAGCATCCCTATTTTCATGACCTCGACAAGAGCGTGCTCCCAGCCCAAACGCCTTAAAGGATAAAATATGTCTCTATCGTCTGATTGTGTGATCTCGGAAAATGTAACAACAAATGTAACTTTTAAAGGAAAACCAACCACAGTGGCATTTGTTATCAGTGTAGACCTAGGGCAGATATTTGCAAACCATTCCAAATTCATTCTAATTTTAAATTCAAAATGACTCCATTTCTGATTTGCATAAGCCTTTTCCTTTTTCTGCAGCATTTTAAAGTGTTCGCATCAGACGATTTTTTAAAATATTGTGGCAAAAGGAAAAATGGCTCATGATGAGCCATTTCTCTATTTGCTACAATATTTTCAAATCTTTGCAATAATTATACTTTCATTTATAGAGAGGTTGCATAGTTGTTTTCAGAGTTGTCAACTGCAGTTTTTTTATATGTGGGAAAGAATTAATTAACTAATCAGAAATTGTGTTCCTTTGTTAATTTAGAATTTCAACGGTATTTAATATCATATGGTTCGTAAATACGGCCCGTAATCTGCACTGATAGTTAATCAGTCATGGAAGTTTTCAAGAAGCTTCTAAGAAACAAAATGTGATAAGAAAGCTAGGATGCCCACACATATCTTAATCTTTATTTGTCGCGAATACATTTCCTAGGGTTTTCTTTGAGCAGAGCTCAAATGGTCATGTCTTGATGAACTTGAACTTAATGTCACAAAATTCAACTTTTAGGACTATGCTACCAGCAAGTAGAAATTTTCATGTATGTCAACAGAATTTTACATGAAGTTATATAGTAAAAATGTATAATTCCAAATGTTACTCAATGAACAACTTTCAAGAGTTTCTAAAGCATACTATTGTTTTGCCTGCGATATCATATAGAGATCAATTATTCACCGTTTATCCATCTGTAAAGCTTTTATTTACTGACATATAGCTATAAGCAGGTGATACACATGTTTCTTTGAGCAGTCTTGTTTAATAAATGAGTAGTCTCATCATGGGAAAACCTGTCTTGTAACATGTGAAGAAAAGTTTAGGAGGTCAAAAATGGGACTGAAAACATAGTGCTAATAGATCTGTATGGAAAGGATATGGATTGCTCCTGTGCTAAGACTTATCTTAATGTGAGTCTACACAAGCGGATCTGAGCCTTCACTGTTCACAAATGTATTTAAATCTTTCCAACATGCAGTTGAATCTCCATCCGACGACTTTTGAAAACATTGTGATAAAAGGAAAAATTGCTCATAATGGACAATTTCTCCTTTTGCCACAACTATTTCAATATTATTAATTAATTGCCACTATAATTTTGTACATATAAAGAGATTAAAGTCGCCTTTTGTAGAATTATTGTTTATGAGAAAGAGTTCTAAGACCGGTTTTCCAATGGTGTTGGTAGAAATATTGACTTCGGGACAGTTTTCCCGCGTGTTTGACCATTTACACTGGTCGCATATGTCCTATATATTGAAGCACAATATGTACTTTCCACCAATCATGTGTTCTTACAAAATGCCATTAACGTGTTCATATGCATTATATGTGTGCTCTGTAATTAGTGATAAATGGTTTTTTTTACATAAAAAAAAAAAATCAATTTTTCATTCTTTAATTTATGGCCTGAAGAGGTCCAGATAAGGAGTGGTATTCAGCTCTTTTCCCCACAGTTTCTCTCTTATTATTAAAGTGAATCCTATGTTGTGGATACACAAACAAACTGTGACAGTATAACTTTTATGTTCTGAATGTTGAAGAAATAGTGATGTTATTTTGATACAGGTACAGTGGAACCTGTGTATGGGAGATCACCTATGGGAGAACGACAATCTGGTTTTTGTTCACAGGTGGTCTCTATTTGCAGGGTTGTTTATACAAAAAATGTGTAATTGAGAGGAGTGTGATTCCAATTCCAATGTGGTCTTAACCCTTTCCCTCATATAGACGCCTTCTGAGGCCTCTGCAGCACACAGCTTTTTGAAAACATAGTTACAAAAGAAGAAATTGCTCAAAACAAGCAATTTCTCCTTTTACCACAATGTTTTCCACTCAAACTCGTCTGCTGCAGAATTTGGGTTAAGCATTGGTATGACTAACTATAGATATATTTGTGCGCGGACATCAACTTGTGTTGGCTAGCCAATTGTGCTTCATACAGTACAGTTCCCATAATTTATTATAAGAAAAGTTAAAGTGCCCTTCACTGGCAAAGATAGCCTACCACTAGTATACCAATAAGACAGTTTGTCCACAGATTGTAGATTCAGATCAGCAGACGCATCCGCAGTCTGATATCTAATGTCAATACATTTGTGGGAAAGGGTTAAAGCAGTGGAAAACATTGTGACAAATGGAGAAATTGCTGATATTGAGCAATTTCTGCATTTGCAAGGGTTAACTGTATGAAGTTCATCTTACACTGGCTCATTTCGAGGGCTTGGCGTGAAACAGTTGTAACTAAAACTGGTATTTTTGTACCAAGTTTAATCACCTCGCCATAAAGTCTTTATAAGCATTAAATCATTTTTCTTGGTAAACAATGGAAATTTAGGTGCCATTGCTTGTTCTGAGTTTAATCACCTCACCATAAAGTCTTTATAAGCATTAAATCATTTTTCTTGGTTAACAATGGAAATTTAGGTGCCATTGCTCGTTCTGAGCAATGGCATCTAAATTTGCATTGTTTACAAAGGGGTCAAAATTGCCCCTAAACCAGGCTTTTAAAAAAAGGTTTTTAGTTGCACCTGTTTCACGCCAAGTCTCTCGATTTATATTCAATATGATACTTAAGTTGTATACTTTGACAACAACAATTTTTTTTTTTACAAATAGGAAGAGTTAAGTTTTTATACAGAGATGGGTTAAGGAGTAATTGTTCAATATGAGCAATTTTTCCTTTATCAACACTTATTTCAAACTGGTCTGCGGAAGAGGCAACTAAATTTGTCTGTATCAGGAAAAGGGTACATTTATGATAGATGTATATTAAGTCATTTTATTTTATATTTTCACTTTGTCCTTCTTTCTTTTTTCTTCTTTCAATTCCTTACACACCTATGTATGTTTATCACAATAATCTCCTGAATTTACTTGAGTAAAGAAGATCCTATATTCTGTTCCCACATGCACCTCATTTGCATCCTCGGTACCCAGGCTATTCATAAAATATATGATACCCTGGGCAAATTGACTGTACAAATCTCGTAATCATGAATAATTTATCAGATGAAATGCAGCCTTTTGATTGGCCGCATGACACAAACCTTTTGCGATACTAAAATTACAGTGTTGTTACGGAGGAAATCGTGGCGCATGCTTTACGAAATTTCGCTAGCCAATATGCCCAGGGTATCATATATTTTATGAATAGCCTGGGTACCGAGGATGCTCATTTGATACAACTGTAATATCTGACATATAAACTTTAAAGAGAAATTGCTTAAAATAAGCAAATTCTACTATTGCAACACTGTTTTAAGCTCGATTCAATAACTTAACATTTACTTTTTGAAATGTTCAATATTTTTGTCTAAATGTTTTATATGCAGATTGGTTGTATGTAAGAAGGGGGAGGCTAACTAAGTTAAGAACCTTTCCCACATGAAGACGCTTTATGACGTGTCTGCTGTGGACGACTTCAACAAATTAAATCTATACAGATTTACCATATTTTTGCCTAGAAGCTTTCAAAATCGTCTGCTGCAGATTTGTTTCTTGTTGAAAAGGGTCAACTTAAGCTAGCTTAAGTGCCAGTTCTAGTTAAAGGTGAAATCAGCATTTGAGCTGTTCCACGAAACAACCAACGTTATGGTCTCTGCGTAATGTATCGACCCAGATTAACCAGAGCAGGCTAATCTGTGGAGACACATCACATTCAGCCTCAGGGCGTTAGATGTATAGTTATTCTTGAAACAGTAACTCCACAGGAGGCGAACATGGTCTGACCTGGTTAGCCTGTGTGGGATGCTTAGGCTGATCTGGGTTGATACTTGACACAGAGTCCACAATGTTGGTTTTCTTAACCCTTTCCCTCATATAAACGCTTTCGGATGCCTCTGCAGGAGACGGCTTTTTGAAAACATAGTGACAAAAGAAGAAATTGCACAAAACGTGCAATTTCTCCTTTTGCCACAATATTTTCCACTTTTAGTCATAGATTATCCATTCAATTATGGAGATTTTCTGTTTTTTTTGACAAAATACGTTCAAAGGCGTTTGCTGCAGAATTGTCGTATGAGGGAAAGGGTTAAGGGACGCCTCACTTTTAAAATACAGTTGGTGTGAAGGATTACCATTTCTCATCTATCATCTGTCTTTATTCAAGAATGAAAGTGACATCAGTTTGTTATTTGTATTAAATGTAGAATAACTGTAAAGAATGTCTGTGTTATCTTTTCATTGGAAAAACGTAATTTTACAGCTCATTGCTATTTCAAAACTTAAGACTGCAGACTTATTCACTTTTACCCCTTTCAGAAGCATCTGCAGCAGACGAATTTGAAAAACATTGTTACAAAAGGAGAAAGTACTGAAAACAAGCAATTTCTCCTTTTGTCACAATGTTTTCAGCTATTCAGTAATTACAAATTCATATAAAAAGATTTTCTGCATTTTTTCTGCAGATTTGGAATAAGTGTGAAAGGGTTGATCAGTGTAGTATGTGTATTGCACTAGATACATGAAGTGTAGCGTTCACATCTCGTAATCCAGCCTTCTGGTTTTTTTACATCTGAAATATGATAGAATGCCTACCGGTAATAGTATTATTGGAAAGATATTGATAGAAAAGGAAACAATGCGCCCAAGTCCCATCATATTTTCATGATTTAAACATTGTATTTAACAAGAGGGCAATGATATCGCCCACCTGATTTAATAGAACTTCAATAGTTTTGAAAGATTTTACTCTATACATTTAAGGAAAACAAGCCACCCCCCTGGTGGCTTTGTTTTTCAACGGATCAGAATAAATTGAGCAACCTTGGCAGAGGGTCACGCAAGGAACATTTCATTTGTGTCAAGTTATTTTCAAATCGGGCCAGTGATTTAGTACAAGAAGATTCTTTTTAGTTTTCACTATATTCTATTACATATAAGAAAAACAAGCCCTGGCGGCCATGTTTTTCACCAGATCGAAATAATTTCAACAATCTTGGTAGAGGATCACCCAATGAACATTTGTGCCAAATTATTTTTAAATGGTGCAGGTACTTTTAGACAAGAAGATTTTTAAAGTTTTTACAATTCACATATAAGGAAAATAAGAACCGATTAATTTGAACAACTTTTGTAGAAGGTCCACTAAGGAACATTTTTGCCAACTATCTTTAAATCAGGCCGGTACTTTTGGACAAGAATTGTTTTTAAGAGTTTACAATGCACATATAAGGAAAACAAGCTATGCCCCCTGGCTGCCATGTTTTTCAACAGATCTAAATTATTTGAACAATCTTGGCTAGAGGGTCGCCTAAGGAACATTTGTGCGAATTCATTTTCAAATCTGACCAGTACTTTTGGACGCGAAGATTTTTAAAGTTTTGGCAATTTTCCCCTTTTCTAATGCCGCAACAACCAAAAAGTTCTACTTGGAATTAAATTATTTGAACAACTTTAAAAGAGGACTACCTAAGGAACATTCCGGTGAGGTTATTTTGATATCAGTCCATTTGTTTAGTAGAAAAAATCATTTTTAGGAAATTGTTAAATTGACGGACAGCGAGTGATCACAAAAGCTCACCTTGCACTTTGTGCTTAGGTGAGCTAAAAATGATGCAGGTTATGTTTCTTGCCAAAACTTGGAATAGCTGTTCACGGGTGCCTTATCACTAGTGATATGGCTTACTGATCACTGCTGAATGTTATATTGCCTAGTAAACCTTTTCCCATATACAATAAATCTGCAGCAGACGACTTTAAAAACATATTGGCAAAATCATGGGAAGTCTCTATAAATAAAGGTCCAATTAATGAAAAAGTTGAAAACATTGTGGCAAAAGGAGAAATTACTTCTATGTCACGCGGTTTCAAAAGTCGTCTGCAGCAGAGGCGTCAAAAAACGTCTATATGTGGCAAAGGGTTAACCTATTCTTTTGGTTTGGATAAGGTTGGTCAATGTTTATTAGTGGTAACTTATTCCAACTTTTGATTGGATGTTTTCAATTAGTATTGTTAAAATTATAAAACATCTATGGTCATGTTGCTCGAGTGTAGATGATGGATCCTTTTTGTGCTACCCGAAGGATATAGTCACCGCTTTTGTCTGGGCTATTTCTCGGCAACTACCCACTTGAATTCAATAAAACTTTATGGGAAGCTTCACTAACAAGAGGAGTTGTGTAAATTATTACCATGTTCAGATTTGAGTAATGACCCTTTTAATTTCTATATAATATGACATAGGACCATTAATTTTGTGTCTAGGCTATTTATCAGCAATAACCTGTTGCTACATGTAGTATATTATAGCATCATTCCCGTTTCCTCACTGTTCTTTGGGGTACATCCATCGCTTCTACCGATATCTTGTTATACCCCCCAAAAACAAGTTTTGGTGGGTATATAGGAATCACCCTGTCCATCCGTCTTTCTGTCTGTCCATATGTCTTGTAAACACAACTCCTCCTTAAGGGCTGGACCGATTCTGATGAAACTTTACACAGTTGCAATACACAACCTGAGGTTGTGCATGAAGAAAGATTATCCTGGTCGGAAATATATCTGTCCGTCTGTCCATATGTCTTGTAAGCGCGGGATGGGGGGTATCCTTTTGTGAGTTCACTCACAGTTCTAGTTTGAATAGTAATGTGAATCATATATAATTTATTTACTTTAAAAACAAAACAAAATTGGACGAGGAGCCCAGGTACTTCTCGTAAGTAAAAAGTGTTTTATATGGAACTGAAAGTACATGTAATGCTTTTGATAAGGTAACCATCATCAAATTTAATTGTATAATATGCTCAACTCTAAGAGTAGTAAGTAGTCTACAATATTTAGATTTGTTAACCCTTTCCCTCATAGACACTTTCTGACGCCTATGCAGCAGACGGCTTTTTGAAAACATAGTGACAAAAGAAGAAATTGCTCAAAACGAGCAATTTCTCCCTTGGCCACAATGTTTTCCATTTAAAGTCATAGTTTATCCATTCAATTATAGAGTTTTCTATTTTTTAACAAAATATATTCAAAGTCGTCTGCTGCAGAATTGTCGTATGAGGGAAAGGGTTAACACACAAATATTCTACTAGTGTGATGGTCCAGTTCACAAAGAGGATTATGCATATCATTATTTATTAACACTTTCTGAAGCAGACGACTTTTGAAATCATAGTGGCATATGGAGAAATTGCTCATAATGAGCAATTTCTCCATTTGTCACAATGATTTCAACTCTATTCAATAATCATACTATCATTTATAGAGATTTTTTTATATTTTGGACTTGATAATTTCAAAGTCATCTGCTGCAGATTTATTGTATGTGGCAAAGGGTAAAGTTGGGTAACGTCAACAAAACACATCAAGATCAAACTTATAAAAACAAGCATTTTCAGTGAAAAGATATCCCCCGCCAACGATGGCTTGTTTGTAATTGATGGCTTGTTTGTGCATGAAGGTCTTTATGTTTAATGTGCAATTGACCTTTAAATTTCAACTTCTTCGCACAAGATCAAGGGGAGAGAATAAAGTTATGACACTGGTTTATCCCGTTCCGCGCCAAATTATAAAATATCGACTGGGATTACTTTATGATAAAATATTTTAACGAAATAAATCAGAGGGACGATTAAATAAAACTGTATTTTCCGAAACTGCTTACTCGGGAACATCAATTATTGCAAAATAGTGCAGTCCAAGATAAAACGCCACCTTTAAAAGCGGCGTCTTATCTGGAACTGCACTATTTTCAGGGTTAATAGTCAATATTACAAAACTAAAGGGGTGTCATTTGTTATTTCTTAAATAACACAGGAAAAATGTGAATACTAGGTTTTGCTTCTTAAACCAACAGTGACACAAATACAATAGATATCTTTACTCTTCTTAAAGTGGAGCTAAAATGCATGGATAATTATGTATCAGACAGTGTTATAATAAATGTAAATGATTTTATACCATATTTATTCAGAAGTTCATTGCAGGATGTTGGTTCATATCACATTCAAGTTTATCAAATTCTAGCAGCTAGTTACTGAGAAATAACTGTAGGCGTGGATTTTTTAATAAATCAGGGGCAGTAACTCTAAAAAAAATTCAGGAATCCAAAAAAGAGTTGGAGGGGAATAATGGCAGGAAGTTGGTTAATATTACATTCAAGTTTCATCAAATTCTAGCCGCTAGTTACTGAGAAACGGCTGCGAACGATTATTTTTTAATAAATCAAGGGAAATAACTCTAAGAAAAATTGACTAATCCAAAAGAAAAATGAACAGGCATCATCCCAGTATAGTGGTTGATGCTTACCAACCTTTTCTCATCCTCAAGGGGGAGTTTCATAATCTCAAAGTGGGGGATTGGGGTTTGAAGGGGGAGATTTGCAGCGCCATGAATTTAACAGTAGAAATGTTCACAATAGAACGGATTTTAGATAACTATGCAGGGATACATGTACAATAATTTCAATATTTAATATAGGAAAATAATTAAAAAGACTCATTTTGAGAATGTTTTCTATTAAACAGATTATTTTCAACTGTATATTAGCATTTAAGTATTATTTTGGCATGTTTTCAAATCTGTCCTTTGATAGTTTGAAATGTTTTAACTGTGGTTAACTAGAAAATCACGCAAGTTGTCTGTTATGTCAAAGACTTTCATATAACATCCAAGAAAAATAAAAATATTAACAAAATTTAATTTATAAACATACTTTTGAATGAAAAACACGGGTACCAATGGAATGCAGACACATGGAGAAGAAATATACATACATGTATTAATCATTTAGTTCAGCTACACACATTGTTTTGAACTTTTTGAAAGAAAGGGCCTTTTATCAGTGACAATATGTTAAAAAGTTGATGTTAGAAAATGATTGTAGTAATGTTCAGTACATTTCCCCTCATGACTTGATTTAAAAAAAAAAAAAAATCAAATTTTCGAAAATCGTGAGTTTCTCCCTCACGATCGTGGGGTTGGGGTTACGCCCTTCAAATCGTGAGTCTCACGATTGAATCTGGAGGGTTGGTAAGCATGTCAGACAGGTTCATATTTATTTTAAGTTTCATGAAATTCTACCCGCTAGTTACTGAGAAATGGCTGAAAACGTAGATTTTTCAAAAAATCAAGGGCAATAACTCCAAGGAAAATTGACGAATCAAAAAAAAATTGGACGGGCATCATCCCAGTATAGTGATTCATATTTGATTTAAGTTTCATGAAATTCTACCCGCTAGTTACTGAGAAATGGCTGAAAACGTAGATTTTTCAAAAACTCAAGGGCAATAACTCCAAGGAAAATTGACGAATCAAAACAAAAATTGGACGGGCATCATCCCAGTATAGTGGTTCATATTTATTTTAAGTTTCATGAAATTCTACCCGCTAGTTACTGAGAAATGGCTGAAAACGTAGATTTTTCAAAAAATCAAGGGCAATAACTCCAAGGAAGATTGACTAATCAAAAAAAAAATTGGACGGGCATCATTCCAGTATAGTGGTTCATATTTATTTTAAGTTTCATGAAATTCTACCCGCTAGTTACTGAGAAATGGCTGAAAACGTAGATTTTTCAAAAAATCAAGGGCAATAACTCCAAGGAAAATTGACTAATCAAAAAAAAAATTGGACGGGCATCATCCCAGTATAGTGGTTCATATTTATTATAAGTTTCATGAAATTCTACCAGCTAGTTACTGAGAAAATGCAGGTGACGGACGGACGGAAGGAAGGACGGACGGACAACGCCATTTCAATATCCCCCTCCCTATTTCATAGGCGGGGGATAATAATGACATGGTCATAAAATTAGGAATCCTGCTTCAGGGAATCTACCTCTTAGCATTTGCACATACAACAAATACGCAGCAGATGACTGAAATATTGAGACAAAACTAGGAAAAATTGGAATATTCTTAAACTTTCCCACATACAACAAATCTGCAGCAGATGACTTTCAAAATATCTATACAAACATACGAAAAATCTCTGTAGATCAAAGGTTAATTTATTAAAAGAGTTGAAAACATTCATGCTAATTATGAGCAATTTTTCTTTTGACCACAATGTTTATAAAACAAAATAATTAAAATCAAAATGTTATAACAAATTCTGACTCCTCGGCTACAGATGACATTTATATTGATAATGGTAAAACTTCTAAATGGAGAGTTGCTTAGAAAGTATGTTGTGTGATGTACTGGTGTGGGAAAACCAGGAAAAGCATGAGTAGGTTAACTGGTCGCCGTGATATGACTGAACAAGAGGCCCAAGTGGGCCAGTATCGCTCCACCGCCATAAGGCAAAAATCAAATCTCCAAACAGCCCTGCCCCCTGGTGGCCATGTTTTTTACCAACCACCATGGCCTAAAGGAATTTTGTAGAGTGTCACCTAAGGAATGTTTCTGCAAAATTATTTGAAAATCGGCCTGACACTTTCGTCGGAGAGGATATTTTAAGTTGACTATAGCCATATAAGGCAAAATAGCCCCATCCCCTGGCGGCCATATTTTTCAACCAATCAACATGGCTTGAAGGAATCTGATGGAGAACATTTCTACAAAATTATTTGAATATCAGCCAGACACTTTCGGAGGAGAAGATTTTTTAAGTTTTCTCTTTAGCCATATAAGGCAAAATAGCCCCGCCCCTGGCGGCCATGTTTTTCAACCAATCAACATTTCTTGAAGGAATCTAATAAAGGGTCACCCAAGGAACATTTCTACAATTTTTTTAAGTTTTAACTATTTTTTTCTTTTGGTTGCCATGGAAACCAGAATTATGGATGGATAAAAGAAAATTGAAGGAATTTAAGAGAGGACATTGAGAGGATGCTTCCTATGAAGTTTCAACCAAATTGGCCAAGTGGTTAGGGAGAAGAAGTTGTTTAAAGGAAAAAGTTAACGCACAGACGCACGCCACACGCACACACAACATACAATTCGCCATGACATAAGCTTGACTGGCTTTCTGCCAGTGGAGCTAAAAATTGTTGAAAACTGCTTTAAACCCTTATCAATCAATCAATTTACATGGGGAAATTGTTCATGAACTTTTGCACAGTTATACTATCATTTAGATATATTTCCCCATTGTTTTGAAGACAGCTGCAACAGTTGTGTTGTATGTGGTAGTGTTGATGTAGATATGAGGAGCTTCCAAAAAATAAGCTCAAGAAAATAAATAGACGAGAAACATTTTATTTACATGTAATACAACTGCAACAAAATCAATAGAAATACTCTTTTCTACTCTGTCTGCGCAAAGAACTTCTCTTCTTTTCTTCCAATCTTTTCTTGTTAGCTATTTCTTGTCTACAATAAATAAATAACTTCAATAACAATAGTGACTTAACCTTTTCCCACATACAACAAGTCTCCAGCAGACGACTTTGAAAATATTAAGGTGAAACTCTTGAAAAAATCAACTTTTAACTTTAATTATTGAATAAAGTTAAAAACATTGTGACAAAAGGAGAAATTGTTCAGCAAGAGTAATTTCTCCATTTGCCATAATATTCCCAAAAGTGATCTGCTGCAGAGGCGTCAGAAAGGGTATATGTGTGGGAAACAGTTAATACTCAAATAAACTGCTTTGATGATAAAACAAAAACTTGTTTAAGATATTACAAGAGAAAGTTGATGCAACGCATCAATGTCGCCGGAAATCCATACTGCAGTTATGCATAACACTAACATTATAGTAGTTGAATAAACAGTTATCAACTGAGTGGCATATTGGAACATCAGGGGTGGGGTCAAGTGAAAATGTATGAAAACTTGCATTGTTTTGTCAACGAAGTGAATGATAATTGAAGCCTTTCATTGTTTATGATCAATCTCCATTCCAAAGTAGGTTGACCATACACACAACCAACTAATTATTGATCATAAACAGTAATGGAAATGAGTAATCTTGCCAATCATTAGTTTTAGTATGTATACAGTGCTTTCATTAAGGAATACTTATAAGATTTGTGAATTCCACATACACTTTTCAAGATGTTTGTCAGAATATTTGAATTTTATTATTTTTCAATAAAACCACAAAACAGACAATTTAGGATTTGCATGCAATAGCACGTCATTTTACCTTTCCCCTATTAAAGTCAACAGTGGACACCTTTGCAGGAATCTACTTTTAAAACAATGAGATAAGGGTTAAATCGCTGAAGACATGAGTTTTCTCTTTTTCTCAAAATGATATTAGCTTGGCATCCTAATTATATCATACTTTAACAAATGTTGAAATGTAGTCCAATATTTATAAATTAGACCACCTTCGAAATATAATATCAACTAAACAGTTAAATCTCATTGAAATTGTTGTATAATTTAAACTTAATTTCGAACATAAACTGAGCCATACATGTTAATTTATTGTAATATTCTTTCCTTCCTTTTTTACAATGAAAATAACAAACTACTCATGTTTTAAAATTATATTATGATGAGCGCCCTTGTGTCAATGATGCATAACAATATGCAGATCGGAAGCAATATGCCTATAGGGAATTTAGTGACACATTTAAAATTATCAAGGACGAAATAATTTTGTACGAAAGACCCGATTCGTGACCTACATTCTTCTTCGCAGAGGTGTCGTTCTTGAAACTCTTTATAGGCAGAGTGTTCGTTCAAAGTAATTTTTCTATTAAAACCAGTTTTATCTCGGTTTGTTCTTTTCTTCATTTGTTTCGAACCAAATAAACATTTGAAATCACCTATAATTTACTATTTGTAAGTGAGTGTAAAGAGAGGCTCTCTGCAAAGGAGATTGATCTACGCAGTTGGTATTCGCGAGTCACGCGATCAACAGTTTAGCTTAGAAACAGTTCATATTTTAGATATACATGTATAAACATTATAAAATTAATTCCTTACAAATCAAGACATCTCTTTGAACATGAAAATAACATTCAGTAAGTTAAGATTGCTATTTTAAAGGAGAATTCGACGTGATTTTTACTTGATATTGACACTTAACAGTCTGCTTGCTGCAAGTCTCATGGGGACGGTTTTGTCTTCGTAAATAAAACCCCAAAAAAGAGATGCGAGTCAAAATAAAGAAACTACTAATACTTAAAACATCGGAATATTTATTTCATTTTAGATTTGTCATAACTTAGTGTTTTTAAACAAACGCAATTGTAATATGTTCAAGACATTTAAATTTGGTTTTGTCTAATAATAACTCCTCCTCCCATGTGATTTCCGAAAACCTATTAAAAATAGAAGTCGCGGGCTTCTGCCCGGCGACTAATAACAGTGTTTACTCAAGAGCGTGTTTCCTGAGTTTTTGCTGCTGATAAATAACATTGACGCATAGTAATTGAAAATCTGCGTCTTTTATGACACACTTAAATAATAACAAGAGGGCCATGATGGCCCTATATCGCTCACCTGATTTAATAGAACTTCAAAGTTTTTACTCTTTTTAGGCCAATACTTTTGGACAAGAAGATTTTTAAAGTTTTAACAATGCACATATAAGGAAAACAAGCTCCGCCCCCTGGCGGCCATGTTTTTCAACGGATCAAAAATATTTAAACAATCTTGGTAAAGGATGCCCCAAGGAACATTTGTGCAAAATAATTTTTAAATCGGGCCAGTACTTTTGGACAAGAAGATTTTTAAAGTTTTAACAATGCACATATAAGGAAAACAAGCTCCGCCCCCTGGCCGCCATGCTTTTCAACGGATCGGAAATATTTGAACAATCTTGGTAAAGGGTGCCCTAAGGAACATTTGTGCAAAATAATTTTCAAATTGGGCCAGTACTTTTGGACAAGAAGATTTTTAAAGTTTTAACAATGCACATATAAGGAAAACAAGCTCTGGCGGCCATGTTTTCAACGGATCAAAAATATTTGAACAATCTTGGTAAAGGGTGCACCAAGGAACATTTGTGCAAAATTATTTTCAAATCGGCCCAGTACTTTTGGACAAGAAGATTTTACAAAGTATTAACAATGCACATATAAGGAAAACAGGCTCCGCCCCCTGGCGGCCATGTTTTTCAACGGATTGGAAATATTTGAACAATCTTGGTAAAGAGTGTCCCAAGGAACATTTGTGCAAAATAATTTTCAAATCGGGCCAGTACTTTTGGACAAGAAGATTTTTAAAGTTTTAACAATGCACATGTAAGGAAAATAAGCTCCGCCCCCTGGCGGCCATGTTTTTCAACGGATTGGAAATATTTGAACAATCTTAGTAGAGGGTACCTCAAGGAACATTTGTGAAAAATAATTTTCAAATCGGGCCAGTACTTTTGGACAAGAAGATTTTTTAAGATTTGTCAATTTTTCCCTTTTCTGATGCCGCAGCAACCAAAGTTCTACTTGGGATTAATTTCTTTGAACAACTTTGAAAGAGGACTACCTAAGGACCATTCCTGTGAAGTTATTTTGAAATCTGTTCATTGGTTTAGTAGGAGAAGTCATTTGTAGGAAATTGTTAACAGACGCCGACGCCGGACGGTGAGTGATCACAAAAGCTCACCTTGCACTTCGTGCTTAGGTGAGCTAAAAACAAATTCAAAAGGTCCTAGGCGATATGACTCGGCTTAAAATTAATAGACGCTTGCCTTTCAAAATAATCAGCTTTAAATCACATGACCCAAAATGATCTTAATCCTTTTCTCCCTGCAGAAGTATTTTGACACAATAGCAGCAGTCGACTTTTGAAAACATTGTAGCCATTGGTGAAATTGCTCATGATGAGCAATTTCTCCTTTGGCCACAATGTTTTAAACTTTATATAACACTTAAGCTATCTTTTATGGAGATTTTTCAGGTTTTTTGTCCTATGATTTCAAAGTCATCTGCTGAAAAGTTTTATGTGCGAAAAGGTTAACACACAGGTCACATAATCACAGATGACATGAGCTATTCATAAATGGCCAATCAATGCATGGTTCATTATTGAAACGTTTCAATTTTGGTTTATGGTTTGGCTCATGACTTCAAGGGCGAAACAGACAAGGTAAACAAGATGGCCATGGATCGCTCACCTGAGTAATACGATGTGATTTTTTCATTTTAAAAACAATAATGGCTAGAAGTAATTTCATAGTGGGTATCCCAATGAACATTTTTATAACATTATTAGGAAATTGGCCAACATACTTTCGGAAAAGATTTTTTTTTCAACAAGTTTTCACTATAGCCATATAAGGCAAAACAGTCCCACCCCCTAGCGGCTATGTTTTTTTGACCAATCAACATGGCCCAAAGGAATCTGATGGAGGGTCACCCAAGGAATATCTATACAAAAATATTTGAAATCGGTCACATACTTTTGGGGAAGAAGATTTGTTTAAGCTTTCACTATAGTCATATAAGGCAAAACAGCCCACCCCCTGGTGGCAATGTTTTTCAACCAATCAACATGGCTGGAAGGAAACTGATAAGGTCACCTAAGGAACATTCCTACAAAATTAAATTGAAAATTGGCCAACTGGTTTGGGAGGAGAAAACCTTTTTTTTTTCTCGGGTACAATGTAAACGAGAATTCTGAATGGATCAACATAATTTGAAGGAATTATGGTGAGGACATTGATAGGATGCTTTCTGTAAAATTTCATCCAAACTGATCCACTTGTTATAGAGGTGATGATGTTGACGCATGACTGACCGTGGTCGGCGGACAAAAGGCGATCACAATAACTCACCTTGAGCACTCCGCTCTCAGGTGGGCTAAAAATGTTTAATTAGCTTTTCCTGACCGCTAGACTATAAGTTTAAGTATTGAAATAAAAGGAAATGTCTACTTAAAAAGCTTCTAGTCATTATAGTGTCCTAACACGCTAAACACCATTGAAAATCGAATTATCATCAGAATGTTTATTTTTTTCCAGATATTTTGCACGGCGAATTGTCTTGTTTTTTATCAAAGTGAAGTAAAAGAGATTTAATAGTCAAGTAACTTGCGATAGTTTGTTGGAATTCAATGAGTTGGTAATTTCAATTAAGCATGACAGATACACAAACAGTTGTAGTGAATACTTTTAAAAATATCGCATTTACTATTTTGTAATGTTAATTAGCCCTAGTTCCATCCCAACATATGTGTAGAATTTGGTATTTGACCAAAACTAGATCTTAATCCGACCAAGTTATGGATATTAGCAGCTACCTGTCTTAAGCAGCCAGTTTTATGATTTCCCTTTAAGCCTTTCCCTCATACGACAATTCTGCATCAGACGATTTTGAACACATTTTGTCAAAAAATAGAAAATCTCTTTAATTGAATGGATAACCTATGACAAAAAGTGGAAAACATTGTGACAAAAGGAGAAATTGCACGTTTTGTGCAATTTCTTCTTTTGTCACAATGTTTTCAAAAAGCCGTCTGCTGCAGAGGCGTCAGAAAGCGTCTATATGAGGGAAAGGGTTAATGCTGAATGCAAGTTTGACTTTCACGTGAAGATCTACTTTAAAACTTTCAATTAATTTCTTAGTCTACTCATCATGTTCTACTCATTAACTCTCGTTAATAGCTAGTTGTGATTAAAAAACAAACTTAAATACACCTGTATTGTTCAATATTATGGGTTTTTTAAATTGATGAAAATCATGTGTGTGACCCCAAAAAATTTAGGACTGGAGAAAGCACTGTATAAATAAAACCATATTTTTACAAATCTGCTGCAAACGAGATTTATCAGTTTATTGTTTGGAGTTTAACGCTATTTTCAACAAGATTTAAATTATATCACATCAGCCAGTTCACCTAAATGTGTTTCATGGCCTTTCAGTACCTGTACTCTGCACATAATTTTTCCCAGGTAAATGGCTACCTTCCAAGATAGTCTATTTAACCCATTGATGGAAGATGACTAAGGCAATTTATTGGATAGAATTAACCCTTTCCCACGTACAACAAATCTGCAGCAGAAGACTTTGAAAACATCTAGGCAAAAGCACTGAAAATACCTTTAAATGAAAGAACAATAATTAAATAGAGTTAAACATGGTGACATAAGGAGAAATTGATCGTTTTGAGCAATTTCTTCTTTTGTTGCCATGCTTTCAAACAGCCATCTGCTGCAGAGGCGTCAGCAAGCGTCTATATGAGGGAAAGGGTTAATGGCCAAGAAGGGATACAAACCTGTGACCTGACAGACTTAGACCCTGAATTGATAGCCTTCCTTGTTATTGTGGCCTTTTTAACAATTGCATAGACATGATATATTGGAAAATTGACGCATCTTTCATTAAATCTGGAAAATCTATAGATAAAAGTTTATATATTGAATAGAAATTGAAAAATTGTGGCAGAAGCATGCATTGCTCATAATGAGCAAACTCTTTTTTTGCCTCAATGATACTTTCCTTCATGTAGACGCTTTCTGACGCCTCTGCAGCAGACGGCTTTTTGAAAACATAGTGACAAAAGATGAAAATTGCTCAAAACGAGCAATTTCTCCTTTTGCAACAATGTTTTCCACTTCTAGTCATAGGTTATCCATTCAATTATAGAGATTTTCTATTTTTTGACAAAATATGTTCAAAGTTATCTGCTGCAGAATTGTCGTATGAGGGAAAGGGTTAAAAGAGTTGTCAGCTGCTGCAGATGAGTCAAATTGTTGATAAGGGGAAAAGGAAATTTTACAAACAAGAGTTTACCTTTTCTCCATAAGTTCTAGTTCATCTTTTGTTGGTTCTATGGGTTTTATACTAGCTTTAAAAACCATATTCCGAACCTTGTCTAGACAATCTGCCTGATTTAGTATCTGTCGTCGTGTCTTTTCAGATTTCACAATAAGTTCTCCATGTTTGTTGGTTCTACTTTCCTCCTGAAAGTTAAAGTACCGCTACATGAAAACAACAAATAATCGTTTCCAACACCTCAAAGCAAATGATTTTTGAAAACATTGTGGCAAAAGGAAAATGGCTCATGAGGAGCAATTTCTTCTTTTTCCAAAATGTTTTCACTTTTATTCGATAATTGTTTGTTTATTTATAGACTTTCCATACATTTGACTAAATGCTTTTTTTCAAAGTCATCGGAGGCATGTGACAGCTATAGTCTCTACAAAAAGGTACAAGTTCGAATTTCTGAACAGTGAAGGTTATATCTACCTGGGATTGTCAGAATCTACACAAGCTGACAAGCTTTGGTAAGTAGTGTTTGAACAGTGTAGATCTTTATCAGACTGTAGAGATGTACAGGCTGATCTGGATCTGCACTGTTCAGATGAGTCAACTTTTATCTTTTCTCGTGGAATGGCTAATTTTTATAACCTGAATCTTTATATATCTTTCATTACCTCACCGTGACAATTATTTTGAATACAAACTAGAATGGAGTGCTCCGCGGAGCACGGTGTGTCACCTGCACCTGCTCATTGAAAGTGTAACGAAGATGTGTGACAGACAGACAGACAGATGCTGGACAAAAAAAAAAAAGTAATCCCTAAGTGCCTACCATGCTACGCAGGGCGACACAAACACATAGAGCATGACGAGCAATTTCTCCTTTAACCGACATGTTTTCATCTCTATTAACAAATACTGCTGAAGATTTGATGTACATTGGAAAGGGTTACAAATACCGTAGTGACCTTAACCCTTCCCACTTTAAGACATATTTTGACGCATCTGCAGCAGACGTCTTTTGCAAACATTGTGGCAAAAGAAGAAATTGCTCAAAAAGAGCAATTTTTCCTTTTGCCACAATGTTTTCAAATCAATTTAATAGTAAAACTCTCATTTATTGAGATTTTTCATGTTTTTGTCAATAAGTTTGGAAAGTCGTCTGCTGCAGAATTGTTGTATATGGGAAAGGATTAAATTCATATCAGCCCCTTTAATTAAAGTAAAGACCTACTTGTTCCTTTAATTTTGGCTTTATCCACTCTGGTATCCATTCTGCCTTATCTATGTTAAACCTGACTTCTACTTTTGAGTGCACTGTTTGGTATGAATAAATGCAACATGTAATTACATTATTGTAAGTAAAAATATCTTTCTATAAATGAATGAAAAATACATAATAAATTGGTATTGAAAATTATTGTATGGCACTTCAACTATTAAGCTCACCTGAGCACCAAGTGCTCATGGTGAGCTTTTGTGATGGCATGATGTCTGTCGTCCATGTGTCCAGTCTTCCAGACATCATTTCAGGCTAGCGATCCAGGGCCATCATGGCCCCCTTGTTCTATTAACAAAAGGCTAAAAGATTATTGTAATAAAGCCCTTATTGTAAATCATAATGATTTGAGACCTAAGAAGGTCAATCAATGGGTTTAGAGCCTGAATCACTATTAATTCATAATTTGTGTTGAATTTATTAAAGAATTCAATTTGTGACAATTAGAGTCACCGATATCAATTTAATCCATTCCCAATTGCAGACAACATTTTTGTTCAATCTGCATAGAACACTTTTAAAAAATATAGTGGCAGCTTGAGACATTGCTTGTAAAAAGTAATTACTCCTTTTGAAACTATTCAATAATTTTACAATAATTTATGAAGATTTTCCCTAGTTTTGCTTAGATGTTTCGAAGATGTTGCAGATTTGTTGTATGTACTTGGCAGCAGGAGAAATTGCTTGTAAAAAACAATTACTCCTTTTGAAACATTGTTTTAAACAGTGACACTTTTAAATAATTTTACTATTATTTATGAAGATTTTGCCTAGATGTTTTCGAAGTTGTTGTAGATTTGTTGTATCGACATGGAGAATGACTTGAACATTTTGATACAAGATTTTGAATGCACATTTCCATCAGGACACATTTACTATTATTCAACATAATATCACTGTGCATCAACTCAGTCACAACAAGACTTGCAGCATAGCTTGCCACTTGGGGTATTTGGTTGTAAATGAAAATCTTATTTCAACTTCAAGCCAAAACATTTTAGACAAGTCTAGGCTTTGACAGTGTGATTTATAACAAGCTCTTCTCTCTTCTTGGGCATAGAATTGGCAAGCTAAAAAGTTACCTTTATTTACATTCTGTCCACCAGGACCACTTGATCTTGAATAGTTTATTTTTAAACCCTCTGAAATATAACAACATTTAACAACAGCTGAAACTGAGTAAGTCTACTGTCTACACCTTAACCCTTTCCCACATACGACAATTCTGCAGCAGACGACTTTGAACGTATTTTGTCAAAACATAGAAAATCTCCATAATTGAATGGATAACCTATGACAAAAAGTGGAAAACATTGTGGCAAAAGGAGAAATTGCACGTTTTGTGCAATTTCTTCTTTTGTCACTATGTTTTTCAAAAAGCTGTCTGCTGCAGAGGCGTCAGAAAGCGTCTATATGAGGGAAAGGGTAAACCCTTTCCCACAAGCAAAATATCTAGACAAAAATAGGAAAATTTCAAAACTTAGACAGCAGACTTATTAACTTTTTTCCATTTTCAGAAGCATCTGAGGGTTAACCTCATTTAGTTCTCTGTCTGAGCACTTTATATATATACCTTTATTGTTATTAATTAAAAAATTCCCAATTATGCCAAAAAAGGCGCAAAAAATCCCAATACGACGGGTATAGGTCATATTCTCAAAACACCCCCCCCCTAAAAACTCTGAAAATATCTCCTCCACTGAGGCCGATGTTCTAATCACTTCACCATGGAGACGGTTGAAGTAGAAAACTCTTTGTTATTCACAAGAGAATCTTGATTTTAAACTTAACAAGCAAGTGTTCTATGTATTTCATTTGTTAGTTTTTTTGTGTCAAATAAAAATATTTTTTCACAAATATAAGTTTTTTGCACTTTTAAGTAAACAAACAGAAATCAAACTATCCATTAACCCTCACCCTCATATAGACGCTTTCTGACGCCTCTGCAGCAGACGGCCTTTTGAAAACATAGTGACAAAAGAAGAAATTGCTCAAAACGAGCAATTTCTCCTTTTGCCACAATGTTTTCCACTTTTAGTCATAGGTTATCCATTCAATTAAAGATATTGTCCATTTTTTGACAAAATATGTTCAAAGTCGTCTGCTGCAGACATATAGTATGAGGGAAAGGGTTAAATGTCTACATGTATGATGCAACAAAGAGCAACTGTGTTGTTATAAAGCCACCTTTCCCTTAATTTGAGGATGTTTTGTATCGGATCATAAAACCATTGGAGTAGCTGCATACCGAGGGCCTGGCGTGAAACGGATGTAACTAAAATCCTATTTTGAAAACCCTGGTTTACGGGCAATTTTGACCCCTTTGTAAACAATGCAAATTTAGGTGCCATTGCTCAGAACGAGCAATGGCACCTAAATTTCCATTGTTTACCAAGAAAAATGATTTAATTATTATGAAGACTTTATGGCGAGGTGATTAACCTTGGTAAAAAAATACAAATTTTAGTTACAACGTTTAATGCCAAGCCCTCGAAACACTGCAAAGAAAATGAGCAGAGACCTTTATTATGACAGATGGACCTACCATCATTATGATGCATGCCAATTTTGGCAGGAACAAAATAAAACATTTAGATTGGCAGGGATCTACATGGACTGTTGAACCGTCTTGCCCAGTCAGACAAGTACAGTTCAACCTGTGTTTAAAGACCACACATGGAAGAGAACAATATGGTCTTTGTTTACAGGATCATTTATGCAGAAAATGAGTAATTGTGAAATTAAAAGATTGGTTGTTATAGACAGGGAATTGCTAAACAAAGGTGATCTTAAGCACCGATTTGACTGTACCTTGAACATTAACTTGCCTGGACTCAAATACATCTAGCCTGAATATGTTTAATTATTGTATCATGCTATACAATTCTTGCACTAACTTTTTGAAATATGTTTACATTAAAAGCCTTTCCCATTTAACCCTTTCCCTCATATAGATGCTTTCTGACGCCTCTGCAGCAGACGGCTACTTGAAAACATAGTGACAAAAGAAGAAATTGCACAAAACGTGCAATTTCTCCTTTTGACACAATGTTTTCCACTTTTAGTCATAGGTTATCCATTTAATTATGGAGATTTTCTATGTTTTGAAAAAATACGTTCAAAGTCGTCTGCTGCTGAATTGTCCTATGAGGGAAAGGGATAAGTATTGGAAGAGAATGTGACAATGACGAATACCTATGGGGATATGACCAGAAAACGTCTCTTCATCTTTTATTGAGTCTGCTGTGTCCGATGAGGTTTTCTGAAATAAAAAAAAAATGCCCTTTATCACAGCTAAAAGAAGAATTTTGACACAGAAATGAAATCCTTAACCCTTTCCCTCATATAGATGCTTTTTGACGCCTTTGCAGCAGACAGCTTATTGAAAACATAGTGACAAAAGAAGAAATTGCTCAAAACGAGCAATTTCTCCATTTGCCACAATGGTTTCCACTTTGAGTCAAGGGTTGTCCATTCAATTATAGAGATTTTCTATCTTTTGACAAAATATGTTCAAAGTCGTCTGCTGCAGAATTGTCGTATGAGGGAAAGGGTTCAGCATTTTCTCCTGTCTACACATTGGATGAATGTACACAAAAAATATGAAAAATCTTTGTAAATGAAAGAATAATAATTGCATGTAGTTAAAATCAATGTGACAAAAGCCGTCTGCTGCAGAGCCATACAGATCGTTCTAAAGTGAATGTGAATGTGCCTTTCAAGACAACTGACATAAGTGAACTGAATTGTGTTACAAATAGCAGAGACATATAAATACAAAGAAAGGCAACAATGCACACAAACTGTGTCACAGATGCTTGGCGCCCAATCACAAGCATCTGCTGATCACTGTTATAATATAATGCCCTTTCCTTATTTCATTACTATAGATTTGCCCGAGGATGTTATGGCTTAAGTGGGTGGCTTCACTGCAGCTTTGTCTTCTAATTATTCAATGCTATTTTTTTAAAACAGTGATGCACCTTTTACCCTGGTCATTACGGTTAAAAAATTACTTAAAAAACCGAATGAATGATGCAAAAAATTAAACCACAGCTTGAAATGATAGTAGGCATTAAGGGTATCAAATTAACATTAACCCTTTCCCTCATACGACAATTCTGCAGCAGACGACTTTGAATGTATTTTGTCAAAAAATAGAAAATCTCCATAATTGAATGGATAACCTATGACAAAAAGTAGAAAACATTGTGGCAAAAGGGGAAATTGCACGTTTTGTGCAAATTCTTCTTTTGTCACTATGTTTTCAAAAAGCCGTCTGCTGCAGAGGCGTCAGAAAGCGTCTATATGAGGAAAATTGTTAACACAACATAAACAGCTGTTGATGTCATACTGCAGACACGACTATTAACTAAATTAGTCACAGTCACATGACTTTAAACATCTTGCCATACAATAAGATTTCTGCATACACTAATCTTAGTTGAGAATCTCTGTATTAATATGTTTTTGCTTATAGTTCATGTCATTATGACTGTAGATCAAATAGTTTCTGAACAATTAGCAATAAAACAATTTAACTCTTACCCACCTACAGGTGCATTATGACGCATAAGCAGCAGACGACTTTTAAAAGTGACAAAAGGAGAGAAAAACATGCAGCCAGTCTGGGGCTCGAGCCCGGGACCTCTTGCTTTCAGGATAAGCACTCTACCGACTGAGCATGTACTGTGTATAAGTTCAGCCCGCGACATATACCCCTGCTAAGCTGGAATTTCGTCCTCAAACTTCGGAACACCAGTACCAAAGATGTCTTAATATACACTGCAAGCGCTGTAAGGCTGACCAAGCAGTGATGTCACGTCTCAAACCCAGGACCTCTCGCTTTCAGGGCAAGTACTCTACCGACTGAGCTAACCGCGACGCTTACATGTACTCTCTCACATTGTATATAAGTTCTTTATGCGACACACACCCCTGCTAAACTGGAATTTGGTCCTCGAATTTCCAAACAGCAATGCCAAGGATGTCATAAATTGCTCTGCAAGCGCTGTTAAACTAACTAAGCAGTGCTGTCACGGTCCCTTATTAGGCGCCAATGTCATAAGGAAAGAAAAACAATCAGCCAGTCCAGTATCAAACCCGGGACCTCTTGCTTTCAGGACAAGTACTCTTGCGACTGAGCTAACCGGGCGGCTTACATGTAATCTCTCAAATTGTGTATAAGTTCTATGCGACATACACCCCTGCTAAGCTGGAATTTCGTCCTCGAATTTCGGAACATTAGTGCCAAGGATGTCATAACGTTACGATGCAATATGTAACGGCGATATATTGAGACTAACACACAGAAGTACATTTTTTATCCAAGACCAATATCAACTTTCAAATACCGAAGTAAGAGTTATTAATAAAGCAAATTACCACATTTGTCTTAATATTTTAATAATAATATATCCGCTAGATATGACATTAGTAAAGTAAAAAAATTAGTAAAAAATAAGTAAATATTGAGATAATTAAACTAACTTATCCGACTTCTAGGTCACATCCAATAAATGTCAACTTTCACTCACCTTGAAACGAACATGGGCTATAGGATTTTGATCACTATTTGGGTATAGATTTTCTAGAGATATTTTGCTTTTATAGCTAGAATATAAATGTCTAGTGCATGAACTGTCTGCTAACGTTTTGAACTGAAATATTCGTTGACAAACACAGCGTAACATGGTTGTGTTTTGAAACAGGAACTGTAATATTTCGGCTGGTACCCAACTTGTTTTCAATTGAATATTATGGTCAAAGGGAAGTGAATCGGTTCGGCTAAATTTCAGATGAATATATATAAGACTTAGGTTGTCTCCCATGTGAAAATAATTTATTGATGATAAATATTTAAAAATGTGAACAAATAAATAACGGGAATAACTTTTTTTTTTATATTTTCTATCTAAGAAAATCACTGTTTGCAAGAAAATAAATACGGAATATTATGTTGTGGGGTGGATAAATGAGTTCGTATTCCACGACAAGTAGCGTGGGAAAATCGATATCTTACGAGACCGTAGGTCGAGCTAAGATATGGATTTCCCCACGCTACGCGTCGTTAATACGAACTCTATTATCCACCCCACAACATAATATTTCTTTTATTACATACCTACAATCTATGAGCAGCGAAAATTTATTGAGTTTACATTTTATTAATAGTAAATAGTACTAATATCGTCATCAAACCGGTTACGTCACTGTATGACGTCACAATCTTGTATTTACACCGCATATAGATACGGAATTTTAATCTGTCGTGGTGTATTTGCGCATGTCAATCTGTGTGTATTTCCACCGGAAAATAAACAGGCATGTAATAAAACAAAATAGTTAAGAGCACATTTTTCAATTAAATAAAACAACGAGAATCAATATCACTACACTTCTGCTTTATTATAGTATGTTGAGAAGTCTAATGAACTCTACTGATGCTGTTTAATGAACGTATTAAATAGCTGATTTCTCTCAGGGGTATTCTGGTCGTCATCCCATGTACCCCATCTTCATAAGATTGTTACAGGTTTTCTTTATTATCAGACTACTTTAATTGGTTTAATAAACAGATTATTACAGTAGTTGTGATCAAACTACATTAATTAATGGATTGTTAGTTTTTTGGTGATTAAAACACTTTAACTAGAGGATTGTTGCAGTTTTTGTTTATCATTTATATAAACACTTTGCTCCATAATAAATCATTAAATGCAATTAATAAGGTAAATAAAATAAATGACATAAATGAAAATACATAATATTCAATTTTATAAGAAGTGACAATTAAAACAACTGAATTGAATGCATTAATTATTTTAATGCTATAAAAGTGCAATTTCATATAATACACAATCTAATCAAAGGTTATTGACAGTCATCTGTTAGGTGTTAATACCACCTCCGGGGTATTATAGCTACCACTATATAATTCATATATGGGCCATAACTTCCAAATATGGGCCATAACTTCCAAATATGGGCCATAAATGTACTGGGCCATAAATGTTTGGGCCATAACTTCCAGAAACCTCAGTAGCTACTGTACAAGCTAGACTACTACTGGGTGATCCCCAATCAGTAGCTACTGTACAAGCTAACCTACTACGGGGTGATATGCTTTGACCAGGTACCTCATCAGAAGCTACTGTACAAGCTAGACTACTACTGGGTGATCCCCAATCAGTAGCTACTGTACAAGCTAACCTACTACTGGGTGATCCCCAATCAGTAGCTACTGTACAAGCTAACCTACTACGGGGTGATAGGCTTTGACCAGGTCCCCCACCAGTAGCTACTGTACAAGCTAGACTACTACTGGGTGATCCCCAATCAGTAGCTACTGTACAAGCTAACCTACTACGGGGTGATATGCTTTGACCAGGTACCTCATCAGAAGCTTCTGTACAAGCTAGACTACTACGGGGTGATAGGCTTTGACCAGGTCCCCCATCAGAAGCTACTGTACAAGCTATCCTATTACGGGGTGATAGGCTTTGACCAGGTCCCCCACCAGAAGCTACTGTACAAGCTATCCTATTACGGGGTGATATGCTTTGACCAGGTCCCCCATCAGAAGCTACTGTACAGTAGCTATCCTATTACGGGGTGATAGGCTTTGACCAGGTCCCCCATCAGTAGCTACTGCACAAGTTATCCTATTACGGGGTGATAGGCTTTGACCAGGTCCCCCATCAGAAGCTACTGTACAAGCTATCCTATTACGGGGTGATAGGCTTTAACCAGGTCCCCCATCAGTAGCTACTGTACAAGCTAACCTACTACGGGGTGATATGCTGTGCACTACAGTGGGAGAGAGGTCCTTCCTCAGTTCCAAAAAACGACAGGTACAGTTAGACGGTGTATTATCTAAGAAAGGCGGGTGTTCTTTCCGAAAAGTGTCACAGGGCACAGTCATAGGGCCACTGATATTCCTATCATTCACCAATGATCAGCCAGAAGTAACCACATTGGATTCTAGTCTCTTAAATTGTCGTTGATAAACTTCTGAACAGATACATTTGGTCAGACAAAGACGCAGAAGCTCTACAGTGCGACTTCAGTTTACTGGAGAAATGGGAGTGAGAAAAGAGTTTTCATCCGGAGACCTGCAAGGTAATTCATATCTGTACGCAGACGATACTACACTGTACATGGTCACACCCTCGAGGTAGTTTGACCAAGATATGTCATAGAAGACCAATGTAAAGAAGACAGCTGATTACCTTGTGTTTTTTTTCTCTACAACTGCAACAGAACCGTCCGAGAACGAACACACAAAACACAGGTTATTCTAGTATTGAATACCCATCAGCAGCATGGGATCCACACCAGGTTACGGACATAAATCAATTCGTGGGACAAGATTTGTTGCAAACAACTACATAGATAGGACCCGGGCTGTGCTACATCCATGTTACAAGACCTTGACAAGCAGACAGTGGAGGGTAGTCTAGACGTAGTAACGACAGACTTCTTTTTCTGTTCAATATTAAGCATACTCAAGTCGGCATCAACCCAGGCTCTTCTCCTACAATCAAGTGATGGGTGATTCTACCAAGTAGATGCACAACATGGTCTACAAATACTCTTACTATGTAGGATTGGATTCTGCTCACAACACCCATCACTGACATAAGTGCTGTGGGTGACTTCGAGACCGATCTGGTATGTCACACCATGTGCGAGACCTCAGTCTGCCGTCAGTAAATTAACAGCATATGTATATAGTTTTAAATCTGAACTCCGAAAGAGCTTAAATACGTATGTAACAGTGTGCCTTTACGAACTTTAATTTCACAAATATCGCATATTAAAAAAAACAAATTAGTATGCCACACACTTGCTATGCACAATAAAGCAAGAACCCATAACTCAATAGTTTAATCCGCCTATGTTTTTTTTTCTAATGACACATTTGGTTGATGGTCAATCACGCTGGAGGTCAATGTGTAATCGAATAAATCTACGATAAAGTTCCTCAGAAAATCTCCTCGCTTGTATGGTGTTTATATGAAACTATTTACATTGTATGACTTCTCGTAGATTTGCATAAAACGTTTGTTTGATTGGTAAAAAATCTTTAAACTCAAAACACAGAACATTATTTGAATACGGATTGGTATGTCGAATTTTACAAATAATGCAACACACGCACGTGATTCCGCTCTAGCTATAAATTGAATCGTTAGGCGGGAAATCTGCCCATTCTACCACGAGACACCAGATACTTTACATACACAAACGATTAACTGCTGAATAGAAAATGGCTGACGTAACAAAGACAAAGGCTCCAAAGCCAACTCGTCCAACATTCCTTGTGATGGCACAGGAAGCCATTGAAGCATTGGCAGAAAAGAAAGGATCTTCGGTGCCAGCAATCAAGACGTACATTGTAGAGAAATACACAATTGACCCCGACAGTGTTCGTGTCCACTTAAAATCGGCGTTGGCTAGAGGACTGGAGAAAGAAATATTAATTCGCCCAAAGGATTCAGGAGACGCCAAAGGGGCTACAGGCAGATTTAAAATCAACACGGTTAAAGGTAGGTATAGGGCTTTTTAACAAAATATTTAGTTTTTATTTTCTAGTCATAAATGAAAAATAATTCTCGTAATGATCACTCACTTTTGTCACATCGTTTCCAACTTCAATAATCAGAGTTTTAGTTATGGAAGATTTCCAATGTTGTGTCTAGTTTTCAAAGCTGTTTCTGTTGAGACCATGGTCTTTCCCACAGACTTTCTGATGCCTATACAGCCGACAGCATTTGAAACCTTTGTGGCAAGTAGTCGTTAGCAATTTTTCTTTTGCCACTATATTTTCAAATTGTTATGCCCCCGGAATCACCGATTCGTTGGGCATCTAGTTTTTGGCGTGTCTGTCTGTCTGTCGAAAAAACCTTTAACCTTGACCACTACTTTTGAACCATAACAGGTACGGCTACCATATTTCACATGTGTATTCCTTGTGACGTGACCTTTCTGTCAGTACCAATTTTTGACCTTGCGACCTAGATGTTGCCATTCGGGGGCATCGTTGTTTCACAAACACATCTTGTTTCAATAATTATACCTTCATTTACAGATATTTTCTATATTTTAAAATGGATACTTTCAGTCGTCTGCTGCAGATATGTTGTAGGTAGGTTAAGTATACACAGCATGTTAACAGCTTTTATGAATATTTTAAAATTAAATGATCATAAAAGCTGTAAACATTTATTTCAAACCGGCATGTTACACTTTAACCCTAAGAACAAGGCTTGCAAAAGTTTTTTAGTATGTGCCTGCTGCCTGTAGTGGACACCATAATAAATCATCATGAATACAGAATGTAGACAATATTTATTTTTAGCTAGTCTGTTTTTATACGCCCGTTTTGAAAAAAACGGATCGTATTATAGTTTTACCTGCGGCGTACGGGCGGGCGGCGTCCAGTATGTTGTCAGCTCAATAAATTTAGAAGCCTTTGTCCAATCATCACCAAATTTGGTCAGAATGTGTATTGGGCTAATATCTCGGACAAGTTTGATAACTAGTCATATCGCTTTAGTCAATCAAGAGTTATTGCCCTTTTATTATAGAAATTACCCTAATTTGGTATTGTCAGCTCAATAACTTAAGAAGCCTTTGTCCAATCATCACCAAATTTAGTCAGAATGTGTATTGGGATAATATCTCGGACAAGTTCGATAACTAGCCATATCGCTCAAGTCAATCAAGAGTTATTGCCCTTTAATTATAGAAATTACCCAAAATTGGTCTTGTCAGCTCAATAACTTTAGAAGACAGTGGTGCAGAGGTAGAGCGTCGGCCTCGCGTATCAAAGGTCCCTGGTTCGAGTCCCGTGATGAGCGGGTCCTGACTTTGGGATTTTTCCACACAAACGGCGCGAGTACTGGTGAAGTATCCAGGAAGCAGACATCGAGCATGATTAATCTAAGCCCAAGGCTTGTTTCGCAATCTATGTAAAATAAATAAGTTTAAACTAATAACTTAAGAAGCCTTTGCCCAATCATCACCAAATTTAGTCAGAATGTGTATTGGCATAATATCTCGGACAAGTTTGATAACTAGCCATATCGCTTAAGTCAATTGAGAGTTTTCGCCCTTTAATTATAGAAATTACCTAAAATTGATCTTGTCAGCTCAATAACTTTAGAAGCCTTTATCCAATCATTACTAAATTTGGTCAGAATGTGTATTGGCATAATATCTCGGATAATTTTGATAACTAGCCATATCGCTTTAGTCAATTGAGAGTTATCCCTCTTTAATTATAGAAATTACCTAAAATTGGTCTTGTCAGCTCAATAACTTTGGGAGCTTTTGTCCAATCATCACCAAATTTAGTCAGAATGTGTATTGGCGTAATATCTTGGACAAGTTTGATAACTAGCCATATTGCTCCAGTCGATAGAGAGTTATTGCCCTTTAATTATAGAAATTACCTAAAATTGGTCTTGTCAGCTAAATAACTTAAAGCTGACGTAAAGCCTTTATCCGATCGTCACCAAATTTAGACAATATGTTTATGGGCAGAATATCTTGGTTACGTTTGATAACTTACAACGTTATCTTAGTCACTACACAATTATGTCCCTCGAAATGGCCAAAACTGTACTAACAGTGTCCGCTCTCTAAGTTTGGCTGACATACAACCAATTACCACTATACTTGGTCTCAAAAAAACAGGACGGGCGTATTTTGTGACATTTGGCGCCCTTGTTTAGTATGTGCCTGCTGCCTGTAGTGGACACCATAATAAATTATCATGAATACAGAATGTAGACAATATTTATTTTTAGCTAGTCTGTTTTTCGAAGAAAAAAAGTCAGGAAATGTGATGCCCTCGTCATCCGCGTCATCACGCCACTAACAATACCGTGTAACTTGAAAACCATTAATGAAACTTGGCACACATGTGTCTGGGAAACAATACACATGTCTATACCAAGTAACATGACTCTAGTTTTAACCCTTTCCCTGATACGTCAATTCTGCAGCAGATGACTGAACATATTTTGTCAAAAAATGGAAAATCTCTATAACTGAATGGATAACCTATGACTAAAAGTGGAAAACATTGTGGCAAAAGGAGAAATTGCACAAAACTCATGTCACTATGTTTTCAAATAGCCGTAGAAGCGTCAGAAAGCGTCTATATGAGGGAAAGGGTTAATTAATAAGTAATGCCCCTATTTCCATTTAGAAAAAAACAACATGAGTTGGCGTTCGCCGTAAGCACCATTGCTAATGCAGCAGACAACTTTGAAAACATCCTCAAGAAAATAAGGAAAATCTCTTTAAACAAAAGTTGTCTGCTGCAGGTGTCAGAAAGGCTTCAGACGTCTGTATATATGTGGGAAAAGGTTAAAATCGTTGTGAAAATATCAATGAACAATGAAAATAATGTGACAAAATACAGCAGCAGCAGAAATAATGAGAAACAAACAGTATGGTTAAACATAAAACCTAATGTGTATATTAACTGTCATGCACCAATATCGGAAATTAAAGGTGCTGAACTCCAGATGGAGATCAAAATTTTGAAATATTGAAACTTCTACAAATATTGCTTATAGTGACGACAAAGTAAGTAGTTCAAAACTATTTTGGCAGTAAATGTTGAAAAGCTGTCAATTGAAAGACATGAAAATGTACAACATTTCGCTTACTGGGTATGTCTACCCAGTAAAAATAAGGCATAGACTATCAATATTTAGATGTTTATGGTACTGGAAAGTGAAATTATTACTCTACTTTTTATCCCAGCATTATGATTTTTGTGTCACCTGTGTAGCATGGTAGGCACTTGGGGATTACTTTTTTTTTTGTCCGGCGTCGGTCTGTCTGTCTGTCCATCCGTCTGTCGTCACACTTTTTCGTCACGTTTTCAAATAACTTTTTTTCTACTTGAAGGATTACATTGAAACTTCTGACAAATGTTTATATCAATCTTTGTGATTGGTTCACAAAAGGGGGATAATCCAAATATTTTTATATCAGATATTTTTTATGTCTGTCCATCCGTCTATCGTCACTCTTTTTCGTCACGTTTTCAAATTACTTTTTTCTACTCGAAGGATTACATTGAAACTTCTGACAAATGTTTATATCAATCTGTGATTGGTTCACAAAAGGGGGATAATCAAATATTTTTTATATCAGTTATTGCCCCTTTTCTGTCAAAAATTAAAATTTTCTGACAAGGCCCCAGCAGGTCACACACGTGCTCCGGGGAGCACTCCATCTAGTTATATTTCAAGACCACTTTTGAACAGTTTTATAAATTTGACTATAATATCTATTTTTCGGAGTTCAGCACCTTTAAGAAAATGATTGCAACTGTTAATCCTTCCCACAATAAATGTGCAGCAGACGACTTTGAAAACATCTAGGCAAATACAATGTATATTGGAAAATCCATATAAACGAGTTATTATTGAATAGAGTTAAATGTGTTGTTGCAAAATTAGAAATTGCATATTTGCCACAATATATTCAAAAGCCATCTGCTGCAGATGTGTCAATGTGGGAAAGGGATGATGTTATGATTATAAGTCAATACTTGGGCAGTTACGGAAGTAGAAAATCATACAAAGTTAAATGTTTATTGTTTATCCTTTAAAGCTAATACTGAAGAGAAAGAAAAGGCCAAAAAGGAGAAGGAGAAGGCAAAGAAAGAGAAGGCCAAAGAGAGCAAAACCAAACCAGTTAAGAAAAAGACTCCAACTGACAAGACAAAGACTGCAAAGTCACCGAAAGCAAAGAAAACTGCAGCAGTAACCAAAGCTAAGAAACCAGTGAAAAAATCACCAAAGAAAGTTGCAAAAAATGCCACACCAAAGGTATGTTTATTCACATCCTGAGATACGGTAGACTGATTTTTGTACTGTCTGCCTTGGCAGTATGACATTTCATATTGCCTGCATACAGACGACTGAATTTCGAGATAGGGATCACTTCTGTAAGTTAATTGATTGACAGGGGTAGTTTTCAACAATATTTTTAGCCGAGCCCCGGTAGCTCAGTCGGTAACGACGCGGGCTGTCAATCCAGGGGTTGTGAGTTCGAATCCCGGCTCGGCCCAACTTTCTTTCCGACGTTTGACAAAAGTCAATGCGACATGCGTCATTCATCTTCCACCAATGGGCTAAGTCTATGTGGAAAAGCAGCCAGTTGCTTGGGAAGATTGTTGTGTGGAGTACTGGTGTGAGAAAACCAGGAAATACGTGTTTAGGTGAACTGGCCGCCGTGATATGACTGAGAAATTGTTAAAAACGGCGTTAAACCCCAATCAATTCAACAATATTTCAGACAGTTAAGTCCTACCCATGTGTGTTTTGGCAACTAGCTGCTTTTTCAGATAGATTGATAAACCAGTGGTGAAATATGAATATGGCACTTGTTGCATTAAGTGTTAATATTGAATAGAATTGAAAACATTGTTTCAAAAGGAGGAAATTGCTCAACATAATGGACATTATAAGAGCCTGCCCATGGGGAAAGGTACAAGTTTGATATTGAAGTCTCGGCCTTAATCAAGATATGCACTTTTCTCATATAACTTGCTTAAGCTTGTTAGAAGATTCTGCTAAATTGTGTATATTCTGCAAGACCAAGCTGATGGGCAGGTTAATCTGAACCTACACTTTACAGAAATGCCAACTTGTAACTTGTACAATGTCAAAAACTACGGGTCTGATTTGGAACAAGTTATACTTGGGTGACCCTCTCATAAGTTTGTTTAAATTATTCCAATGTGGAAAACATGGTCGAAAGGGAGAATGGCATGTTTTCCTAATATGGTATCGAGTAAAAACTTCAAAAATCTTGTCCGAAAGTACTTGTCAAATATGAAAATACTTTTAGGGACCGGATCTCTTTGAAGTGTTCTAATTTGTTCGATCTTTTGAAAAACATGGCCGCCAAGTGAGTTTGTCACAGTTTCAGTTTGGTCGAGTAAATGATTTTGTGGAAGAAGATCATGCGCATGCTGGTGTTTGACAAGTCAATGTGACAAATGTCATCTGTCTTCCACCAATTGGATATCAGTCTATGTGGAAACGCAGCAAGATGTTTTGTGTGGAGTACTGGCCTGACAAAGCCAGGAAACACTCTGGTAAGTGAACTGACCACCGTGACACGACTGAACAATTGATGAAAAACTGCATTAAAACCACAATAACTTAGTTTGTGCAACAACAGCTTTTGGATATAAGTTCTTACTTTTATATAAAGTTTGTTTAAAACTTTTCATTAATTTGCCAATATGTAGGCACATTTTAAGGTGTCCTCAGTAGGAGACTGTTTCTAAACATTGTATCACTCCTATTAATGAAACGCATTTTTGCCACATCAATATCAAATCTTCCAGTAACTTAAGCCCTTTCCAATCTAATGAACTAGAGGTATTTGAAGTTGATGGGATTTTAGCTCGCCTGTGCACGAAGTGTTCAAGGTGAGCTATTGTGATCACATTTTGTCCAGCATCAACAAAGAACATTTAGCTCCATCGAATCTTGGCCAAGTTCTAAACTGGGCCATATGATGTCAAAAACTAGGTCACTAGGTCAAATTGAAGGGAAATCTTGTTAACACTCTGGAGGCCACATTTTTAACTTTAGCATGTTGAAACTATCAGAATTGATGATATATGGGTCATATCAGGTTAAATAAAATAGGTCACTAGGCCAAATGAAGGAAAATCTAGTTAACACTACTCTGGAGGTTGCATTTTGAATCTTTGTCAGAATAATTGTCTCGATGTGTTTCACATTAGAAATCACATTGCATGATTCAGGTTATTGATCTAGTGCCATCACGGCCCTCTTGTTTAAGATATATTTTTGGAATTTAGCAATTTCTCCTTTTCTTACAATGTTTTGTACTCTTATTTTTAAATTGAATACCTACCCCACCCCATGTTTTCAAAGTTGTCTTGACCTGACCGCCTTGTTGGTGTAGTGGTAGCGCTTCCGCCTTGGGTGTGGCAGGCTGCAGGTTCATTCCCTGGCGGCTGGGTCATACCAAAGAATTTTAAAAACTCTTTGGGTTGTGGGTTACGACTGACTGGCTGGTGTCAGGATGAATGGACCAGTAGTATTGGTAACTCAGTAAACGCTGTGATATAACTGAATTCTTTTGAAAATGGTGTTAAACATCAATCAATCAAAGTTGTCTCCTTGTAGATTATTTCTATGTGGGTAAGGGTTCAAATGCCAAGATATTGGAAGAAGTTACTCATTAGATCAAAATGTGTATGCGTGGGGGAAAGGGTTAACCACAATTGTTGCCATATTGTTTTTTTAATTTATTCAATAATTGTTTTTGTCATTTATAGAGAATTTCCATAGTATTCACTAGTGTTTTTAGCTCCACTGGCTGAAAGCCAGTCGAGCTAATGTCATGGCGAATTGTCCGTCGTGCGTGCGTTAACTTTTTCCTTTAAACAACTTCTTCTCCCTAACCACTTGGCCAATTTGGTTGAAACTTCATGGGAAGCATCCTCTCAATGGCCTCTACTAAATTCCTTCAATTTTTTTTGATCCATTCAAAATTCTGGTTTCCATGGCAACCGAAAGAAAAAAATAGTGAGAACTTAAAAAATCTTTTTCTCCGAAAGTGTCGATTTTCAAATAATTTTGTAGAAATGTTCCTTGGGTGACCCTTTATAAGATTCCTTCAAGAAATTTTGATTGGGCGAAAAACATGGCCGCCAGGGGGCGGGGCTTTTTTGCCTTATATAGCTATAGTGAAAACTTAAATAATCTTCTTCTCAAAAAGTGTTCAGCAGATTTTCAAATAATTATGTAGAAATGTTCCGTGGGTGACCCTCTATCAGATTCCTTCAAGCCATGTTGATTGGTAAAAAAACATGGCCGTCACAGGGCGGGGCTATTTTGCCTATATGGCTAAAGAGCAAACTTAAAAAATCTTCTCCTCCAAAAGTGTCGGGCCGATTTTCAAATAATTTTGTAGAAATGTTCCTTGTGTGAACCTTAATTAGATTCCTTCAAGAAATGTTGATTGGGTGAAAAACATGGCCGCCAGGGGGCGGGGCTTTTTTGCGTTATATAGCTATAGTGAAAACTTAAAACATCTTCTTCTCCGAAAGTGTTCAGCCGATTTTCAAATAATTTTGTAGAAATGTTCATTGGGTGACCCTCTATCAGATTCCTTCAAGCCATGTTGATTGGTCGAAATTTTTTGATTTTGACTTATATGACCATAGTGAAAACTTAAAAAATCTTCTCCTCCGAAAGTGTCGGGCATATTTTCAAATAATTTTGCAGAAACATTCCTTTGGTGACACTCTACAAGATTCCTTTAAGCCATGGTGGTTGGTAAAAAAAATAGCCACCACGGGGCAGGGCTGTTTGGAGATTTTATTTTTGCCTTATGGCCGTGGAGCGATACTGGCCCTCTTGGGCCTCTTGTTAAAGTTGTCTGCTGCAGATTTGCTGTATGTGGGAAAGGGTTAACCGGCGTTGGGCCAACTTGGCTACTAGTGGAGTTTCATTTTCTGCTAAAACTTAACCCTTTCCCTCATACGACAATTCTGCAGCAGACGACTTTGAACATATTTTGTCAAAATATAGAAAATCTCTGACGAAAAGTGGAAAACATTATGTCAAAGGGAGAAATATCTTGTTTTGAGCAACTTCTTCTTTTGTCACTGTTTTCAAAAAGCGTCTATATGAGGGAAAGGGGTAATTTTTACCTTTTTGTGTTTTAAAAAACCAGGACTGAAGTGCTAAGGAGATAGATCTTCTCCTCGGTAACCAGTGGGTCAATTTGGATGAAACTTCACAGAAAGCATCCTCTCAATGACCTCACCAGAATTCCTTCAAATTTTTGGGATCCATGCAAAATTCTGGTTTCCATGGCAACGAAACCGAAAAAACTTCAAAATTCTTCTTCTCCCAAATTGGTTGGCAGATTTTCAAATAATTTTGTAGAAATGTTCCTTGGATGACCCTCTATCAGATTCCTTCAAGCCGTGTTGATTGGTCGAAAAACATGGCCGCCAGGGGGGGGGCGGGGCTATTTTGCCTTATATGGCTATAGTGAAAACTTAAAAATTCTTCTCCTCCGAAAGTGTAAGGCCGATTTTCAAATAATTTTGTAGAAATGTTCCTTGGGTGACCCTCTATCAGATTCCTTCAAGCCATGTTGATTGGTCGAAAAACATGGCCACCAGGGGGTCGGTGCTATTTTGCTTTATATGGCTATAGTGCAAACTTAAAAAATCTTCTCCTCCAAAAGTGTCAGGCCGATTTTCAAATAATTTTGTAGAAATGTTTCTTGGGTGATCCTCTATCAGATTCCTTCAAGCCATGTTGATTGGTCAAAAAACATGGCCGCCAGGGGGTGGGGCTATTTTGCCTTTTATGGCTATAGTGAAAACTTAAAAAATCTTCTCCTCCGAAAGTGTCAGGCTGATTTTCAAATGATTTTGTAGAAATGTTCCTTGGGTGACCCACTTTCAGATTCCTTCAAGCCATGTTGATTGGTCAAAAAACATGGCCGCCAGTAGGCAGGGCTATTTTGCATTATATGGCTATAGTGAAAACTTAAAAAATCTTCTCCTCCAAAAGTATCTGGCCGATTTTCAAATAATTTTGTAGAAATGTTCCTAGGGTGACCCTCTATCAGATTCCTTCAAGCCAAGTTGATTGGTCGGAAACTATGGCTGCCAGGGGGCGAGGCTTATATAGCTAAAGTGAAAAAAAAATAAAAATCAGGTGAGCGATTCAAGGGCCATCATGGCCCTCTTGTTTATTTATAGAGGTTAACCATATCTTTAACAATATGTTTTCAATGTAGTCTGCTGCAGAATTGTTGCCTATGGGAAAGAGTTTAACCCTTTCCCTCATACGACATTTCTGCAGCAGACGACTGTGAACGTATTTTGTCAAAAAATGGAAAATCTCTATAATTGAATGGATAACCCATGACTAAAAGTGGAAAACATTGTGTCAAAAGAAGAAATTGCACGTTTTGTGCAATTTTGTCACTATGTTTTCAAAAAGCCGTCTGCAGCAGAGGCGTCAGAAAGCGTCTATATGAGGGAAAGGGTTAAACAATCAATTTCTCCATGATGTCTTAAACTGTATTAAATTTGTTATTACATTTCTGAAAAAGACTTTGATGTTTCCCAGTGATTGTTTCAAAAGTCGAAATTTTGAATCGGTGAACAATAAATGATGTCTTCACTATATTTCATAGCCTGCCCTGAAGACTCCTAAAAAACCGACCAAACAACTGAAGGCTACAGGAACCCCGAAACCAAAGGCTAAAAAGTAATGTGAAACAAAAGTGCTTCTTTAAATAATACTGTGCAATGTTGTAACAAGATGGTGTTGCGACTGTTTTGAATGCATCGATCTAGGAAAAGTATTGACTAGTAACCGAAAAAGAATGAAAAACACTGAAAAAACACGGCAACAAGAGACGCCTTAAAAAGTTACCATCTGAACATGAGATTGAATTGCAAGTTTTCAAAAAAAAAGGTACTTCGTTCAGAGTTGTAGGTTAAATTATTTCTCGGCTCTAGCCAATATATTTCACATCCCCCCCCAAATCTTGATATGACCCTCAAACCCTATATTGTGAGTACTCGTAGGAATCGTCTCAGTGAGAAGATTCTTTTGAGTACCCACAACATTGGGTTTAGTCAAGTCATAAGAGATAATGGTGGTGGAAAAAGACCGGTTAAATCCCGTTTTCCTCCGACATTATCTATCCAAGGGGAAGTTTTCGGTTGGGGTAAACTAGTTTATGATACTTGAAAGTCATGTCGGTCTGTATATCAATGATGGAAGTGGAATTGATATATGTACATAGTATAGATTCTTAACTGATTTAATGTAGGATTTTTATTTGTGTGATCAGTAGACTTTTTCCCTTCAAACTTTTAGACATTCTAGACCAGAAATGTTCTTTCTAATGGTCTAATGATTTTGTGAATGATTTTTAGTAAATGAAACTGATGGTTGAACTCCTGTTGTTCAATTGAACAATCAGAACTTGTCTCTCACCGTTTCAGAAAGTAGGAGGTTTTCTGAACTCTTTGTAAAACGGATAACATTGTTGGGAAAAGGTTTATACAGATTTTTTTGTCATGTTTGAAATCATCGAAATGTAGTGCATCATCATAATGTGTTTTTAATAAAATATTTTTTTTATAAAATGCTTTTATTTTTAGATCACCTAGAGCCAAAGGCTCAAGGTGAGCTATTCTGGTCACTTTTTGTCCGTAGTGTGTCGTCGTCCGTCGTTAACTTTTAGCTTTAAACATCTCCTCCTAAACCACAGAACCAATTTCATCCAAACTTCACAGGAATGTCCCTCTTGCAAAATTGTTCAAAGATTTAAATTCCACTGAGAACTTTGGTTTCTGCGGCATCCGAAAAGGGGCAAAATGTCTAAACTTTAAAAATCTTCTCCTCTGAATCTGCATGTATCTAATATAGTTTGGTAGAAATGTTCCTTGGGTGACAGCTATTGTTCAAGGCATACTGTTTGGTTGAAAAACATGGCATTCAGGAAGCATAAAAAAAGGGGCAAAATTTTGAAATTCCATTTTTAGCTCACCAGAGCACGTAGTGTTCAAGGTGAGTTATTGTGATCGCCTTTTGTCCGTCGTATATATATATCGAACATATATCTCCATCAACTCGAGGCCAAGTTCGAAACTGGGTCATGTGGGGTCAAAAACTAGGTCACTAGGTTAAATTTAAAGAAAACCTTGATAACACTCTGGAAGTCATATTTTTTGCTTGAGCATGTTGAAATTTTGTCAGAATGTTTGTCTAAGTAATATATAGGCAAAGTTCGAATATGGGTCATGTCCGGTTTGGCTTGAGCATGTTGAAACTTTGTCAGAATGTCTGTCTTAGTGATATCTAGGCCAAATCCGGAATTACGTCATGTCTGGTCAAAAACTAGGTCACTAGGTCAAATTTAAGGAAATAATTATTAACACTGGAAGCTACATTTTTGGCTTGAGCATGTTGAAACTTGGTCAGAATGTTTGTCTTAGTGATTTCTAGGCCAAGTTCGAATATAGGTCATGTTTGGTCAAAAACTATGTTACTAGGCTTTATTTAAGAAAAATCGTGTTAACAGTCTAAAAGCTGCATCTTAAACTTGAGCATGTTGAAACTTTGTTAGAAAGTTAGTCTTGATGATATCTAGGCCAAGTTCAATTATGGGTCATTTTGAATCTTTGTCAGAACATTTGCCTTGAAGATATCTAGGCCAAATCAAATATGGGTTTGGTCAGGTCAAAAACTAGGTCCCTAGGCCATATTGTATAAAAAACTTGTTAACACTATAGAGATTGCATTTTTGACTTGAGGAGCTTGAAATTTTGTCAGAAAGTTTGTCCTGATGATATTGCCATTGGCGCTGAAAGAGTTAAATTAAATTGAAAAGGAATCTAACTTCAGTGATCCTCTACTTAATTTGTTCAAGCCGTATTAATTGGTTACAAAATCATAGCAACCTCGCATCATCGCAAAAGGGGTAAATTGAACTTTTAAGCTACAAATGACAACTCCTACCATTCCACTCGACCAATTTCAACGTTACTTCACAGGAATGTTCCTTTGATGGTCCTCTTTCAAAATTGTTCAAAGACTTACATTCTGTTTAGAACTTTTGTTGCTGCGGCATCAGAAATTGAGAAAAATATCCAAACTTTAAAAACCTCGATCTCCATAATCCATTTGTCAGATTCCAAGATAATGTGGCAGAAATGTTCTGGGTGACTCTACAAAAACTGTTCAAGCCATATTGATTTCGTTGACAAACAGGGCAGCAAAACGGCATCAGGAAAGGTGCAAAATGACAACTTTATAATTCCATAATTTCAAGATAAAAACGGCTTTTACTGATAAACTATTTCTTTAACAGAGTGTCCACTACTTTCAGTTTCATTTGAACTCCTGATAAAATTTTCACAGATATTTGCAGTTAAATATTTGCTTCTAATTAACTATCATTCAGGTGATCGATTTAGGGCCATCTTTGCCCTCTTGTTATTCTACCCAAATGGAATGTTATCCCATGTTGATAGAAGTTTAATCATGTCAAACAATGCCAAGAAGATTGCTTTCTGATCGTGGTAATTGCTATTTCATTTAAAGCAGCATTACTGGACATATTATCTTTAAACAAATTAAGGAAAAAAGGAAAGGCGACCCAAAACGGACGGACAGTGACTCTGATCATTATGAGAACATTTCACCTCGTGTCACATTGCATTCAACATGTTCCATAAATATATAGATACGATGGTTTCCCCGTGATAAATGCCCCATATAACACATTCTCAAACAGATGGACAAAGTCTGTCGGTCCGATTCTCTGAAAATACTGTAAACCGAGGTGTTCAACCTTTTCCGACATAAACAAACTTGCAGCAGACAACTTTGAAAACATTTAGTCAAACATGGTATATCTCTTTAAACGAATTTATTGTTTTGTTAATAGAGGTGAAAACAATGTAACAAAATGCTTCTGTTGCAGAAAAGATTAAGTAGGATCCTTACAAGCACATTTTTACATTGCTAAAAATAAGATGAGTACCATCTGTGGGAAAAGGTACAACATGTCATTTCTGAATAATGTAGTTTTATTTCTCCTTGTAATCATCTTCTCAGTCTTGTCCCAATCTACTCATGTTGACAAAACGTGGTGTAAATGATATGTGAATAGTGTAGATCTTGATCAGATAATGTAAACGACTTTCTTGAGCCTTTCCCACATACAACAAATCTGAAGCAGCCAACACCGAAAACATGTGAACAATCTAAATAAATGTGTTAAATTATTGAATCCAGTTGAAAACATTGTGGCAAAAGGAGAAATTGCTGGTTTTTGAGCAATTTCTCCTTTTGTCACAATGTTTTCGGAAAGGATTTTTATTTGATGTGGGGGTTCAACGCGGAAGATTAGAGTGTCACAAGGTGGCCAGATACCTTGAAGGATTATTAACCATAGTCCAGCTGAATTCATGCGCCTAGCCTAAATATCATCACCGTTGATTCTTAACCAAGTTCTTGCATATCAACGGCACCGACAAGGTCGCAGGTTCGATCCCTGGCCGGGTCACACCAAAGACTTGCTCGCCGCTGGTGTCCGAATAAATGGACCAGAAGCACTAGTACCTTGCCGAGTATCATATATCTGAACAATTGTTGCAAGCGGCATTAAACGCCAAACAAATGAAACTTAAGTTTTTGACACACGAGGTGCGAACAATTCATACACATTTTAATGTGCGGACTGATCTTTGTCTTCATTGTTCGCATATGAGATTATGAAAGTTCTTAAATATCCAAGAGACCGCCTCGGGTGCGTGAGCTCGCGGGTTCGATCCCCGGCCGGGTCATACCAAAGACTTTAAAATTATTGTAATGGCTGCCATCCTTGGCACTAAGGGTTGCGGTGTTAGAATTGCGACTGAGTGGATGGTGTCGGGAAACGTCGTGATATACCCGAAACAATTGTTGAAAGCTTCGTAAAACACTTAACAATTAGTATATTCAAGATATATTTTTACGAATTGATAAATTAATAACGAACAAAACTGACCAAGACTAGACTGCATGAATGTGCGGGGATTATCTTTGTGCGCGTGGTTTGTAAGTACAAACATATTTTTGGTACGACTTGAACACTCGAGTGTTTGATTTCGGGGTAGGGTTAAATGTAAGTGCAGGTTTGTTAACCCACCACGGTTACATATAGATCCAATTCCAAAATGGTAACTGTTACCAACAGTATCAAAAGCATTTTATTCAGTATGAACAGAGTTAATTTGTATTAAAAGTTTGGAAACTCAACAAATCGGTGAAAACTACTCCAGCGTAATGCCCTGAAATATTTGCCGTCATGATTAAATTCCTGTTCTAGTAGTTTTGATTGTTTGGGGTTTAACGCCGTTTTCAACAATTTGAAGGCGTTTGACATAGACACATACTTTTGATAACCTACACATAACTATGATACTATTGGTGACCTACAAATAGCCTTGATAACATAGGTTAACCTACACATGGACACCGACGGCGTCTATTCATTGTGTGTCTTATTCCATATGCGAACAGTGACAATTTAGATGAGCCATTACAGTAAAGCCTTCTCTGGTCGACTTATTTTAGAAGATGCATAACCAAATCTCATTAAAATCATCTCCTATTAACGCTACGCATTTGGTCAGATCTTGTTCTTTAGTCAGTTCGATGCATACCTGTACCTTCCACCGAAAAACTATGGATATTGTGGGGAAAACAGCTGGACCTCTGTTTACATTTTTAGCTCACCTGAGCTTTGCTCAAGGTGAGTTATTGTGATCGCCTTTTGTCCGGCGTCCGTCGTGCGTCAACTTCTTCTCCTCAGTAACCAGTGGGTCAATTTGGATGAAACTTCACAGAAAGCATCCTCTCATTGACCTCACCAGAATTCCTTCAAATTTTTGGGATCCATGCAAAATTCTGGTTTCCATGGCAACGAAACCGAAAAAACTTCAAAATTCTTCTTCTCCCAAATTGGTTGGCAGATTTTCAAATAATTTTGTAGAAATGTTCCTTGGATGACCCTCTATCAGATTCCTTCAAGCCGTGTTGATTGGTCAAAAAACATGGCCGCCAGTAGGCAGGGCTATTTTGCATTATATGGCTATAGTGAAAACTTAAAAAATCTTCTCCTCCAAAAGTATCTGGCCGACTTTCAAATAATTTTGTAGAAATGTTCCTAGGGTGACCCTCTATCAGATTCCTTCAAGCCAAGTTGATTGGTCGGAAACTGGCTGCCAGGGGGCGAGGCTTATATAGCTAAAGTGAAAAAAAAATAAAAAATCAGGTGAGCGATTCAAGGGCCATCATGGCCCTCTTGTTAGTTTTTTCGGATTCTGTTAAGTACCACAACATAGTATTTGCTTGGATTATGACTATGGATATTGTGGGGAAAACAGCTGGACCTCTGTTTACATTTTTAGTCATAATCCAAGCAAATACTATGTTGTGGTACTTAACAGAATCGTCTCATTGAGACGATTCTTTTGAGTACCAACAACATAGGGTTAGATGGTCAAATAAGGGTTTTAGAACATGCAAAATGCCCCTTATCTGGAGTTCTGAATTACTGTTATTGTGTAACCCTCAAGGTTTCACTGTCATAAACATTTATGTACCTTCATTACGGTGATGCTAGAAGATCCCTAATTTTAAGACGATGCTTATTAGCATAATTATATGATTTAGACGATCATAGCTAAACAAAACTAAGCTTATGCTCCGAGGTTTCCACCCAATCTGATGGGTCGAATAATTTATCGCGGTAGCACTGATCGTTTTGTTATAACCGCAATTTACACGTGTCATTACGGTCATTATATTTTGTTATTTTTTTTTTTAGTTTACGCCGTTCTCAACATTATTTAAGTCAAAACACGGCGACAGTTCATTTATTCATGATCACTGGGTAAATAAACAAGTACTAGGCTAGACAATGCACCTTGCACAAGAGAATTCCACCAAGACCAAAGCGCAGCGACTGGGGATCGAACCCGGGTCGCTCAGTATTTTTTAACTCGACTGTAATTTGTGTTTGTGCTTGTTAATCTCGGTCAGTCGTGCAGTTAAAGCCATGTTGTCAATGTCTTCATTTTATTATCCCCTTTTTTCGAAGAAAAAAAGGGGGGTTATTAATTATACCCCCCGGCAAACAAAGTTTGGGGGGGTATATAGGAATCACCCTGTCCGTCCGTCCGTCTGTCCGTCCGTATGTCCACATTTCTTGTAAGCACTACTCCTCCTAATCGGCTCAATGCATTTGGTTCAAACTTTACATGAAGGTTACACATCATATGTAGATATGCATGAAGGAAGATCATACGCCTCGGATTCTTCCAAGGGGAGATAATTCGACTTGGAGATTACCTGCGAGGGACTCCTGTGCACATACCTCCACATTTCTTGTAAGCACTACTCCTCCTAAACGGCTCAATGGATTTGGTTCAAACTTTACATGAAGGTTACACATCATATGCATGAAGGAAGATCATACGCCTCGGATTATTCCAAGGGGAGATAATTTGACTTAGAAGTTACCTGCGAGGGACTCCTGTGCACATTCCTCCACATTTCTTGTAAGCACTACTCCTCCTAAACGGCTCAATGCATTTGGTTCAAACTTTACATGAAGGTTACACATCATATGTAGATATGCACGAAGGAAGATCATACGCCTCGGATTCTTCCAAGGGGAGATAATTCGACTTAGAAGTTACCTGCGAGGGACTCCTGTGCACATTCCTCCACATTTCTTGTAAGCACTACTCCTCCTAAACGGCTCAATGCATTTGGTTCAAACTTTACATGAAGGTTGCACATCATATGTAGATATGCATGAAGGAAGATCATACGCCTCAGATTCTTCCAAGGGGAGATAATTTGACTTAGAAGTTACCTGCGAGGGACTCCTGTGCACATTCCTCCACATTTCTTGTAAGCACTACTCCTCCTAAACGGCTCAATGGATTTGGTTCAAACTTTACATGAAGGTTACACATCATATGTAGATATGCATGAAGGAAGATCATACGCCTCGGATTCTTCCAAGGGGAGATAATTTGACTTGGAGGTTACCTGCGAGGGACTCCTGTGCACATACCTCCACATTTCTTGTAAGCACTACTCCTCCTAAACGGCTCAATGCATTTGGTTCAAACTTTACATGAAGGTTACACATCATATGTAGATATGCATGAAGGAAGATCATATGCCTCGGATTCTTCCAAGGGGAGATAATTTGACTTAGAGGTTACCTGCGAGGGACTCCTGTGCACATACCTCCACATTTCTTGTAAGCACTACTCCTCCTAAACGGCTCAATGCATTTGGTTCAAACTTTACATGAAGGATACACATCATATGTAGATATGCATGAAGGAAGATCATACGCCTAGGATTCTCCCAAGGGGAGATAATTCAACTTAGAGGTTACCTGCGAGGGACTCCTGTGCACATACCTCCACATTTCTTGTAAGCACTACTCCTCCTAAACGGCTCAATACATTTGGTTCAAACTTTACATGAAGGTCACACATCATATGTAGATATGCATGAAGGAAGATCATACGCCGCAGATTCTTCTAAGGGGAGATAATTCAACTTAGAGGTTACCTGCGAAGGACTCCTGTGCACATACCTTGTAAGCGCTACTCCTCCTAAAGGGCTCAGTTGATTTGATTCAAACTGTATATGAAGGCTACACATCATATGTAGATATGCATGAAGGAAGATTTTTATACCCCCCGGCAAACAAAGTTTGGGGGGGTATATAGGAATCACCCTGTCTGTCTGTCCGTCTGTCTGTCTGTCCGTATGTCCACATTTCTTGTAAGCACTACTCCTCCTAAACGGCTCAATGGATTTGGTTCAAACTTTACATGAAGGTTACACATCATATGTAGATATGCATGAAGGAAGATCACACGCCTCGGACTCTTCCAAGGGGAGATAATTTAACTTAGAGGTTATCTGCGAGGGACTCCTGTGCACATACCTCCACATTTCTTGTAAGCACTACTCCTCCTAAACGGCTCAATGGATTTGGTTCAAACTTTACATGAAGGTTACACATCATATGTAGATATGCATGAAGGAAGATCACACGCCTCGGACTCTTCCAAGGGGAGATAATTTAACTTAGAGGTTATCTGCGAGGGACTCCTGTGCACATACCTCCACATTTCTTGTAAGCACTACTCCTCCTAAACGGCTCAATGGATTTGGTTCAAATTTTACATGAAGGTTACACATCATATGTAGATATGCATGAAGGAAGATCATACGCCTCAGACTCTTCCAAGGGGAGATAATTCAACTTAGAGGTTATCTGCGAGGGACTCCTGTGCACATACCTCCACATTTCTTGTAAGCACTACTCCTCCTAAACAGCTTGGTGGATTCGGTTCAAACTTTACATGAAGGTTACACATCATATGTAGATATGCATGAAGGAAGATTTTTCTCCTCAGATTCTTCCAAGGGAAGATAATTCAACTAAGAGGTTACCTGCGAGGGAATCCTGTGCACATACCTTGTAAGCGCTACTCCTCCTAAAGGGCTCAGTTGATTTGATTCAAACTGTATATGAAGGTTACACATTATATGTAGATATGCATGAAGGAAGATTTTTCTCCTCAGATTCTTCCAAGGGAAGATAATTCAACTAAGAGGTTACGAGGAACTCCTGTGATACCTTGCAAGCTCAACTCCTCCTTAGCCGTAGAAACTTTACCATTGTATCCGATGCTTTGGGAGGGGAGCGGGGGGTATTCTTCAGTGAGCTTTGCTCACAGTATTTCTAGTTTCGGTTTGTCCGTCTGTCTGTCGGTCACACTTCGTTTCCGTGCAATAACTGCCACAAATGTGAACCATTTTTTTTCAAACTTGGTAACAAGGTTAAATGCCTTAAGGGCTAGGCCAAGGTCGATCGTCACTTTCGGCGGACTTTATTTAGTGGAGTTATGGCCCCTTATTTAACACAAAATGTCGTTTCATGCTGTTTCCGTGCAATAACTGCCACAAATGTGAATATTTTTTTCTCAAACTTGATAACAAGGTTAAATGCCTTAAGGGCTAGGCCAAGTTCGATCGTCACTTTCGGCGGACTTTATTTAGTGGAGTTATGGCCCCTTATTTAACACAAAATGTCGTTTCTTGCTGTTTCCGTGCAATAACTGCCACAAATGTGAACCGTTTTCTTTCAAACTTAGTAACAAGGTTAAATGCCTTAAGGGCTAGGGCAAGTTTGATCGTCACTTTCGGCGGACTTTATTTGGTGGAGTTGTGGCCCTTTATTTAAAAAAAAAAGTCGTTTCTTGCTGTTTCCGTGCATTAACTGCCACAAATGTGAACCGTTTTCTTTCAAACTTAGTAACAAGGTTAAATGCCTTAAGGGCTAGGCCAAGTTTGATCGTCACTTTCGGCGGACTTTATTTGGTGGAGTTATGGCCCTTTATTTAACAAAAAAAGTCGTTTCTTGCTGTTTCCGTACAATAACTGCCACAAATGTGAACTGTTTTTTTCCAAACTTGGTAACAAGGTTAAATGCCTTAAGGGCTAGGCCAAGTTCGATCGTCACTTTCGGCGGACTTTATTCGGTGGAGTTATGGCCCCTTATTTAACAAAAAATGTTGTTTCTTGCTGTTTCCGTGCAATAACTGCCACAAATGTGAACCGTTTTTTAGATCACCTAGAGCCAAAGGCTCAAGGTGAGCTATTCTGATCACTCTGTGTCCGTCATCTGTCGTCCGTCGTTAACTTTTAGCTTTAAACATCATCTCCTCCTGAACCGCAAGAACAATTTCCACCAAACATCACAGGAATGTTTCTTTGGTGGTCCTCTTTCAAAATTGTTCAAAGATTTAAATTCCATTGAGAACTTTGGTTGCTGCGGCATCAGAAAGGGGACAAAATGTCCAAACTTTAAAAATCTTCTCCTCCGAATCTGCCTGTCAGATTCAAATATAATTTGGTAGAAATGTTCCTTGGGTGACCCTCTATAAAAATTGTTCAAGCCATACTGATTGGTCGAAAAACATGGCAGTCAGGCGGCATCAAAAAAGGGGCAAAATGACAATACTTTAATAAAGCATCCTTATAAAAGTGCTTGTCTGATTTAAAGATAGTTTTGTAGAAATGTTCTTTCATTGATCATCTACATACTTTGTCAAGCCATATTGATTTGTTGAAAGGCATAGCAACCAAGCAGCATCAGAAAAGGAGTAAAATTAAATGTGCTTCAAATGACACATGGTTATTAGATTGATGGTCTAAGGGAGGTAACACTTGGCAGAGAGTTATGCAAGGGTTGTCTTCAACAGGAAGTGGAAAATCGCAACATTTCTGGTCTCAAAAGTTGGAAATAAAAAATTGTTATTGAAAGTGAACAAGCAATTATGACATGATTTGTCCTTGTAACTATTGTTAAAGATATCATAATTGGTGAAGAGGTAAATATGAACTCAAATACTACAGTTAATGTATTGGGAGGTATCAAAATTGTGCAAAGACTTGCATTTTATGTAAAACTTTGGTTGCTGCAGCATCAGAACGACCAAACTTTAAAATCCTTTTCCTCCATAATCTGCTAGTCAAGACTCCAAGATAATTCAGTAGAAAGAATCCTTAAGTGACCCTCTAAAAAAACCTGTTCAAGCCATATTGATTTATATTAAAAACAGATCAAGAAAGGTGCAAAATGACAAAAACTTTATAATTCAATTCTAATTGAAGTTCTTGTTAGATTTCAAGATATAAATGACCTTTACTTATAAGCTGTTTCTTGAGAAGTGTTCACTCCTTGAAGTTCTAATTGCACTCCTTGATCTTTTTCCCAGATATTTCTACTAATTTACTATCAATCAGGTGATCGATTTAGGGTCATCTTGGCCCTCTTGTTTTCAAAATTGGTTACAAGGTTAAATGCCTTAAGGGCTAGGCCAAGTTCGATCGTCACTTTCGGTGGACTTTATTTAGTGGAGTTATGGCCCCTTATTTAACAAAAAATGTCGTTTCTTGCTGTTTCCGTGCAATAACTGCCACAAATGTGAACCGTTTTTTTTTTCAAACTTGGTAACAAGGTTAAAGGCTAGGCCTAGTTCGATCGTCACTTTCGGCGGACTTTATTCGGTGGAGTTATGGCCCCTTATTTAACAAAAAAAGTCGTTTCTTGCTGTTTCCGTGCAATAACTGCCACAAACTTGGTAACAACCTAGGCCAAGTTCGTTTAATTTACCCTGTAATACATGTTCAATAAAAAGTCTACTGACATGTTTAAACCTAACCTCAACATTTTCCTACAATATTTCCTGCAAGCGGGGGATATAAATTTCATGAATATGCTTGTTTGTTTAAAGGTCGCGTCTTTTAAAACTTTGTAACGATGTCAAATATATGAATTATTGGCGAACAGCGGAGGTCCATATCAGGTTGTTCGACTGCGAGGAATGCTCTAGGTCTGATCGCAAATACGTTATGATTGGTTTTGTAGGTCTGATCGTAAATACGTTAAGGTTGGTTTTGCAGGTCTGATCGTGAATACGTCATGGTTGGTTTTCCTTGTCTGATCGTAAGTACCTCATTGTTGGTTTTCTAGGTCTGATCGCAAAAACGTTAAGGTTGGTTATATAGGTCTGATCGTAAATACGTCATGGTTGGTTTTCGTAGAGCACGGGTCTTGTAAATGCTTTCTTCGATTATACTTGCAAAATCGTAAATTCCGCACAAAGTTCTATCATTTATCTAGTGTTTATTATTGTAGTTTACGGGTACATGAGTTGGTGTTTAATCACTACAGACGTCAATTCGTTTTTCCAAACCATTTACAGAACCATTGCGTACACATATTTTCGCCTGAATTGCGCTTACTAAAGTAAAATGCCCAACCGTCGCAGATTTGTCATTATCGACCATAAATTGGTCAAGTACACCTCTAGACTTCATATCCTTGGTTTTCTCCACTGCAGCTTCAATTTCCTTTTCAGAAAGGGTTGACCAATACGAATCAAGATCACGCCACTCCGTTAGTAAAGGGCCATCAGCTTTCCAGTAATCTCTAGCCCAATCTGTACCTGTAATTGCACTTATTGAAACATCGCGGAAGTTACAGCGGTCGAACATATCACGCAGTTGATCTTCTGAAGGGTATCGTGCCTCCATTCTTTTCGTTAATCCTGGTATGATGTTGGTATACCAGATGGCTGCGTATTGTTCTGGAAGGCAAGTTGTCATGACGACCACACCACCTGGTTTCAACACGCGAGCGGTTTCCTCGTACACGGAGAATTGGTTTGGAAATGAGACATCTTTGTCTTCAGTGTGAACGTCAAGATGGTGTAAGACCTGCAATAAATCATTAACTCTTTTCAATATTAGCTCTTTCTTCTTTCCCCTACACGGTTGAAAGCCGTCTCAAACTAATTTTAACTCATGTTTGCACGACCGTGCGTTGATTTTGGTCAAATACTATTAACGAACGCGACTCTAAAATGAGTTTACAGTTGAAAGGTTTACTAGTTTGTGACTTAACGTAACGAATTAAGCCTATGCCTATAAAAATTAATTTCAAACATGGATACCTAATGATTTTCTCTGAACCCTAATTTAAGTATGCATCATATAAAAGAAACACCTGAGCCCGTAAAAGTACAAGTTGGCTTCCGCACCGTCTGATCAAGATCGACACTGTTCACTGCTGACTTGTGCAGATTCTTATAATACTTTGCAGATATACAGACTGATCTGACATGCACTGTTCAGAAGAAATGCGAAATGATATAATTAGCGACTCAGGGCTGTCAATCCAGGGGCGGAATCCCAGCTCGGCCAATATTCTTTCATACGTTTGACAAAAGTCACTGTGACAAGCGTCATACGTCTTTCAACAATTGGCAAACCGTCTATGTGGAAAAACAGCCCGTTGCTTGGAAACTGTTGTGTGGAGTACTGGTGTGAGAAAACCAGGAAACACGTGAGAAGGTGAATTGGCCGCCGTGATACGACTGAATTGTTGAAAACAGCTTTAAACCCCAAACTATAAATAAATCAACCATGTACGCAAATCGATAAAGTCATCAAATTGCATAGTTTTATAAGGGTAAGCTGTTCTCCAGAGATTGTCCGCGTGTTTCTACAACTAGAGGACGAAAAGGGGACATCCTGATCGGATTGCACGGATGCACAAGCCGAATATTCGCAAAGTCCCGAAGTTCGGTCGGTTTTCGTATGACGTTTCCCGAATATTATTTTGACAAATAAGATAAAGAAAGGTGAAAGATGTAGAACCGAGTTAATATGACGTGATTCAGATATTGCATTTGACGAAGAAAAAGAGTTTAAAAGGACGTTTAATTATAAACAATACTTTTTGTTGTCCTACAAATAAAAAAGTCACATGATTCAGATATTGCATTTGACGAAAAAACAGAGTTTAAAAGGACGTTTACTTTTAAACAATACTTTTTGTTGTCCTACAAATAAATAAACATGTATGCATATAGATAACATAAGTTGATCTGTCCCAGTAATACATAATGACCAAACACACACACAAAAACACGTCGTGTTTAGAAAAAAACAATCATTTATCCAAAAAGTTAATTTATACTGACCATATTGAACATGACGACGTCAAATGTGTCATTTTCAAACGGAATTGTCGGTAACAGGCCCTGTTTTATTGACTCGATTCGTCCATCTTTGACAAAGGACTCCACTTTCTTCTTTGCAAAACTAAGCATACCAGTGGAGGCATCGTACAAACTAATCTTTCCAACCCCCTCTTTAAGTAACTCTAACGTGTAATTGCCCGTGCCACAACCAGCATCCAATACATGTATATCCTGGAATAAAAGTGTTTGTAAACAGTGTGATCTGAATAATATGCTTGTCCTTATAACGAATTTAAATTTAACAAGATCGCCGTGGAACGAAAGCCAACGTTCGTCCTGTTTTAACCGTATCGAAAAAGGGGCACTGAATAATTATTGAAGCCAAAGTCATATGACGTGAGTATTGTTCCTAGGAACATGAGTACCAAGTTTCATTTGAAATAATTTACGGTTTTTGAGAGGCAACCGACGAAGACGCCAAGTGTATCACAATACCCCGACTCTTTTTTTCTTCGAAACACAGACGAGTTAAAAATGGGGCTTTACTCTTGAAGAACAATATTCGGAAAAGAATATACGGATCTGCCATTTAGTCATAAGGTTATGGCATGTTAAATCAAAGCACTGACGTGCTGACGGCCTGATGGCTGCAGGAAGGATTGATAAGTAGGGAAAATGTGAAAGGAAAAAACAATTTGAAAGATCATATCAAAAATAGTGAATATTATGAAACTGCCAATTTAAAAACAGGATGACCTTGTTGGCTATATCGCTTATCCGAGTGCAAGAGCTCACAAGTATACACATTTAAGACATGGAAAATCAAAGGAAGATTTGACAGCAGGTTTAGGCAGAATATTTTTAAGTTTCTTGCCTTATTATATTGAGAAATATGTCAATGTTAAATCAACTTCCATGAAGTAGAAATAATTCTCTAAACCATGTACTAGACTGGATGAAAGTGTTTGAACAATGTAAAACTCATCAAGACGATTATTCTGACAAAGATTCAAAATGCAACCTCCAGAGTGTCATCAAGATTTTCCTTCATTTGGCCTAGTGATTTATTTGTTAACCCGATATGACCCATATGCGATCATGGACTAACTGTCATCAATACAAACATTCTGACAAAGTTTCATGCTGCTGAAGCAAACAATGCGGCCTTCAGAGTATTTACAAGATTTTCCTTCAATTTGGCCTAGTGACCTAGTTTTTAACCCGGCATGACCCACATTCTGACCACATTTTTAAAATGTGGCTTCGACAGTGTTGACAAGATTTCCTTCAAGTTGGCCTAGTGACCTAGTTTTTGAACAGGCATAACCAATATTCAAACTTAGCCTACATATCATCAAGAAAAACATTCTGATACAAGTTCAACATGCTCAAGTTAATAATGCAGCCTCCAGAGTGTTAACAAGATAGATTTCCCTTCAATTTTGCATAGTGGCCTAGTTTCTGACGCAATATGACCCATATTCGAACTTGACTTCGATATCATTAAGACAAACATTCTGACGAGAATGCCGTTGATGCCTCAACATCGATTGGGGGCACTTGCAAAGTGCGATCGAGTCGCCCGGTTTTTGGAGAGGATGGCGTGTGCACGCTACCGCTACAACTTAGTTATTGGTGCATTGGCGGCTGAAGGTGAGAGGCATGGTCTCATTCACTGAACTGCCACTCTCCCTCTCTTGTGGGTACTGCCCCCTTCTTCTTCAGTATTTCCTTTTTTTCTTGGTCATCTTGTAGTACTGTTACTCTGACACTTTTGTGATAAACTGTGTGTTAAATTGTTACCTTCTGTGAAGTGCGCGATTGAATAATCTAATAAATGATGCGATGAGTCGGCTTTTATAACCTGCGAGATTGTCCCCTGTCAATGTCTGTCTGATTTCCAGTAGGGCTCTGAGCGGCAAATTTGGCGTGTCGCTCGGCCGATATGTGTGATGCCCGGCCGAACATCGGCCAGGCATCAACGGATTAATGTGCGATTCGTTTTCGATGAGGTTTTGAGTATCATCGGGGTTGTAGTTACAGCGTGTCTGTCGGCTACATAAAGTATAGTAGGTAAATATTATGCATACGGATTCACCAATAGCCGCAGTTTCCTGAAAGGCCTGCTGTTTCAGTACTGGAGACATGATCATGACTCGGATTAATCAGCGTATTAATTTTCTAAAGTTTATATATCAAAAAAGTAATAAATTGTGTTGGGGGGGGGGGGGGGGGGGGCGGCTTGGGTCGGGCACGGGCCCCCGCTAAATCCGCCACTGCATTTGTCATGCGACTTATTTGTTTACCCGAATGTTAATATCGTCTCAGCGCATTAATTTCAAATGCATTTGTTAAACTTATATTGAAGTACCCACGCCTTATTTTTTTCACTGATGTTCCAAAAACATTTTAATGATCTTTTTTGGGAAGATCTTAACCTTTAAAATGCAGTTTTGTTGAATCTATGATGAACTTTTTTTCTCGCGCAGTCTCAATCTTAAATGCGTTGTTGGGTGTTAATAGCAATTGGCAGGCTGCCAACTACGAGCAAAATGGTTTTACTACTATGACCAGGGGCTAAAGCCCCAGGCTAAAAACGAAATCACACACGAACGAACGAATAGAAAAACATGCCCGCACTAAAGTCTTTGATGATGTGGGCACCATTGCAATATTTGGGTTGCCGCCTGCAAGAGCATTTCTTCATTCCATATCACCATGAAAGCGGTATCCATGTTTTGTAACCAAGACAATTATTTAAATGGTAGACTTTGAATACTTTCAATCATTTACACTTACACACTAATTACATTCGATTTGCATTGTTAAGCTTGTTCATTTAAACCTTTTCTTTCATCTAGTTTTTCTTTCGTATGACTATAATAAATCTTAACCCCTTATTAGAAAGTGCGTTGAGCAGCTTATACATATGAGGTATTTTGAAACTTTCATTTTCCGCCTTCAGTTTATTCTTACTGCCTTCTAAGTATGCTTGCTTGCTTGAATCAAACTTAAAAATATCATTGGCAAAGAAGCTGTAACATAACTTTTGTTCTAACGAAAGAAAGGGTCTTCGATTGAGAAACACATTCAGGCATACATGGTATGCTTACGAACTACTTATATATTTCGAAATTTCATACGTTACAAATATATACATAACTTGAACATGTTTTATTGGAAGCCGCCAGGAGGCGGCGAGGCGGCTTCCTGTAGGGATGCTTATAATTTTCGGTCAAGGAGAATATTTAGACCTGCCAGCGTGACCACATATCTTGATTTCTCTTTGTCCTTTCTAAGTACATTAATTTAAGGTAATGACTTTTAAAACATCCCTTTTACACTCTATATACATGTGTGAGTTTTACAAATTAAAAACAAAAGACAAAGGCCAGTATATTAATTGAATGTATGTACATTTTTATTTAAGCGAAATTCATACTGTATCTACTCTAGACAGTAAAATAGAGAACCCTTCTATTGAATTTGTAAATGTAGTCTGGTTCCTTAAAACTACATGCTATGATATATTACGCAGTAATTAGACGAAGAAGACTCGTTCCGTATTCACTAAACTTTTCAATTTAGATATTTGTCTAAATCTAAATCTTAATATTTAGTCCACGTTTTAGATTTAATCCGTATTCACCAACGCGTTTTAAACCGATCTCAATTTGGTCTAGTGTGTAAATGTCGTAAGCGGCCAGGCAGCGACTCTGGTTCCCGAATCAAGTTAAGAGCTAAAATAAAAGACAGTACCATTCATCTATAGTCTATTTATAGATTTTCATTTTTATTGCAATTTCACATACACTTTTCATTTGCTTTGCTTTTAATAATCTGACTTTCATGTTCAGTACATACTGGATTCAAAGTTAACTTTGAGTACAATTGCCATCGCAAAATGCAGACATGCAAATATTTAAACCACAGAAATATCTGTTTCAAGATCAATTTCGTTCTTTTTCGCTGTTGCAGTTCCACATTTCACGAATATCGCGGTAAACACGATATCGGTGTATTTTGCCTAGCCAATAACATGTTTTATCACGGATGCGATGTGAACATCCAGAATACTTAAATGAAATGAAATCTTCTGGTTCTTACAAACAAAGTGTGATCGGATTAACTGAACTGTATTTAACTTATCACTGTAAATGTAGACAGCATTTCAACTCTTATATCAACTGGTAAATTTACAGTTTGAGAAATAAATTCAAGTAAATGTTCAAGCACTGGTTCAGAGACATATAAACACATATATGTCTCTGACTGGTTTAACGTTTTCAAAAAAATTGAAACTAGTTCCTATGTTAAGCCTTTCCCTTATACGTAGCATATTAAGTAAAAATTGGAACATCTTGCTAAATGAAGGTATAATTTATGGACATAAAGTAGAAAACATTGTAGCAAAAGGATACATTCCTCGTGATCAATTTCTCTTTTTGTCACAATGTTTTCAAAAGTCGCTGCAGCTATTGTCAGTCTTTCGGATTACGTGTACATAGAAATACGTTTACTTGATTATCTAATTGCTAATCACGACACGAGTTCACATCAGTTTCGTCAACTTGAGATTGTGCGTTTGTAATCCGACAGCTTTGATTTTCAATTGCTCAATTTGCCACAATAATTTCAACTCTTTTCAATTATCTTACTATCATTTATAGAGATTTTCTATGTTTTGTACTTGATGATTTTAAAGTCTGTCAGAGTAAACATCATTGAAATCATTGTGGCAAAAGGAGAAATTGCTCATAATGAGCAATATCTGCATTTGCTACAATAATTCAACACTTTTCAATTATCATACGATCATTTATAGAGATTCTTTTTTACTTGATAATTTCAAAGTCGTCTACTGCAGATTTGTTTTATGTGGGAACCCCTTATCCATTATCATGACTTACCGATACAAACGAAAAACAGATTTTCTGTGTGTCAGCATTATTTGATAAAACATTATCATAACAGGGCGTGTGTTCAATACAAATAGTTGATTGTTTTTGGTACTAATTTAAATTTATCATAACCTCTTGTCCATTTATCTTTAGTATTATATGTCACTTTTTATGATCAGCTTAACTCTAAATTATCTCATTCACTTAAAAAACAGACCCTGCCAGGTTAAATATCCTACATAAAACTTACATCTTCAATAATCGATATCAGCATTACTGACTACAGATTAAATTGTTCTAATGTTTGTTATTTCTTCATGTGAAACGAAATTTTGCGGCTTCTCTTTGATGCTTTGCATCAAACATCCGTCTTGTTTTTTTAAGTAATCAATTCAAAAATAAATATATAAATAAAACAAGAAAATACAGATAAACGTACAGGAATATACAGCATTTGCTTATATTTCTATAAACATGCAGCCACTGCTATGGGATATGTTTCATTTTCTTACATGAATACACAGTGGAAATGAATTGCGATAATAAAAAAAAAATTCAATGAGAGTGTTGTTACTTACTGCAAGTTTCTTGTTCGTCAGGGTGTGTATGGTTTGTAATATAACATCAACACCAAAAGGTGTCCTACAAGTGTCGTATTGTTTGCTAACCGATTCATAATCCGTATATGTACTCATTGTTATACGAAAACACAATCTATCGCTATTAAACAAAATCTGAGTCCGTCTATATATAAGGCTGTTTAAGAAATATGTGAAATATAACAACTGTATAATAAAAAGTAATAATTTCGAGATCATTCATAAGTCACTGCGTAGATGATAATAATCTTACGGTGTCTCTTTGTTTTCTGCGCGGTCATTAGCCGAATTTATTGACGTAGTATAATCCTGAGTCAGGTCTAGCGGTTTGGGGCCTATTAACCCTTTCTAACATACAACAAATCTGCAGCAGACGTCTTTGAAAACATCGGGGCAAAACTATGGAAAATCTCTTGAAATTAAAGTTTTATTATTGAAAAGTTGAAATAATTGTGACAAAAGGAGAACTTGCTCGTTATGAGCAAGTTCTTCTTCTGTCACAATGTTTTCAAAAGCCGTCTGCTGCAGAGGCGTCAGAAAGCGTCTATATGTGGGACAGGGTTAAAATGCGTGACCATTTGGGTGAGACTATGTATCCGCACCAGAGCCTTTACTGTCCGTTCTACATGTAATTAATCTGAAATGCGTGTTTACGCCGTTTTCAACATTATTTCAGTTATATAACGGCAATAGTGCACTTATTCATGATCCCTGGGTAAACAAACCAATGCTAAGAAATTGGCCTTGCCCACGGACGCACCACCATAATCGTTGCGCCGCGACTGGGGATCGAAGCCGGAACGCCCGGTTCCTAATCCCCGACGCTAACCAGACGCATGTTTTGAAGAAAAATCATAGGAGTGTACTAGGTTTTCGCAAATTTGCCTTGATATAAGTCTTCTACGGAGAAACATTCAGACCCAACATCACCAGACGCGGCTCAATGTTAAAAAAGTCGCCCTGGAGCAGAATGTACATGAACACAGTTCGATCAAATGGTCTAAATAATCTATATTATACGCTTTAGCGGTGTTTAATGATCGTAAACAGCGCCAAACAGTCGCCGAAAACTAATATTTGACTGTCAAATTAATATATTTACGAGCTAATCGCTACCAGAGTATTGCGCAGAAATACGGTATGCCAATGGGGCCACATTTAAAACAAAATGCAACACAGCATCCGGGAAATTCATATTCAACTAGATCTACTTCTTTCGAATATTCAATGTCTTATTCTGAAATAAATAGATCGCTTCGTTGACAATTCAGTACACCGTCTTGGAAGTTTTAGGCTTTAATTACAAAATTAAAATAACGACCGTCGAAGTCATTTTTCGACTCCAGAGGCTTCAAAGATGCTTGTGTTATTAGATGGCGAATGTCGACGACCCTTGTCGCAAATGTGCGCGCGATTTTGACTCATACGATCTTTTAAAAATTCAAAATAAAATCTTCAGATTGCATTTTGAATAAATCTATTTTCGTGAAAATTCAGCATTTTCTTTTTTAAAAATGAAGAAGGTAACTGCGAAAACCCGAATAATTTTCATATGTTGACTTTTCAAGATGCCAACTTGACAAAATTGAAGATAACATTTCGCTCTTGACGTTGCTTCTTTCCAGGGGTCATTCCTAATTGTCTTCGTTCCCTTCGTTTACAGCATTAGGTCGCCATTAGATGTCGCCATCCAATGGAGTTCTACGCTTTTGACTTTCCCTCCCTCGTTCCTTATTTTCTTCAGTCACTCCATTCGCAGCATGGGGACGCCACAAGATTTCGCCATGGAGGAGGCTTTATCGCCGTTGACTTCCCTCTCCCAAAAAATAATATTCCTTGTTGTCTGTGTTCAATTCGTTTGGAGCATTAGATCGCCACAAGATTTCGCAATCCGGGAGTGCTCATCAATTTTGACATTCCCTCTCTCAAAGGTCATTCCTAATTTACCGTGTTCCTTCCGCTTAGAGTATAAGGTCTCCATAAGACTTCGTCATTCAGTATGCGGTTTTTTGTTTTTTTTCTTTCCCCCACCCTAATGGCATGCCTTAGGGTCTGCATTCCCTCCGTGCGGAGTGTTAGGTTGCCCAAGACTTTACCATCCGGGAGGTATTTTTGCTTTTGACTTTCCCTCTCCCGAAGGTATTTCCTAATTGTCCGTGTTCCTTCCATTCGGAGCCTAAGGTCGCCACACGATTTCGTCGTTTAGCGCGATTCTTTGCTTTTGACTTAACCTCACCAATGTCATTCCTTATTGTCTTCGTTCACTCCCGTCGGAGCATAAGGTTACCGGAATATTTTGTCATTCGAGAGGGTTCTTGGCCAGTGACTTTATCCCCCCCCCCCCCACCCCCCCAGTGATGTCATCGAAGGGTTCGTTTGTTTTTACTCCGCTTTTAACACTATTTCAGTTATATATCACGGCGTTTCCTGTGAGAATTACCTGTGCTGTCGGTATAACCTATCCTTACGCCGATTCCACAGTCGTAATGTTACCCCCGCAACCATTGTGGCCAATGATGGAAGTTATTACCAGTTTTTGATATGATCTAACCGGGGATTGAACCCTGATCTCCCTCTTACGAGACGGATGCTCTAACCACTACAACCAGGGAGACGGATGTTCTAACCACTATAACCAGGGAGAAGTGTGCTCTAACCACTACAACCAGGGAGACGGATGTTCTAACCACTACACTGGGGAGACGGATGCTCTAACCACTACAACCAGGGTGACGGATGTTCTAACCACTACAACTAGGGAGACGGATACTCTAACCACTACAATCAGGGAGACGGATGTTCTAACCACTACAACTAGGGAGACGGATACCCTAACCACTACAACCAGGGAGACGTATGCTCTAACCACTACAACCAGGGAGACGGATATTCTAACCACTACAACCAGGGAGACGGATGCTCTAACCACTACAACCAGGGAGACGGATGCTCTATCCACTACAACCAGGGAGACGGATGCTCTTACCACTACAACCAGGGAGACGGATGTTCTAACCACTACAACCAGGGAGACGGATGCTCTAACCACTACAACCAGGGAGACGGATGCTCTTACCACTACAACCAATGTGACGGATGTTCTAACCACTACAACCAGGGAGACGGATGCTCTAACCACTACAACCAGGGCGACGGATGTTCTAACCACTACAACCAGGGAGACGGATGCTCTAACCACTACACCAGGAAGACGGATGTTCTAACCACTACAACCAGGGAGACGGATGTTCTAACCACTACACCGGGGAGACGGATGCTCTAATCACTACAACAAGGGAAACGTGTGCTCTAACCACTACAACCAGGGAGACGGATGTTCTAACCACTACAACCAGGGAGACGGATGCTCTAACCACTACAACCAGGGAGACGGATGCTCTAACCACTACAACCAGGGAGACGGATGTTCTAACCACTACAACCAGGGAGACGGATGCTCTAACCACTACAATCAGGGAGAAGTGTGCTCTAACCACTACAACAAGGGAGACGGATGCTCTAACCACTACAACCAGGGAGACGGATGTTCTAACCACTACACCAGGGAGACGTATGCTCTAACCACTACAACCAGGGAGATGGATGTTCTAACCACTACACCAGGGAGACGGATATTCTAACCACTACAACCAGGGAGACGGATGTTCTAACCACTACACTAGGGAGTAGGATACTCTAACCACTACAAGCAGGGAGACGGATGTTCTAACCACTACACCAGGGAGACGGATGCTCTAACCACTACACTAGGGAGACGGATGCTCTAACCACAACACCGGGGAGACGGATGCTCTAACCACTACACTAGGGAGACGGATGCTCTAACCACTACACCAGGGAGACGGATGCTTTAACCACAACACCAGGGAGACGGATGCTCTATCCACTACAACCAGGGAGACGGATGCTCTAACCACTTAAACCAGGGAGACAGATACTCTAACCACTACAATCAGGGAGACGGATGCTCTAACCACTACAACCAGGGAGACGGATGCTCTAACCACTTCAACCAGGGAGACAGATGCTCTAACCACTACACCAGGGAGACGGATGCTCTAACCACAACACCAGGGAGACGGATGCTCTATCCACTACAACCAGGGAGGGATCCTCTAACCACTTCAACCAGGGAGACGGATACTCTAACCACTACAATCAGGGAGACGGATGCTCTAACCACTACACCAGGGAGACGGATGCTCTAACAACTACAACCAGGGAGACGGATGCTCTCACCACTACAACCAGGGAGACGGATGCTCTAACCACTACAACCAGGGAGACGGATGATCTAACCACTACACCAGGGAGACGGATGCTCTAACCATTACACCAGGGAGACGGATGCTCTAACCACTACACCAGGGAGACGGATGCTCTATCCACTACAACCAGGGAGACGGATGCTCTAACCACTTCAACCAGGGAGACGGATACTCTAACCACTACACCAGGGAGACGGATGTTCTAACCACTACACCGGGGAGACGGATGCTCTAATCACTACAACAAGGGAGACGTGTGCTCTAACCACTACAACCAGGGAGACGGATGTTCTAACCACTACAACCAGGGAGACGGATGCTCTAACCACTACAACCAGGAAGACGGATGCTCTAACCACTACAACCAGGGAGACGGATGTTCTAACCACTACAACCAGGGAGACGGATGCTCTAACCACTACAATCAGGGAGAAGTGTGCTCTAACCACTACAACAAGGGAGACGGATGCTCTAACCACTACAACAAGGGAGACGGATGTTCTAACCACTACACCAGGGAGACGTATGCTCTAACCACTACAACCAGGGAGACGGATGTTCTAACCACTACACCAGGGAGACGGATACTCTAACCACTACAACCAGGGAGACGGATGTTCTAACCACTACACTAGGGAGACGGATACTCTAACCACTACAAGCAGGGAGACGGATGTTCTAACCACTACACCAGGGAGACGGATGCTCTAACCACTACACTAGGGAGACGGATGCTCTAACCACAACACCGGGGAGACGGATGCTCTAACCACTACACTAGGGAGACGGATGCTCTAACCACTACACCAGGGAGACGGATGCTTTAACCACAACACCAGGGAGACGGATGCTCTATCCACTACAACCAGGGAGACGGATGCTCTAACCACTTAAACCAGGGAGACGGATACTCTAACCACTACAATCAGGGAGACGGATGCTCTAACCACTACACCCAGGGAGACGGATGCTCTAACCACTTCAACCAGGGAGACAGATGATCTAACCACTACACCAGGGAGACGGATGCTCTAACCACAACACCAGGGAGACGGATGCTCTATCCACTACAACCAGGGAGGGATCCTCTAACCACTTCAACCAGGGAGACGGATACTCTAACCACTACAATCAGGGAGACGGATGCTCTAACCACTACACCAGGGAGACGGATGCTCTAACAACTACAACCAGGGAGACGGATGCTCTCACCACTACAACCAGGGAGACGGATGCTCTAACCACTACAACCAGGGAGACGGATGATCTAACCACTACACCAGGGAGACGGATGCTCTAACCATTACACCAGGGAGACGGATGCTCTAACCACTACACCAGGGAGACGGATGCTCTATCCACTACAACCAGGGAGACGGATGCTCTAACCACTTCAACCAGGGAGACGGATACTCTAACCACTACAATCAGGGAGACGGATGCTCTAACCACTACACCAGGGAGACGGATGCTCTAACCACTACAATCAGGGAGACGGATGCTCTAACCACCATAACCAGGGAGACGGATACTCTAACCACTACACCGGGGAGACGGATGTTCTAACCACAACACCAGGGAGACGGATGTTCTAACCACAACACCAGGGAGATGGATGCTCTAACCACTACACTAGGGAGACGGATGCTCTAACCACTACACTAGGGAGACGGATGCTCTAACCACTACACCAGGGAGACGGATGCTCTAACCACTACAACCAGGGAGACGGATGCTCTAACCACTACCACCAGGGAAACGGTTCCGCATGGAATGGCTGTTTTACTGATAGGTTAGTGCCTGGCATCTGAGGACAAGCACAAGCCAACGAAAACATCTTTGTTTCAAGTTATTTAGGAGGATTTTGTCATATATTTCTGATGGCCGGAATATTTTACAGGTTCGTCTAAGATCATATTTCAAGCTGGAAAGGGATCTTATGTCTAATTTGCTTATATTTCAAAATTGGTCTTAATCTTTGGGAAGCTGTCGCGCTTTTGCTAGCCTACTCTGTGTGACTTTCTGTGTAGGGTCCTCAGTGCTAACAAAGGAACCTTGATAATCGAAGTTGTCGATCTGTTCAATACATGTATATCCTAGAACAGAAGTGTTTGTAAACAGTGTGCCCTAAAACGTATGCTCGTCCTTACAACGACATTTGAATTTAACAAGAGTGCCGCGGAACGAAAGCCAACGTTCGTCCTGATTTTTCCTTAGTCAAAAAAGGGGCACTGAATAATTATTGAAGCCAAAGTCATATGACGTGAGTATTGTTCCTAGGAACATGAGTACTTAGTTGCATTTGAAAATATTTAAAAAAAAAAGTTTTAGTTATGAGGTTAGGTAACATTTTTGTGACGACGCGGCAGACGACGACGACGACGACGCCAAGTGCATCACGATACCCCGACTTTGTTTGTTCGAAAAACAGACGACATGTTTAAAAAAAAAAATCGCACACGAACGAACGAACGAAAAACCATAGTTTCCGATGATTGCGGCACCTATTACAATCTTTTGGTTCTCCATCTGCATCTGCATCAGCATTCATACATTCCATATCACCAAAACGGAACCCATGTTTTCGTAATCAAGGAATGGAACGGTAGACTTTTAATTCTTTCAATCATTTACACTTAACTCTTTCAGCGCCAAAGGCAATATTGAGGTTTTTGCAAACAATACTGATTCAGGTGAGTCAGCTCGTAACGAGCTGTCTCACCTGAAATCCGCATTGTTTGCCTTTTAAGTCTCAAAATAGTCCAAACTTTAATTACATGAGAAATGGAGACGCCCGATTTTGAACATGGAAGAGTCTACTTGAAATAATTCGGCGCTGAAAGAGTTAAACACTGATTTCTTTCATTTTGTATATTTGATCTTGTTCATTTAAACTTGTTCTATCGTCTAGTTATCTCGTCTGTTTTTCAAAGAGGCGGGGTTTTGTGATACACTTGGCGTCGTAACCTTATCTCATAACTCAAAAACCGTTCAACATTTTCAAATGAAACCTGGTACACATGTTCCTAGGAACAATCCGCAGCTCTATACCAAAACTCTGGCTTGAATAACTATTCAGTAATTCCCCTTTTCGACTTAGAAAAATGTAGAAGGGCGTTGGCGTTCGCTTGCAGAGGTCTTGGTTTTCTTATGGCTATTATCTATCTATCACCCCTAATTAGAAAGTGTATTGGACAGCTTATACATTGGAGGTCTTTAGAAAAACGAATGGTGCTGACAGTATCCGAATTTCAAGTTACTTTCATTTTGCGCCTTTAGTTTATTCTTACTGCCTTCTTATTATGCTTGCTTGCTTGAATCAAACTTAAAAATGTCATTGGCAAAGACGCTGTAAGATAAATCGTGTTCTTAAGAAAAATGAGAGTCTTCGATTGTGCAAAACATTCAGACATAGATGTATGCTTACGAACTACTTATATAAATCGAAATTTCATACGTTACAAATATATACATAACTTGAACAATTTTTTTTTTAATTAATCTATTCAAAAATAAATATATGTATAAAACAAGAAAATACAGATAAACGTACAGGAATATACAGCATTTGCTTATATTTCTATAAACATGTAGCCAATGCTATGGGATATGTTTTATTTTCTTACATGAATACACAGTGGAAATGAATTGCGATAATAGCAAACAACTGGAATGAAAGTGTTGTTACTTACTGCAAGTTGCGTGTTCGTCAGGGTGCGTATCGTTTTTAATATAACATCAACACCAAAAGGTGTCCTACACGTGTCGTATTGTTTGCTAACCGATTCATAATCCGTATATGTACTCATTGTTATACGAAAACACAAGTTATCGCTATTAAACAAAATATGAGTCCGTCTATATACATGTATAAGGCTGTTTAAGAAATATGTGCAATCTGGGACCACGTATAAGTTGTCCCAGGTGCAATATAACAACTGTATAATATCAAGTGACAATCACGAGATCTGCATAGGTGTTAATAACCTTATTTTGTGTATTTTTCATGTTTTATTTAACTAGTTGTATGTTTCTTGTATTAAATAAATTACTATAGATGTATTGTTCGACAAGATTGTCTATTGTCTATTGTTAATAATCTTATTTTGTGTATATTTCATGTTTTATTTAACTAGTTGTATGTTTTTTGTATTGTATAAATTACTATTGATTTATTGTTCGAAAAGATTGTCTAGTGTCTATTGTTAATAATCTTACCGGTGTCACTTTCTTTTTTGCGCGGTCATTAGCCGAATTTGTTGATGTATTCAGAATAATCCTGAGTCAGGTCTAGCGGTTTGGGGTCTATTAACCTTTTCCCACATACAAAAAATCTGCAGCAGACGTCTTTGAAAACATCGAGGTAAAACTACGGATAATCCTTTGAAATTAAAGTTTTATTATTAATAAGTTGAAATAATTGTGACAAAAGGAGAAATTTCTCGTTATGAGCAAATTCTTCTTTTGTCATAATGTTTTCAAAAGCCGTCTGCTGCAGAGGCGTCAGAAAGCGTCTATATGAGGGAAAGGGTCTAGGAAAGGAATAATACCGTCTTTCATTAGCCAACGTTCAGAACTTTTAATACGAATTAATGAAGGCATTTTGTAAATTAAATCAAAATCTGTTCAAAAGAGTTCAAAATGTGGAGTCAGCAGCTATTGTGTAACTGTGATGCATCGCCGATTAGCCATTAATAACCAGACACCCAAAATTTATAATCAAGAACGGGTTTGGTAACATCCCATTTCATCTACATTTTTTTGTCCTATTTCGTCTACACCCTAATTTATCATATTTTAACAAGTCACATTCAAATCTTGACAATCTTGGTGTGTATAAACGCTATCCCTCATACCAAAGACCTAATAACATTATTAGGTCTTTGCTCATACTGATGGTTCTTAGCGCCTCTACTGCAAAAGTCTTTTAAAACATATTGGGGGAGAAAGTGGAATTACTAAAAGAGAACAGTTATTTCTGTCTCCCTCGTATTTTAACTGAATGGCAGACATTAGTCCCTCCGGACATTATCTCCTTCGTCAAAAAGTGTATAGGCGGATATTAGCCCCTTCACATGCAGACATTAGCGCCTCCAATCATTTGATGAACGCGGACATTAGCCTCTTCACCTAAATGATGAAAGCGGACATTATCCCCTCCGTATGCGGACATTATCTCTTTCGTAGAATTGTTGAAAGTGGACAATATCCCCTTCAACAGATATAAATAAAGAACATCTATGTTATGTATTCTAGACGAGTGAAAACTTTGATATTTGTTTATTTAAGGCTTTGACGAAAATTAGTACTACTGTATTTTCTAACCTTCCAATGCGCTTATACAAACAAAAAGTTTTGCAGTGATTGAAGATTATTTTTATATCTATATTCGTCATTATAATCAGTGCAAATTTCATAGAAGGGGCTAATGTCCGCCATGCACAAACTGACGAAGGGGATAATGTCCGCCATGTGAAAAAGACGAAGGTGCTAATGTCCGCCTATGCAGTTTTTTAACGAAGGGGATAATGTATGTATTATTCTTCTATCGTTTTTTAAACCTTTTCGCTGCCTTATGCAATTAAAAGGCTTTTGCAAACAATGCAGATTCAGATACCTTTTTTTTTTGTCATTTCGTCGATGTATAACTTCAGTTCATGTACATGTATATATTTATTCTGTGGATTTCAAAATAGCATACAGCGAGGATATTTTATGGCATAATTATTAATTATCTGCTCAGAATCTAATGTATTGTCTCTATGAATAAACAAAACCATTGACAACTTTCTGGAAATCCGGTGTCTCGAAAGCTCCTATAGAGTTATATAGGGAACAAATGGTTAAATTGCTTCTACAAGTTAGTTAATGAATGGATCATTTTATTTAAAATGAATATGTTAGGAAAACATTTGCTCATTAATATGATGTTTTTAATATGATTCTATGATTTTTACATTTCAGTCCGTTTTAAGGTTTTTGTTGTTCACCCAAAGTTACATTGAAATAAAAAGGAGCTAAAAATTCTTCTGCTTTATTAAGGTATTTCAAAACATCCGATCGCTTCATTTCAAACGGTTCAGGATGCAAACAAAACTTCTCTTCACTTTTGTTCGTATTCAAATCATTGTTTTTGGCTAGGGGCTTAAGCTCCTGGTCATATTCATATGATAGTAGTAATACCATTTTTTTGGGAGTTGCTGTTAGCACCAAACAACGCATTTTAGTTTGAGACTGCGCGAGAAAAATAGTTCATCATGGATTCAACAAAACTGCATTTAAAAGGTTAGGATCTCCCCCATAAATATCATTTTAATGTTGTTGGAACATCGGTGAAAAACTTAAGGAGTGAGTACTCGAATATAAGTTCAAGAAATGCTTTAGAAATTAATGCGCCGAGAGGTCAAATATGGACGCTTGTTAACATTATTAACATTCGCGAAGAGGAACGGAAAAAAAGAAAGAAGTCGCGTGAAATATACAGTGGCGGATTAACCGGGGGCCCGTAGGGTCCGTGCGTCGAAAAATGAATGGTAAACAAAGAAAAAGCGTGGCAAATGCAGTGGCGGATTTAGTGGGGGCCAATACGGCCGTGCCCGGCTCCCCCACCCACCACACCCCGACCGGTCGAGCATCATACATATCTGGCGAACGCCGGGCCAAATTTGCCGCTCAGAGCCCGGCCGGACATCGGGCAGACATTGACCGGGGAAAGGCTGCGTCTGGCCGACCATCCAATGTGTCTAGCAGGTTATAAAATCCGGGTTATCGCACCATTAATCAGATTCCAGTCGCGCTCTTCACAGAAGGTAGCAATTTACCACACAGTTTATCACAAAAGTGTCAGAGTAACAGTACTACAAGATGCCCTATAACAGAAGGGAGGACTGAAGGAGAGGGAGAGGGTAGTAGTTACAAGAGAGGGAGAGTGGCAGTAAAGAGAATGAGTCCTCTCCTCTTCAGCCGGCAATGCACCAATAACTAAGTTGTAGAGGTAACGTGCAAACGCAAACCTCTCCCTCAATCGTGCTGTGCAGGTTCCCGCAAGTGCTATGGAGGTATCAAAGGCATTTTCGCTAGAATGATTGTCTTAATGATATCTTAGTCAAGTTCGAATATAGTTCATATTGGGTCAGAAACTAGGTCACTAGGCCAAATTGATGGAAAATCTTGTTAACTTAATGGAGGCTTTATGTTTGACTTGAGCATGTTGAAACTGTATCAGAATGTTTGTCTTGATGATATGTAGGCCAAGTTTGAATATCGGTCATGTCTGTTAAAAAATGTCCATGTTCGAATAAGGGTCATATCGGGTAAACAAAAAAAGGTCACTAGGCCAAATGAAGGAAAATCTTGATAACACTCCAGATGTTGCATTTTGAATCTTTATCAGAATAATTGTCTTGATGAGTTTTGCATATTTCAAACACTTTCTCCCAGTCTAGTACATGGTTTAGAGAACTATTTCAACTTGATGGAATGTGATTTAACATTGACATATTTCTCAATATAATAATGCAGAAACTTCAAAATATTCTGCCTAAACTGTTTGTCTTGATGATATGTAAGCCAAGTTTGATTATCGGACATGTCTGTTAAAAAACTAGTTCACTAGGCCGAATTGAAGGAAAATCTTGTCAACACTGTCGAGGCCACGTGTTTTAAAATTTGGTCAGAAAGTTTATCTTAATGATATCTAGTCCATGTTCGAATAAGGGTCATATCGGGTAAATAAAAAAAGGTCACTAAGCCAAATGAAGGAAAATCTTGATAACACACTGGATGTTGCATTTTGAATCTTTATCAGAATAATTGTCTTGATGAGTTTTGCATATTTCAAACACTTTCTCCCAGTCTAGTACATGGTTTAGAGAACATAATCTTTCAACTTCTTGACAATAAATACATAAACATAAGCTGCAATTGTTATTTCCTTTCACATTTCCCCTACTTCTCCAACCTTCAAGCAGCCCCCAGGCCGCCAGCACTGCAGTGCTTTGATTTAAATAGTTTGGTCCTTTTTGAACATTTATTTAAAATGCGATGCCTCAGAAAGGTGAAATGTGTTTTGGAGTGTGCGGTATTGTGGTACCTCAGCGGGGTATCAATTGTTGTTGGAACATCGGTGAAAAACTTAAGGAGTGAGTACTCCAATATAAGTTCAAGAAATGCTTTAGAAATTAATGCGCCGAGAGGTCAAATATGGACGCTTGTTAACATTATTAACATTCGCGAAGAGGAACGGAAAAAAAGAAAGAAGTCGCGTGAAATATACAGTGGCGGATTAACCGGGGGCCCGTAGGGCCGTGCGTCGAAAAATGAATGGTAAACAAAGAAAAAGCGTGGCAAATGCAGTGGCGAATTTAGTGGGGGCCAATACGGCCGTGCCCGGCTCCCCCTACCCCACCACACCCCGACCGGTCGAGCATCATACATATCTGACGAACGCCGGGCCAAATTTGCCGCTCAGAGCCCGGCCGGACATCGGGCAGACATTGGCCGGGGAAAGGCTGCGTCTGGCCGACCATCCAATGTGTCTAGCAGGTTATAAAATTCGGGTCATCGCACCATTAATCAGATTCCAGTCGCGCTCTTCACAGAAGGTAGCAATTTACCACACAGTTTATCACAAAAGTGTCAGAGTAACAGTGCTACAAGATGTGCCCTATAACAGAAGGGAGGACTGAAGGAGAGGGAGAGGGTAGTAGTTACAAGAGAGGGAGAGTGGCAGTAAAGAGAATGAGTCCTCTCCTCTTCAGCCGGCAATGCACCAATAACTAAGTTGTAGAGGTAACGTGCAAACGCAAACCTCTCCCTCAATCGTGCTGTGCAGGTTCCCGCAAGTGCTATGGAGGTATCAAAGGCATTTTCGCTAGAATGATTGTCTTAATGATATCTTAGTCAAGTTCGAATATAGTTCATATTGGGTCAGAAACTAGGTCACTAGGCCAAATTGATGGAAAATCTTGTTAACTTAATGGAGGCTTTATGTTTGACTTGAGCATGTTGAAACTGTATCAGAATGTTTGTCTTGATGATATGTAGGCCAAGTTTAAATATCGGTCATGTCTGTTAAAAAATGTCCATGTTCGAATAAGGGTCATATCGGGTAAACAAAAAAAGGTCACTAGGCCAAATGAAGGAAAATCTTGATAACACTCCAGATGTTGCATTTTGAATCTTTATCAGAATAATTGTCTTGATGAGTTTTGCATATTTCAAACACTTTCTCCCAGTCTAGTACATGGTTTAGAGAACTATTTCAACTTGATGGAATGTGATTTAACATTGACATATTTCTCAATATAATAATGCAGAAACTTCAAAATATTCTGCCTAAACTGTTTGTCTTGATGATATGTAAGCCAAGTTTGATTATCGGACATGTCTGTTAAAAAACTAGTTCACTAGGCCGAATTGAAGGAAAATCTTGTCAACACTGTCGAGGCCACGTGTTTTAAAATTTGGTCAGAAAGTTTATCTTAATGATATCTAGTCCATGTTCGAATAAGGGTCATATCGGGTAAATAAAAAAAGGTCACTAGGCCAAATGAAGGAAAATCTTGATAACACACTGGATGTTGCATTTTGAATCTTTATCAGAATAATTGTCTTGATGAGTTTTTCAGAAAGGTGAAATGCCTGTGTTTTGGAGTGTGCGGTATTGTGGTACCTCAGCGGGGTATCAATCCCCCCCCCCCCCCCCCCATCAGCTTATCCTACCGTTTATGACCTGATAACGGAAGTTGGCTATCTATATTGATTTTTGTAAAATTTTAGAGACTTTATGAATTACAGTATTTGATTGTTTATGATTGTGATATATATATTCGCTTTTCAAAGTCTTTTGGAAAATCGGCATATAATTGCCTTTGGCTTTTGTAACCATACTTTAATAGCAAAGACAGATACGTGTATTTAAACATTTAGAAAGAATAAACAAATGCATAAATTGCAATCTGTCTTTTATAATGACGAATATAGATACAAAAATAATCTTCAATCACTGCAAAACTTTTTATTTGTATACGTATTCGTCAACGCCTTAAATAAACATATATCAAAGTTTTCACTCGTCTAGAATAAATTGAGACTGAGAATATGATAAAACAAAACTTTTTATGGCCCTCCAAAAGTTACTCGACAGCGACAGATGACTGGTAAACTAGCTTGTGTAAACACCAGTATTTCTCGGAGATGGAGATCGCTCGATAGCCTGATAAGCCCCAAAGTTGGCAATGAGTGCCAAGAAACGTTGTTTTCCGTTTTGCTCTTTCGTCGATTATTCTCAATGTACACGTACATACTGTTAACCATTCTGTGTTGTTTGTCTTGCGAAATCCGTTGATATTCCGAGTGTCTCTCCATACACATGTTTGATATTCCGAGTGTCTCTCCATATACATGTTTGATATTCTGAGTGTCTCTCCATATACGTGTTTGATATTCCGAGTGTCTTTCCATATACATGTTTGATATTCCAAGTGTCTCTCCCCCCCTTCCTGGAATTTTCAAGATATAGACCCATAGTAAACTGTACTGTGAACATGTAATCAAACTAGATCTGCATAAACTTAATAGCTGGGTGACAAGATATTGAATCTAAATATTATTTAATAGGTATATGAATTATCATATGTGTACAACAATTCTCATTAACAAAGCATGTTACAAACGACAAATAATTGTATTAATGTCCGCCTGCACAAATCATCCTTGGAAAAAATTCCTCCCTCTCAAAACATGAAAATTCCGAGTACCATAATATGGCAAGACTCGACTATCAAACGACCAAATCCATTCTTGAAAGGCCCACATCCTCCCTACCATACTAAATAAACAAACAGAACCAGGCAATCTATGACCGTAATTTCAAACTTTTGAGGAAAATTGTTCAGACAACAGGTCGTACAGATTGTTGCCAAAGATATCAGAGACGAAATAATAGATATCCTTAAGAAAGGCAAAGGTTTTTACTCTGTTAATGCAGACGAAGTAACGGACAAATATACAAATAAGGAAATTTTGGTTATTTGTTTGAGATTTCTGGATACAGGCAACAAATCTGCAGTGATAAGGGAAGAGTTCTTTGACTTTATTCAGTTAAAAAGAACCACAGGTGAAGCTATAGCAGAGAAGATAGTTGAAACGCTTCAAAGCAAGGATATTGCAGTAGATGTAATGCGTGGACAGGCTTATGATGGGGCTGCGGTTATGTCATCGGAAAAACAGGGTTGTCAAGGACGAATTAAAAGATTGAACAAGTTGGCCATCTACACTCACTGTCGAAATCATGTTCTCAATCTTAATATAGCTTCAGCATGCAAATTACCTCTAGTGAGAAATAAGATCGATGTAATTAACTCAGTCTTTCTTTTCTTTGATCAATCTCCGAAAAAACAATCGTTTCTTGAGCATATCCTAGAGGTTGAAGACTCTGAATATGCGAAGAAAACAATATTTGGACTTTGTAAAACCAGGTGGGTAGAGAGGCATGTGTGTTTTGACACATGTTATCATCTCTACGGTTACATTGTCAATTGTCTACAGCGTATGTTGAATTCGTTGGGTTAAAGCAGCAATGAAGATTTGTCATGGGAATAATTCAGGTTTTTTTTTCTGAAAAAGGGGAAGGGGCCTGGGGCCTTTGAGAAGGGGAAAATTTCGCGGCGTTTTAGAAAAAAAAGGGGAAAAAATGTAAACTATAGTAATGTGCATAATGTGCATGTTTAACTTTTATCATTACAAGGCCATCTCTCTATTTTTCATGTTCTTGAACTCCTCCACTAGATTGTCATAATCCAGTTCACTCAAACTATACCAATTAACAATATTTTCTACTTGCATTTTTTCGCGAGTGCTATTTTTTGTTACTTGCTAAATGAGAAAACAACTTTAATTTTTGAGAACTTATTAGATCTTTAATTTTAAGCAACACAATGTGAACTACAATAGTGCAATACACTGTTATGGTCAATCATGAATGTAATGTAAACATGGTCCAAAACATGCTGTGAAAAGAAGCTGCTGAAACTGCCAGATATACAGTCTAGTCTATAAACTTTGTTTCAATATCTGGCTCCATATGGCAAAGAATGGGGTCTTTTCTGTCTTAGTACAGACAACAACCATCTTGTCACAGCAGTTTTTGGGTCATATGTACTAAGGGCAACATCAGCAACTTTAATTCTCATCAAAATATCAAGTATTTCAGCACCAAGCCTAAACCTCAAGTTAAATGTTATTCTGTTCATTGTGGAAAGATAAAAGTTAAATATGATCGGAGGGGAATTTATATTTTTAGGGGAAACACTATGCTTATTTTCCGAGGGGAAGGGGCCGTTAAACGGCCCCTTTTATATAAGGTAAAAAACCTGGGGATAGACAGTCAAAAATAACAGCACAAGGATTGCCCACATCACTGACAAACTTCACGGTTTTGATTGCTTTTGTATGTGTAAGATATATTCTTGACACAATAAAACCTCTGACATTGAAGCTTCAAAAAAGAGATGTTGACATTTCTAAAGCTTGTGAAATGCTTGATCATCATGTCGAGACAATATCTGAAATACGTAGAGAGGTTGACATGTTTCTCTGATGTCACACACATTGCAAATGACCTAGAAATAGATATAACAGTTCCTAGAACGTGTGTAAAACAACAGCATAGAGTGTTAACACAACAGAACCAATGCATATTTCAAGTCTTCATTGGCCATTCCATTCCTTGATAATTTACTCCAAGAGTTAAGATCTCGCTTTCAAACCGAAGATACATCAGCATATTCTACATGCTCTTTATTACCATCCAACATAACTGAACTTGGCGAAGAAGAGCTGACGAGACTTTCTCATCAGCTGATGTTCTGGGAAACAGATATTGACTGCATTTCGTCTCAGGATTTACTAAAGGAAATTAAAGAATGGAAAAGCTATTGTCAGAAATTGGAAGTCGATCAATTTGACAGCCTCAGTGACCTGGTATCGCTTGACAACGAAGTGGATGAAGACATGTTTCCAAATATGAAGACACTTATTCACGTAGGTTGTGTTTTACCGATTACTTCATGCGAAGCAGAGAGATCTTTTTCTGGGCTCAGGAGAATAAAGAATTATATGCGAGATACAATGCACGAGGAGAGATTAACTGGGCTGGCTTTTGATGCATTTACATCATTCAATGGATATTGAACTTGATGATATTGTCCAGAGATTGATTAAGACCAGCATTAGAAGGCTTTTTCAGTCGAGCGTAGTCTTTTCATCTGTGTTTGCTGATTGAGAACGACCCACAAATCTAGCCAATAAGAATAAAGATGTTTCTTAACTTGAAGACAGTCTAGTGGTTAAAACTCGATTTTAAAATAGACTAAATATAAGTATGAAAAAAGAAAATATATATACAAAATAAAGCGATGGTATTAAAAGTCTAGACCTATGTGTAAGAACATCTTGACTTTTCAATACATCGGTTTAATATGGATAAGAAAGAAAGAGAGAGAGAGAGAGAGAGAGAAAAAAAAGGTTCTAGAAGTGGAGATCTCCGCGCGGTTACGTTTAAAAATGAAACGGCTAACATCCACATCAATACTGTATGAAATTCAAATTTGGACGCCTCCTGGGAAAAAGTCCTGGATCCGCCCCTGATATGAACTAAGTTATAAGTTATGCCAGGACCGAGAAGGCTATTGTCTCCTATTACGTACAAGGCAGGAGACACTCCGAATAAGTAATTGGTCATGTATTTAGGACATGTTTACTTTCATAACAATACTAAAAATAATAATAATAATTAGTCGCCGGGCAGAAGCCCGCGACTTCTATTTTTAATAGGTTTTCTGAAATCACATGGAAGGGGGGATTATTATTAGTAAGAATCACATTTAGATGTCTTGAACATATTACAATTGTGTTTGTTTAAAAACACTAAGTAATGACACATCTAAAATGAAATAAATATTCCGATGTTTTAGGTATTTTCAGTTTCTTTATTTTGACTCGCATTTATGTTTTTCTGTTTTATTTACGAAGACAAAACAGTCCCTATATTAGCTAGACTGGTATACTTTATTTTACACTATATACTACATGTAATCAAAAGGCGATAACTACAAACCTTTACGTCGCAGTCTAATTTGTTTACTTACGCGCACCTGCGTGACTCGCGAATACCAACTGCGTAGATTAATCTCCTGTGAAGAGAGCCGCTCTTTACATTCACTTACAAATAGTAAATTATAGGTGATTTAAAATGTTTATTTGGTTCGAAACAAATGAAGAAAAGAACAAACCGAGATAAAACTGGTTTTAATGGAAAAATGACTTTGAACGAACACTCTCTGCCTATAAAGAGAGTTTCAAGAAAAAATCGGGTCTTTCGTACAAAATTATTTCGTCCTTGACAATTTTAAATGTGTCATTTAATTCCCTAAAGGCATATTGCTTCCGATCTGCATATTGTTATGCATCATTGACACAAGGGCGCTCATCATAATATAATTTTAAAACATGAGTAGTTGGTTATTTTCATTATAAAAAAGGAAGGAAAGAATTAAAATAAATTAACATGTTGTAGGGCTAAGTTTATGTTCGAAACTAAGATTAAATTATACAACAATTTCAATGAGATTTAACTGTTTAGTTGATATTATATTTCGAAGGTGGCCTAATTTATAAATATTGGACTACATTTCAACATTTGTTAAAGTATGATATAATTAGGATGCCAAGCTAATATCATTTTGAGAAAAAGAGAAAACTCATGTCTTCAGCGATTTAACCCTTATCTCATTGTTTTAAAAGTAGATTGCTGCAAAGGTGTCCACTGTTGACTTTAAAAGAGGAAAGGTAACATGACGTGCTATTGCATGCAAATCCTAAATTGTCTGTTTTGTGGTTTTATTGAAAAATAATAAAATTCAAATATTCTGACAAACATCTTGAAAAGTGTATGTGGAATTCACAAATCTTATAATTATTCCTTAATGAAAGCACTGTATACATACTTAGACTAATGATTGGCAGGATTACTCATTTCCATTACTGTTTTATATATGATCAATAATTAGTTGGTTGTGTGTATGGTCAAGCTACTTTGGAATGGAGATTGATCATAAACAATGAAAGGCTTCAATTATCATTCACTTCGTTGACAAAACAATGCAAGTTATGATACATTTTCACTTGACCCCACCCCTGATGTTCCAATATGCCCCTCAGTTGATAACTGTTTATTCAACTACTATAATGTTAGTGTTATGCATAACTGCACTATGGATATCCGGCGACATTGATGCGTTGCATCAACTTTCTCTTGTAATACTTTATTTATAGATGGTGACTTACTCTCACATCATGTATTTTTTTTCCATTCTTTTTTTCTAAACAATGTAGAGGTACTTTAGAAATGTTATTTAACCCTTTCCCCCATACAACAATACTGCAGCAGACGACTTTGAACATATTTTGTCCAAAAATAGAAAATCTCTATAATTTAATGGATAACCTTTGACTAACAATGGAAAACATTGTGGCAGATGGAGAAATTGCTCGTTTTGAGCAATTTCTTCTTTTGTCACTATGTTTTCAAAAAGCCGTCAGCTGCAGAGGCGTCAGAAAGCGTCTATATAAGGGAAAGGGTTAAGGGATTTATTTTTCTTATTCGATTAAAGTTGATCTGAAACACAGAGAACACACATACACCATAAAACTAAACAAATCTGCACTTCCGCATTAACCGGAATATCTTTGTTTTCTCCGCATTGAAACGTCAAAATGGCATCGACAGGGGTTCTCCCTTTCGTTCGCGGAATAGATTTAGCAAAGAATGACTTCAAAGTAAGTTATTGAAATTGCAACATAACTCCTTAACTCGTTGTTCTATATTTGCATCTGTTTGTCACTCGAATCACTTGACAATTGGCACGGTTTATCTAATTATTGCTCAGTCACAGTCAGTGGAATATTTTGTTTCATTCTAGTCAAAATAGATGCAGAGCAGAACTGAAGTGATGAATTCTTTGTCTACGACAGAAGCTGCTTCCATTCTTACACTTACTTAGAAGGGCCACAAATCACTTTATCCGATGATCTCATTTGGTTCTTGAAGGAGCTGTCACTAGGTGCTGTGATAGCTTGTTAGGATATAGAATGCCAAATGTCAGATTCAGAATAGGTGCAAACTATTTCGGGTACACAAATAAATCTTCATGGTGGTAGCGATTATCATGATATCATCGAGATAATTTTATAAGTTAATTTAGATTCCTATGGAAATAAACTAAAAATCGTCAGTTCATTAAAAGATAATATGAGTATAGGTGCTACCTATTTCGGGTAAACATTTATTTTATGTTGTGATCGGTGAATAATTCCCCGCGAACTGCAGTTAGCCCCTTGCTTGCACCACGATCAGTTATTTACGTCAATAACGAGTCCTACCGACCTAAGCAAAGAAAATAAAAATCATCATCAGGTTAAGCTTATATTTAACTTTAAAATATAGCCAAGTTTTTACATGCATGAAATTATGATGACAGGTACAACAAATAATCAACTTGCACTTCATAAAGTACTTCAGATAAAACGATCAGTGCCTGCACTAACTTTTTGAAACAGGAAGTCCTGACTTCCTGGGTCTGAATTTTGGAAGTCCTGCTCATAATTCTTGGAAGTCCCAGGTGGCACGCTGGCTTTTTTCGCATCTTGCACATTCTATTGTGTTTCCCTTTGTTTTATTTTTAAATACATTATTGGAAAAGAAGCTAATTAATACAGAAAGTGGATATTGCTCCTTTGTCAACAATGTTATTATTGGTTCTATCATAACACCTTTAAACCAGTAGGTTTTTATGTGATATAGAATGCTTTTTTCCAGTCATGTGTCAAAAGCTATCCAGCATAAAATTCATCAAAAATTGGCATGGCCATGATTCATTACATTCACATTAAACATGAATTATGTTCTTAAATCACATTCAGTATGGCAAAAGGAATGATTTCTGTTAATGAGTTATTGATTTCATTTTAAACACCAGTAAATAAAGTGTTCTGCAGTGAGACAAACACACATTAAGGGCACTAAACTTTCATAATAGTCAACTTTAAAACAAATAAGAATGAGTGTGAGTAATACTTTCTTGAATGACATTTCCGATTTCCAAAATGCAGAAAATGCATGAAAACCCATTACAAAATTTACAATATATGTATTTTCACCTCCAGACTTCAGTTTTTTTTATATTTTAAAAAAAGAATGAACTAAAATGGGCTTATATGCAATAATTTATTTCATAGGCAAGTCCTTTTTGACAGCTGGCTGTGATTTTGATAGATCTTCAGGTCAACTTTGTTTTTAAAAAATCGGCAATTAAAAAATGTTTCCTATGGATTCAAGCAAACAAAATAATAATCTTTAAACAGTTAAATTAATATAGGGACATTCTTTTATCATATCCTAGTATGTTTTTACATGGGTTATTGAAATTTATTATCCCTACGCTGTTTATAATGAAAAATATAATTGATTGGTGTGAAGTCGTTATCAAGTGTCAAATCTGGGGGTGGGTGGGGTACGCATTCTCGATCTTGATTGGCTTAAATCTACCAATTGATAACTCCCACTGTCCATAATTGACACTTCATAAAACACAATATACAGTGTCTTTAGATAATTACACACATTTCTAGTGGACATATATACGTCCTGTGTTTTGATTGTCGGCGTATACCCTTAATTCCTGGACGTACTTGGACGTCTCCCTTGTCAATTTTGGGCGTACAAGATCGATTTTCGGGCGTAAAAACGCCCAATACGTCCATTAACGTGAGCGCTGAAACGATTCCATAATTTACGGAACTACATTTGTGACAAGTCAAACTAACGTTTCCTATAATTTCTGTCGTTTTCCTTTTGGTTCATTTAGTTTAAACTTATTTATTTTACATCGATTGTGAAACAAAAACAAGCTTTCAGCTTATATTAATCACGCTCGATGTCTGCTTCCTGTAGACTTAACCAGTACTCACGCCGTTTGTGTGAAAAATTCCCAAAGTCAGGACTCGAACCAGGGACCTTTGATACAAGAGGCCGACGATCTACCTCTGCACCACTAATAGAATGACGTCACATTACATTATTTCTGGAAAGTCAAAAAACCCTTACAAGTTGTTATTTGAACTCGTTTTAGAAATAGACGACGAGTGTAATTAAACGGAAATTATCACACATAAAATTACTTGTGCTCGTTCCTTTATTGAGTACGTATTATCATATTTAATTATTTTCTCTAGAAGTTTTTTTTGTTTCGATATGTTTCAAAACGTAGCACTGTAGCAGAATCGTGACTGCATCGAAAAATCCATTCTCAATCTGGACACAATTTTTAGAAAGACGGTATAGCAGAATTTTGCAAAGTTCATACACATTACCTATTGACGGGAAACATCGCCGGCTTCACCGTCGATTTGTTTACCCGTATTAAATCCATGAAATAATGATGACAGGTACACAAATTAATCAACTTGCACTAACTTGACTAAGTACTTCAAATGAATAAATTCCATAATTTAAGAGACATCATTTACAAGTCAAACTAACCTTTCCTTCCGTTTCTGCCACTTTCTTGTTGGGTATTTTTAAATCATCCTTTGCATTACAATGACATCACTATTACAACACACAGTTATGTTTTGACTCATTTTAAAAAAGGCTGAGTCTCCTGCCATGTACATGTTTTTTTTTTAAATTTTGTCTCCTGCCACGTATGTGGTAGGAACCTTATGACTCCTGCCACGTATTTATTTTGTAACATATATGTTTTCTCGATTCACTTGTTTTTAGCTCACCTGTGCACCAAGTGCTCAAGGTGAGTTATTGTGATCGCCCTATGTGCGTCGTGCGCCATCCGCCAACATTTTCTCCTCTGTAACCAGTGGGTTAACTGGGATGAAACTTCACAGAAAGCAGCCTCTCAATGTCCTAACCAGAATTCCTTAAAAAATTTGGGATCCATGCAGAATTCTGGTTTCCATGGCAACAAAATGAAAAAAGCTTCAAAATTCTTCTTCTCCCAAACTGGTTGGCAGATTTTCAAATAATTTTGTAGAAATGTTCCTTGGGTGACCCTCTATCAGATTCCTTCAAGCCATGTTGATTGGTCAAAAAACATGGCTGCCAGGGGGCATCGCTATTTTGCCTTATATGGCCAAAGTGAAAACTTAAAAAATCTTCAACATCTTCTCCTCAGTAAGCAGTGGGTCAATTGGGATGAAACTTCACAGAAAGCATCCACCCAATGACCTCACCAGAATTCCTTCAAATTTTTGGGATGCATGCAGAATTCTGGTTTCCATGGCAACGAAACGAAAAATACTTCAAAATTCTTCTTCTCCCAAACTGGTCCGCAGATTTTGAAATTATTTTGTAGAAATGTTCCTTGGGTGACCCTCTATCAGATTCTTTGAAGCCATGTTGATTGGTCGAAAAACATGGCCGCCAGAGGGGCGGGGCTTTTTTGCCTTATATGGCTATAGTGAAAACTTAAAAAATCTTCTCCTCCAAAAGTGTCAGGCCGATTTTCAAATAATTTTGTAGAAATGTTTCTTGGATAACCCTCTATCAGATTCCTTTAAGTCATGTTGATTGGTCGAAAATCATGGCCGCCAGGGGGGCGGGGCTATTTTGCTTTATATAGCTATAGTGCAAACTTAAAAAATCTTCTCCTCCAAAAGTGTCAGGCAGATTTTCAAATAATTTTGTAGAAATGTTCCTTGGATGACCCTCTATTAGATTCCTTCAAGCCATGTTGATTGGTCAAAAAACATGGCCACAAGGGGTCGGGGCTATTTTGCCTTTTATGGCTATAGTGAAAACTTAAAAAATCTTCTCCTCCAAAAGTGTCAGGCCAATTTTCAAATAATTTTGAATGTTCCTAGGGTGACCCTCTATCAGATTCCTTCAAGCCAAGTTGATTGGTTGGAAACTAAGCCCGCCAGATGGGCATATAGCTTAAATGAAGAAAAAAATCCGGTGAGCGATTCCAGGGCCATCATGGCCCTCTTGTTAATGAGGGATTAATTCTGAAGGTGTTTTAAAAAATGTTGTAAACAGTTAGTTGATTAAAGCAACAGTGTGTTTTATTGGTTTAGTATACACAAACGAAGTTAGTAGATCAGTTAATATTATTGATTATTATGTCTCCCCCTGTATACAGGGGAGATATATTGTTTTTGTCCTTGGGGTCTGTCTGTCTGTCCGTCTGTCTGTCCAAAATCGTGTCTGCTCCATATCTCCCAGACGTCTTGAAGGATTTTCATGAAACTTGGGTCACATGTTCACCTCATCAAGGCGATGTGCAGAACCCATGTCTTGTCTGTCCCAAATCGTGTCCGCTCCATATCTCCCAGACGGCTTGAAGGATTTTCATGAAACTTGGGTCAAATGTTCACCTCATCAAGGCGATGTGCAGAACCCATGTCTCGACGATACCGGTTCACGGTCAAGGTCACGCTTGAAGGTCCAAGGTTTGAGGCTTTATTTCGTGTCCGCTCCTTATCTCCAAGACGGCTTGAAGGATTTTCATGAAACTTGGGTCACATGTTCACCTCATCAAGGCGATGTGCAGAACCCATGTCTCGTCTGTCTGTCCCAAATCGTGTCCGCTCCATATCTCCAAGACGTCTTGAAGGATTTTCATGAAACTTGGGTCACATGTTCACCTCATTAAGGCGATGTGCAGAACCCATGTCTCGACGATACCGGTTCAAGGTCAAGGTCACGCTTGAAGGTCCAAGGTTTGAGGCTTTATTTCGTGTCCGCTCCTATCTCCAAGACGGCTTGAAGGATTTTCATGAAACTTGGGTCACATGTTCACCTCATCAAGGCGATGAGCAGAAAAAATCTTCTTCTCCGAAAGTGTTGAGCAGATTTTCAAATAATTTTGTAGAAATGTTCTTTGGGTGACCCTCTATCAGATTCCTACAAGCCATGTTGATTGGTTTAAAAATATGGCCGCCATGGGGTGGGGCTATTTTGCATTATATGGCTATTGTGAAAACTTAAAAAATCTTCTCCTCCGAAAGTGTCAGGCCGATTTTCAAATAATTTTGCAGAAACATTCCTTGAGTGACACTCTACAAGATTCCTTTAAGCCATGGTGGTTGGTAAAAAATATGGCCACTAGGAGGCAGGGCTGTTTGGAGATTTGATTTTTGCCTTATGGCCGTGGAGCGATACTGGCCCTCTTGGGCCTCTTGTTTGCAAAAACAATTCTAGTTAATGTTTATTTCTTTATTTGATTGATTTATAAATTGTTTGCAAGTTTGTTTAATAAAAGAAGCAATTTAAAGCTGCTCATAATTAAAACGGTATGCTTTACCTATTGTACGAAATTATGTACTATTATAGCTCGCAGCTTTAATTGACTGTTGATTGAGTTAATCGATAATCAATAATATATCGTAAGCCCTTATCTCGATCCACACGTTTTTAAAAAATTGATAATACGTGGCAGGAGCCAATCCACTGAAGGCTGTCTCCTGCCAAATAGGTGGCAGGAGACACTCCATTTAAAAAAAGAAAAAGAGTGTCATTTCGCATACCAGATTCCTTATTTGCAATCATTTATTGAGTGGACTTTATTAATCATAATTCTGTTATTCATATCCTTTAGAAAGGGGGTCCCTAGATGCACCGAAATCCACCTCATTTATAACCAAAATTTACCGAAATCGACTTCACACTCATCAAAATTGATGTTTAATATTATGATTGTAATAAACTGAAGAGTTGGCTTACTTCCTATGCAGAGTGGCAATTTCCCATATATGTTTTTTTTTTTTAAAGGACTTCATTCATATGCATTTCATTATTTTCTAAGTGAGACTAGATTACAACTTCTTGCATTGAGATGTTCTAGAACAGATCAATATCAAGACAATAAAGGAAGTGTCAACATTTACAGAAAACTGACACTGAGGCCAAAACATCCTCTGGGATGGGCCTTTATGTTTATCATTATCCTATGATATGTTAGACACCTTTTGAATCAACTTTTTTTTTAAAAACGTTCTTATATTAGGATGCATTTTGATGTTGATGATATCTATGCCAAGGTGGAATATGGGTCAAATAGGATCAAAGACTCTACTTGAGGTCATAAGGCCAAATTGAAGGAAAATCTTGCTTGTTTTCCGGTCTTGTAGAGTCTAAACCGGCATGTTTTAAAAAACAAATAAAACTATCTTTTTTTAGGAGAATGAGTTCCCTAAGCAAGTGGCCGACATGACTGGCTTGAGATGGCTGAAATTAAACAGAACTCAACTTGAATCTATTCCAAAAGAAATGGGTAACCTTAAGAAACTGGTAAGAATTTATTTTGAAGCCCTCCATGCCATTTCTTATAGTTGAACTTGATGTATGTATATGATTGTGTACTATTTTATTTTAAACCTACAGTCATGTAGTTTGTAATCTCTTCAGCAAACATCTTGGCAGAAAAAGTATGCAAAGCTAATGCCCATTAAATTGGAGATAATTCTCTCAGATAAATAATTCCTTTCCACCTACATGTATAGACACTTTCTGATGCATCTGCAGCAGAGGATTTTTGAAAACATTGTGACAAAAGGAGAAATTGCTCTAAACAAGCAATTTCTGCTTTTGCCACAATATTTTCAACTTTTTTCAGTAATTAAACTTACAATTGTAGAGCTTTTCCATATTTTTTTAAATAGAGATTTTCTGCTGCAGATTTGTTGTATGTGGGAAAGGGTAAATACACATATAGAATATTGAGGCTCTAAAATATATTTCATGCCCTGTTTTTGTGTCATCTAGACACACAGGGATTGGCGGCTGGATCCTGCAGTGGGGATCACTTCACCATTGTCTGTCACTTTCACTTTCGTACATTTTGGAAGGTGACAGAATAATATACAGATAAATAGGCTAACCCATAAAAAGCTAGCTTTCATCTAAAAATAGAAAATATTTTATAATTGAATGGATAACCTATGACTAAAAGTGTTAAACATTGTGGCAAAAGGAGGAATTGCTCGTTTTGAGCAATTTCCTCTTTGTCACTATATTTTCAAAAAGCTGTCTGCTGCTGAGGCGTTAGAAAGCGTCTATATGAGAGAAAGGGTTAAGTCATATTTAAGCCTTTCCCATATGCAGCAATTTGCAGCAGAATGTATAGATATAAATGAAGAGCAAATTTTGCTTTTGCCACAATGTTTCAAATGTCAACTCATCTGCAGTAAAAATGTGGTTCAACTCTACATGTGGGACAAGGGACGTAGTCTATCTACGTCCCTGGTGGGACATAGTAAAAATGTGGTTCACGTGCACTTTCACATTCTTGTTTTTCTAAATGTTTTAAATAGTTTCAAACTTTGCTGACACAACAGTTATTATTGGCTATATGTCTGGTTTAAACATTGGTACTTATATGGAGAATAACCCTTTCCTTTCTTGAAGACACATTTAGCTTACAGCTATTAAATACATTGTGACAAAAGAAGAAATTACTTAATTTCTCCTTTAACCACAATAATTACATTTAAATTTAAATGTTTTTTAAAAGTCTGCTGCATATTTGATGTATGTGGGAAACTGTTAAAACAAATTGAAAACATAGTTTGGAAGCAGGATATTGATTTTAATCTCCTTATTAATGTTTTCAAAAATTGTCTCCTGTAGATTCCTCACTAGATGTGTGTAAATGATGGGCTTTACCTTTTCCCACTTGTAGATGTATTCTGACGCATTTGCAGCAGACAACTTTATGGCAAAAGAAGAAAGATTCTTCTTTTGTCACAATGTTTTCAACTCTATTTAATGATTCTTGTTTCATTTATTGAGGTTTTAACCATCTTTTAAACCACTGTTTTTAAAGTTGTCTGCTGCAGATTTGTTGTATGGGGGGAAAGGCTTAAAAGTGCAAGTAACCGAAGACTGGCAAGGTTTTCAACCATATTAAGATTAACCCTTTCCCACCTACTCCAAATTTGCAGCAGACGACTTTGAAAGGATATAGGCAAAAACGTGGAAAATCTCTATTTTCGGCACTTTAATTATTGAATAGTGTTGAAAAACATTGTGGCATGAGGAAAAATTGTTTATGAGCAATATCTTCTTTTGTCACAATGTTCTCAAAAAGTTGTCTGCTGCAGAGGTGTCAGAAAGTGTCTATATGTGGGTTGAACTTAACCCTTTCCCTCATATAGACGCTTTCTGACGCCTCTGCAGCAGACAGCTTTTTGAAAACATAGTGACAAAAGAAGAAATTGCACAAAACGTGCAATTTCTCCTTTTGCCACAATGTTTTCCACTTTTTGTCATAGGTTATAAATCCATTAAATTATGGAGATTTTCTATTTTTGACAAAATACGTTCAGTCGTCTGCTGCAGAATTGTCGAATGAGGGAAAGGGTTAACCCTTTGCTACATGCAGATGATATTTGACACAGCTGCAGCAATGTACTTTTTAAACCATTGTAATCATTATGATGTTTTCGACTCAATCATTCAATGCAATAGAAATAGTTATAATAATTAGATTTACCATATTTTTTGCTTAGATGGTTTAAAAATCTTTGTCTACAGATGTTTTCTGTAAAGGGAAAGGGTTAACTATTGAAATGTGACTTGATCATTGCAGGAACATCTTTCACTAATTAAGAACAACATCAGTTCTCTTGGTAACGATATAGCTGGCTTATCAGCACTGAGAACAATCAACTGCAGACACAACAAATTAACAGACAAGGGAATCCCTGATAAACTGTTTCATCTGGAGGACTTATCTGTGGTGGTTAGTATCATCTTCCTCTCACTGTGTGCTATGAAGAATTACATGAAAACCCTTTCCCACATGTGACAAATTAGCAGCAGACGCCATCAAAAACTTCTTGTTAATAATATGGTAAACCTCTGCAAATAAATGTTTCATCCTTGGATGGAGTTGGAAATAATGTGGCAAATGGTGAAAATGCTCATTATAAGTCATTTTCCTTTTTCCGCAATTATTTCAAAGTTGCCTGCTGTAGAGGCGTCAGAAAGCGTCTGTATGTGGGAAAGGGATGATTAGGTCAATTTCCGTAATCCTTCCACTGTTAACCCTTTTCCCACAATCCATGCAGTCACAGTTTAACTTATCTGCAGCAGATGCAGCAGACTATTGAAAACATTGTTGAAAAAGCAGAAATTGCTGGTAATGAGCAATTTCTCCTTTTGTAACAATATTTTCAACTTGACTCAATAGTTACATTTTCATCTAGAGTTTTTGACTGAAGATTCTTTCTTTGTGGGAAAGGGAATAATGCGGGATAATGGCAGAATAATTAGATAATTACCCTTGAACCCTTTCCCATGTACAACAAAGGTAATAGAAAAATTTAGGCAAACATGTGGAACAGCTCTACAAATGAAAGTACATGTACACATGTTATTCTTATTTAAAGTTTAAATTATATATTGTGGCAAATGGAGAATTTGCTCTACATGACAACATTTTCCCATTATGTTTTTCAAATCATCTACTGCAGACGCGTCAATATGAATCTGCATGTGGAAAAGGATTAAGTTCCATCAAATGTTAGATAATGTTGACGCCTTTGCAAAAGATGACTTGGAAATATTGTTGGAAACGAAAAATAATATTTTTTTATTCTGTTACATATATTAAAAGTATACCTACAAAGCAGATGATATTATAAATGATATTTTATGAGGTAGACGGTAGACCTTTTCATTTTCTAAGAAAAGAAATGACTCCTTTTGACCAGTATCTCTTCTGTCCTAAGTGTTTAAAAAAGTTGTATGTCACAGATATAACACAGATTATCTCTTCTGTATCAGGATTTGAAACCCGGCCGGGTAGCTCAATTGGTAGCGTATCTGACTCGTGATCTGGAGGTCACAGGTTCGATACCCGGTTGCGGCGACATTCTTTCGGGCGATGTTTTCCATTGCCTCTCACCTCTGATATATGTGAGAAAGTAGTCAGTGGCTTCGAAAGAATGTTGTGTAAGTACTGGTGTGGGAAAGCCAGGAAAACATGGGTAGGTGCACTGACCGCCGTGATATGACCAAAGCTGTTGAAAGCGGCGTTAAACTCAAAACAAACAAACAAAATAAATCAGGATTTGAATGGTGGAAACAGTTGAAATTGTCAATCTGGAGCAATTTCTCTTTTGGGCCGCAATGTTTTCAAATGTCGTCTGATTCATAGGCCGCAGAAAGCATCTGTATTTGGGGAATGGTTAAAATTTAAAATCCCCTTGATATCTTTCATATGGACAAGACAGAAATTAATGAACAAACGAAGATGTGATATAGTACATATTTTGGTTCATACCATTAGTTTACTGAAATACTGTTAGAAGCAGCATTATACACTAATCAAACAAATTATATGTTCAGAATTTAGGACTAAGCTATAAGTACATAAATAAAATCCCTTATGTCTGTAAAAACATGTATATGGACATTTTCCTTTCAGGACTTTAGTCACAATGAGCTTACAGAAGTACCACCAGAACTAGAAAATGCAAAAGGGGTTATAGTTCTCAATCTGAGTTTTAACAAGTAAGTTCATGTTCGGTATTACTCTACAATACTGAACTGACTGTCACATTTGTAAATGATGAACATTTTTGCACAATGCAGCATTATGCTCAGGGTCAGATTAATATTATAAATAATAATTAGTTTAAACCCTTTCCCTCATACAACAATTCTGCAGCAGACGACTTTCAACATATTTTGTCTAAAAATGGAAAATCTCTATACTTGAATGGATAACCTGTGACAAAAAGTGGAAAACATTGTGGCAAAAGGAGAAATTGCACGTTTTGCTGCAGAGGCGTCAAAAAGCGTCTATATGAGGGAAAGGGTTAAACCCTTAACCTACTTATAAACGCTTTCTGAGGCCTCTGCAGTAGACGCATTTTGAAATATTGTGACAAAAGGACAAATTGCTCAAAACAAGCAATTTCACCTTTTGCCAAAATGTTTTCAACTCTTTCCAATACTCATGCTATCATTTATAGAGATTTTCCCTTTTTTTTTGCATGATTGTTTTCAAAGTTGTCTGCTGCAGGTTTGCTGTATGTGGGAAAGGGTGTACCAATGCAGGGATAAAAGACACTGATTATAAGTTTTATGAATATTCCAATAGCCGCATCTAACAACTTGGTGTATTTATGCATCTGTGCAACTGCAGTCTCACTTGCATGTTCACCATCATGAAATAAATACTAAAATGCATCTTCTGACAAAAACTAGAAGTGTAGCCCAAGTAGCTGCTCACAAATATACATGATGTCTAAGCAGATTATCATCAAGACTGCAAATCTCCAGAATTGTTATGTCATATTGATGCACATTTATGCAAACGGATCAGAATCAGAATATTATTCAATAATAATTAGTTCAAACCCTTTTTGATCTACAGACACATTTCAAAAACATAGTGGAGAAATGAAAAATAATTACGCATGCTCATTACTCTAGCCTGCTTTTGGTGTTATCTCCCTTTTATTTGTTCAGTCTTTTTCTCAATTAATTATGTCTCCCCTTCTCCGAAAGGGGGGACATGCTGTATTTGTAGTTATTCTTATTACGATTCCCCAACAGAGTTGGGAATCGTATTGTTTTTCTATTGTTTTTTCTTTTTATTATTATTATTATTGTTTATTCTCTTTCAGCTATCCAAATTTTTGTCCAGAGCAATACTCATAAACTACTTGATGGAATTGATCGAAACTTGCAACATAGATAGGTGGCAATGTGAACTTGTGTAGTTTTCAAGAATGATAACTCTGAGCCACTTTTTTGCAAAGTTATCTCCCCTTTTTCAATATTTTAATCAATTTTTGTCAGAGCTATATCTTGTGAACGAATGGTCAGATATTATTGAAACTTGGAACATAGATAGATGACACTGTGCAGTTGTACAACATGCAAGAATTATAACTCTGGGCCACTTTTTTGCAAAGTTATCTCCCCTTTTTCATTTTTTTAATAATTGGGTGATTTGAACTTGTATAACTCGATAACGAAAAGAGATAGAGACTTGAAACTTAGTACAAATGTTCCCAATCAAGTGACCTACTTTCTCATGTGTATTTGAGCTTGACCGAATACTCGTTTCTGATTGGTCGATTTTTCGTACTTGTATAACTCGAAAATGACTAGTGATAGAGACTTGAAACTTAGTACATGTGATTCTAATCAAGTAGTACTACTTTCTCAAGTGTATTAGCGCATGACCGAATACTCGTTTCTGATTGGTCGATTTTTCTGACTTGTATTACTCAAAAACGACAAGTGATAGAGACTTGAAACTTAGTACATGTGTTTCTTATCAAGTAGTACTATTTTGGCATGTGTATTAGCGCATGACCGAATACTCGTTTCTGATTGGTCGATTTTTCGGACTTGTATAACTCAAAAACGACAAGTGATAGAGACTTGAAACTTAGTACATGTGTCCCTAATCAAGTAGTAGTACTTTCGCAAGTGTATTAGCGCATTACCGAATGCTCTGGGCCATTGTGTTATCTGCCCTTGTTCAATAAAATGGCAAGGGAATCGTTCGTAACTGTTGCTACAGTTACAATCTCTAGTTCTTATTATTATGTCTCCCCTTCTCCGAAAGGGGGGACATGCTGTATTTGTAGTTATTCTTATTCTTCTTATTATTATTATTCTTCTTCTTCTTAACTTTTGTTTGTCCAGAGCAGAACTCGGAAACTACTTGAAGTAATTGATTGAAACTTGGAACATAGATAGATGGCAATGTGAAGTTGTGCACCTTGCAAGAATTATAACTCTGGGCCACTTTGTTGCAAAGTTATCTGCCCTTGTTCAATATTTTAATAGTGTAAACTTTGTCCAGAGCAGAACTCAGAAACTACTTGAAGGAATTTATTGAAACTTGGAACATAGATAGATGGCAATGTGAAGTTGTGCACCTTGCAATAATTATGAGTTATCTCCCCCTTGTTCAATATTTTAATTGTGAAAACTTTGTCCAGAGCAGAACTCAGAAACTACTTGAAGGAATTTATTGAAACTTGGAATATAGATAGATGGCAATGTGAAGTTGTGCACCTTGCAATAATTATGAGTTATCTCCCCCTTGTTCAATATTTTAATAGTGTAAACTTTGTCCAGAGCAGAACTCAGAAACTACTTGAAGGAATTTATTGAAACTTGAAACATAGATAGATGACAATGTGAAGTTGTGCACCTTGCAATAATTATGAGTTATCTCCCCCTTGTTCAATATTTTAATAGTGTAAACTTTGTCCACAGCAGAACTCAGAAACTACTTGAAGGAATTTATTGAAACTTGGAATTTAGATAGATGGCAATGTGAAGTTGTGCACCTTGCAATAATTATGATTTATCTCCCCTTGTTCAATATTTTAATAGTGTAAACTTTCTCCAGAGCAGAACTAAGAAAGTACTTAAAGGAATTTATTGAAACTTGGAATATAGATAGATGGCAATGTGAAGTTGTGCACCTTGCAAGAATTATAACTCTGGGCTACTTCGTTGCAAAGTTATCTCCCCTTGTTCAATATTTTAATAGTCATTGACAAACTGCAATGGGGAGACATATGTTTTTTCATAAAAACAACCTTTCTAGTTCTTCTTCTTCTTCTTCTTCTTAACTTTTGTTTGTCCAGAGCAGAACTCGGAAACTACTTGAAGTAATTGATTGAAACTTGGAACATAGATAGATGGCAATGTGAAGTTGTGCACCTTGCAAGAATTATAACTCTGGGCTACTTTGTTGCAAAGTTATCTGCCCTTGTTCAATATTTTAATAGTGTAAACTTTGTCCAGAGCAGAACTCAGAAACTACTTGAAGGAATTTATTGAAACTTGGAACATAGATAGATGGAAATGTGAAGTTGTGCACCTTGCAATAATTATGAGTTATCTCCCCCTTCTTCAATATTTTAATAGTGTAAACTTTGTCCAGAGCAGAACTCAGAAACTACTTGAAGGAATTTATTGAAACTTGGAACATAGATAGATGGCAATGTGAAGTTGTGCACCTTGCAATAATTATGAGTTATCTCCTCCTTGTTCAATATTTTAATAGTGTAAACTTTGTCCAGAGCACAACTCAGAAACTACTTGAAGGAATTTATTGAAACTTGGAATTTAGATAGATGACAATGTGAAGTTGTGCACCTTGCAAGAATTATAACTCTGGGCTACTTCGTTGCAAAGTTATCTCCCCCTTTTCAATATTTTAATAGTCATTGACAAACTGCAATGGGGAGACATATGTTTTTTCATAAAAACAACCTTTCTAGTTTTTAATGTATCAATTTTAATCTTACATATTTGGTACATTGTGACCAACTGGACAGTACACAAAAACCATGAATCTAGCATGCTTTTTTTTGAGGTTATCTTAATTTTTATTTTTAACGTTTTAATTAGATGAGAAATTTAAAATCCTTGAAAAGTCCATCTATTTCCGATAAGAATGTTAGCACTTCCCTTTCCCACTTATAGACGCTTTCTGAAGCCATTGCAGCAGATGATTTTTGAAAACATTGAGAACAAAGGAGAAATTGTGAGAAAAAAAGAGAAATTGCTCAAACGAGCAATTTCTCCTTTTGCAACAATGTTTTCAACTCAATTCACTAATTATTCTTTCTTTCTTTCTTTAAACAACTTTTCATGTTTTTGTCTAGATGCATTCAAAGTTGTCGGTTGCAGATTTTAAAGTAGACAGCTCTAGATATAACATCAATGTAATTTTGTCATTTCAGTATAGAAATATTGCCAAACCAGCTCTTTATAAATCTTTTGGATCTAACATATCTTGATTTGAGCAACAACAACATAGGTAAGATATTCTTTAACCCTTTCAATGTTGAATTGTAAAATGGACTTGTTCAGCGGAGTTCATAGCCTGTTCAAAAAATATCAAGATAAACATTATGAGTTGAGCAGCCAGGGATTGAGGGCTGTAATTGGGTACAGCAGTCAAAAGGTCATTCATTTACCAGAAGCAAAAACAACTTTTGAAAGTATTTTAGAAAAAAATGAGAAATTGCTCGGAGCTAGCAATTTTAATTATCCAAAATGGTTTCAACTTTGTATTAAAATTTTGTTTCCAATTTACCTGATGTTTCGGCCACTCTGCGGATGTTTTTAAAGCAGACAAAAATATTCAAGTGTCAAAAGTTGTTTTCAACTTCCATGAACAAACAGAACATCACATTAATGTTAAATTGAAGAAAAAAAAAAAAAAAAAATGTATGACCTGTGTTAGCCTTTTCCCTTCTCTTGAAAACATTCATAATACATGATATGGAGAACATTTGATTCCCAAACCCTGCGGTGTGGGAACTCAAAACAATAGTCTCTCACATAATGTTTCTGTGTACCCAAACATAAGGTTTTCCTCAATGGAGGGGTCAGCGAGTTCAAACTCTGACTCAGTCATTCATTGTTTTTAGCTCCACTGGCTGAAAGCCAGTCGAGCTTATGTCATGGCGAATTGTCCGTCGTGCGTCCGTGCGTGCGTGCGTAAACTTTTTCCTTTAAACGACTTCTTCTCACTAACCACTTGGCCAATTTGGTTGAAACTTCATAGGAAGCATCCTCTCAATGTCCTCTCTTAAATTCCTTCAAATGTTTTTGATCCATCCATAATTCTGGTTTCCATGGCAACCCAAAGAAAAAAATAGTGCAAACTTAAAAAATCTTCTTCTCTGAAAGTGTCAGGCCGATTTTCAAATAATTTTGTAGAAATGTTCATTGGGTGACCCTTTATTACATTCCTTCAAGAAATGTTGATTGGTCGAAAAACATGGTCGCCAGAGGGCGGGGCTATTTTGCCTTATATGACCATAGTGAAAACTTAAAAAATCTTCTTCTCCGAAAGTGTTCAGCCGATTTTCAAATAATTTTGTAGAAATGTTCATTGGGTGACCCTCTATCAGATTCCTTCAAGCCATGTTGATTGGTCGAAAAATATGACCGCCAGAGGGCGGGGCTATTTTGCTCTATATGACCATAGTGAAAATTTAAAAAATCTTCTTCTCCGAAAGTGTTCAGCAGATTTTCAAATAATTTTATAGAAATGTTCTTTGGGTGACCCTCTATCAGATTCCTTCAAGCCATGTTGATTGGTTCAAAAATATGGCCGCCATGGGGTGGGGCTATTTTGCCTTATATGGCTATTGTGAAAACTTAAAAAATCTTCTCCTCCGAAAGTGTCAGGCCGATTTTCAAATAATTTTGCAGAAACATTTCTTGGGTGACACTCTACAAGATTCCTTTAAGCCATGGTGGTTGGTAAAAAATATGACCAATAGGGGGCAGGGCTGTTTGGAGATTTGATTTTTGCCTTATGGCCGTGGAGCGATACTGGCCCTCTTGGGCCTCTTGTTGATGATTTATGATTGACTTAAGACTTTGGTCAATGTTATTAGTGTCATTTATCTGTCATCAATGGGCTGAATAGTAGGAAGATAGTCAGTTATCTCGGAATAATATAGATTGGAGCACAAAATATTAATGGGCTGCCATGATTTACTGAAATACTGTTGAAAACTGCCTTAAACCCCAATCAATCAATCATCTGCATTGCATTCAGACAACGAATAGCTTCAAACATAACATGGTTACGTCTTCGCCTGAAATAAACATCTGTAAAAAGCAATGTGGAAAAAGAGGGCATATCTTAGAGCATGCATTTAAGTTGCCACTTCAATGATTTAACCCTTTCCAACATAAAGACGCAGCAGACGACATTTGAAAATCATAATGAGCAATTTTCTTTTTTGAACTATTTCGGTAATCATACCTTCATTTATACAGATTTCCCATGATTTTGCTTGGATGTTATATAGATCTATGCTTGTTTTACTTCAGAGACCTTGCCGCCTCAGATGCGACGGTTGACCAACCTTCAGACGCTGATACTGAACAACAACCCGCTGGTCCATGCTCAACTCCGTCAACTACCCGCCATGACATCCCTACAAACATTGCACATGAGAAACACACAGAGAACACTGGCTAACTTTCCCTCTGGACTTGACAATCTGGCAAATTTACAGGGTAAGTTCTTTTAATTATTTACCTTTACAATTAATTTCTTTACCTCATATAAGATTTTTATAGAGTCTTTAGCTGTCAGAGAAAATGTCTGGAAGTTGAATTATAATTTTGATACAATTTGATACGAAGTTGAAAACTATACAGAAAGATGTTTTTCCCCTCATTTAAAGTGTGTGCTACAGAGTAATCAAATAAGTAAATGTTCATAATTAAGACTAAAACTGAAAGAATTTAAAGGCACAGTAGTAGATATAATAATAATGATAATAATAATAATAATAATAATAATAATAATAATGGGTCCTTTTCCAGCAATTTACTTCTTTACCTGATTTTAGATTTTTATAGAGGCCTTAGCTGAGAAAATGTATGGAAATTGAATTATAATTATCATTTTTACACAATGTTGAATATTTTAACCCTTTCCTACATACATCAAATTTGCAGCAGACGACTTTAAAAAACATACCCGAAAAAAATAGGAAACTCCCTTTAAATGAAAGTACATCAATTGAATAGAGTTGAAAACATGGTGACAAAAGGAGAAATTGCTCGTTTTGAGCAATTTCTTCTTTGTCACCATGTTTTCAAAAAGCCGTCTGCTGCAGAGGCATCAGAAAGCATCTATATGATGGAAAAGGTTAAAGAACGATGTTATTTCTCCGTTAATATTATATAATAATCGTCGTAATGAAGAGTCATGCAAGATCCTACACTACTGTCATATATATGCATTACCAAGTACATGTAAATGGTTAATTAACCTTTATGTTTTAGACGTGGATCTGTCCCGCAACGACCTGCCCAGGGTACCGGAACCTCTGTATAAACTGGGCTCATTAAAAAACCTTAATTTGAGTGATAACCTCATCTCGGAACTTTCTCTTCTGATAGGTGAGTAAACTTTTATATTGGATCAGTATGAAAAGGTTGATGTAAGGAACATTTTGTTAGGTAGAAGAATTCCAAGAAATTGTAAAAGAACTGGCAATTTATTTATACCCAGGTAAAACCAGACCATATCGTAGCGCGGAAGATTAATTTATTGTACATTACCGATAATGACAATGATAAAGCGCAAACCAGTAATTCAGAGTTATATGTAGATTTTCGGGAAAATCAGGATTATGTAAAAATAGACTGCACTTAGATTTGATGACAATGTGTCCACATGGACACACAGCAATTTATTTTGGAGGACATTTGAGTTGAAAATGTGTCAATGACGCAATATTTGTACATCATGGAGAACCCTGGTCATGTGGTTAGCATTGGGAATTCATGGCCCGGGAGTTCTGAGTTATTATCATTGTGGAGTGCCTTTGCAAGATGCTTTTCCTTGTACTGGTTAATTACCCAGGGTTCAGTGATAAGTGTTTTTTGTTGTAATATAACTGAAATACTGTTAAAAAGCCCTAAAATCCCAATAAAACAATACAAATCTCCTTTTGCCACAATGTTTTCAAATTGTTTGCTGCAGATGCATCAAAATGCACCTATAGGTGGGGAGCGGTTAAGATAAGGGAATTACTTCCTTCGTATTTACTCCTGATTTTTCAGGGTCAGCACTCAGCAGCTTTAGTAGAAAGTTAGTATGTACATGTACTTAGCAATGAAACCAAGCAATTTCTTCTTGACCCTTTCCCTCAATGAAAACAAGCAATTTCTTCTTTACCCTTTTCCCTCATATTGACGCTTTCTGATGCCTCTGCAACACAAAGCTTTTTGAAAACAAGACGAGCAATTTCTCCTTTTGTCACCATGTTTTCAACTCTTTTCAAGTATTGTACTTTCATTTAAAGGGAGTTCCCAAATTTGTTTTGGTATGTTTTCAAAGTCGTCTGCTGCAGAGTTGTTGTATGTGGGAAAGGGTTAATCCTTAATGTTTTCATGAATTGTCTGCTGCAGTTTTCCCTATTTATATGTTGTCTTTAACCCCCTTTCTCACATACACGAAATCTCCATCAGACAATTGAAAAATTCTAGACCAAAGAATGGAAAATCCCTATAAATGTAAAAATACTTATTAAATAGTTGAAAACATTGTGATAAGTTGCTTATTGTGAGAAATTTCTCCATGTGTCACAATGTTTCCAAAAGATGCTGCTGTATATGCATCAAAACGTGTCTGCTGGAGGGAAAGGGTTAATATGATACAAAAAAAGGGGTGAGACCTTATGGCCACTTTACATGTTAATGCATTTTATGAGAAAAGTTTTGCTTGCTACTTCAGATACCTGGGTTAATCTACAGACATTGAATCTATCAAGGAACAAACTCACAAACCTACCGGTAAGACTATTTAACTTTATGGGTTGATATACAGAGCTCTAGATAAAGGGTGTTATGCATGTTATAAAATCCTCATATACAACCCTTTTACCCTATGTTGTGCATAGGGTTTGGTTGGATAATAAATAGAGGATCTTACATGAGTGCTTATTAGTCCCCTACCGGCGTGCCGAAGGGGACTATTAGGTTTGCACTCCGTCCGTCCATCTGTCAGTCAGTCAGTCAGTCAGTCAGTCAGTCAGTCAGTCAGTCAGTCAGTCAGTCAGTCAGTCAGTCAGTCCGGCAAATGTTTGTCCGGAGCATATCTCCAAAACTGTACTAGCTATGGCTATGAAATTCCATATGTGGATACATCTCATCAATGCGGAGTGCAGTGCATATGAACCATAACTCTTGCTTCCCTAATTTTTGAGTTATTTCCCTTTCTTTATTTTCATACTTGATTTTTGTCCGGAGCATATCTCCAAAACTGTACTAGCTATGGTTATGAAATTTCACACATGGATGCATCTCATCAAGGGGGAGTGCAGTGGACATGAACCATAACTCTTGCTTGCCTAATTTTTGAGTTATTTCCCTTTCTTTATTTTCATACTTGATTTTTGTCCGGAGCATATCTCCATAACTATACTAGCTATGGCTATGAAATTTCACACATGAATACATCGTATCAAGGGGGAGTGCAGTGGACATGAACCATAACTCTTGCTTGCCTAATTTTTGAGTTATTTCCCTTTCTTTATTTTCATACTTGATTTTTGTCCAGAGCATATCTCCAAAACTGTACTAGCTATGGTTATGAAATTTCACACATGGATGCATCTCATCAAGGGGGAGTGCAGTGGACATGAACCATAACTCATGCTTGCCTAATTTTTGAGTTATTTCCCTTTCTTTATTTTCATACTTCATTTTTGTCCGGAGCATATCTCCATAACTATACTAGCTATGGCTATGAAATTTCACACATGAATACATCGTATCAAGGGGGAGTGCAGTGGACTTGAACCATAACTCTTGCTTGCCTAATTTTTGAGTTATTTCCCTTTCTTTATTTTCATACTTGATTTTTGTCCGGAGCATATCTCCATAACTATACTAGCTATGGCTATGAAATTTCACACATGAATACATCGTATCAAGGGGGAGTGCAGTGCACATGAACCATAACTCTTGCTTCCCTAATTTTTGAGTTATTTCCCTTTCTTTATTTTCATACTTTATTGTCTTGATATACCTAAACATTGGGTTGCTATGACAACAGAAACAGACTCAAAAGTGCAAACCGGTAGGGGACTATGGTATTGCTTGCAATCCTCCAGTTACTTGTTTGATATTGTTTTTATGAAACGAGTCGACTGAAATAATATGACGCGAGGCTCTGCCGAGCGTCATATTCGTGTCAGTCGACGAGTTTCATAAAAACAATATCAAATAAGCACGAATGTAAGATTATATATCACATAACACCATAAAAAGATTGTTTTCAATCTTTAAATCTATCTTTCTTCGCCCTCATATAAAAAGTGACCGAAGTTCACCCCGAAGTTCTAATGCATACTTCCACTGTAAAAAATAGTCCCTGTCAATAACCTTTTGATTTTATACAAAATTAGCAACAAGGCACTTACCGGTATAACCTTTCATTTATCGAGATTTATTCTCTTTAAACAATATTTTTAATAAATGCCGAAATTCAGAACAATTGTAAACAATATGCTGTCATCTAAAGTGACGTCACACTGGAGTGACGTCACGTACGTGCTGTGAGTCGGCTATTTATGTATCTAGTTACATATGATATTTATGTTACTGCTTTATGTCACTCCTGGAGTGCAAGTTATGTGATAAAGAAAGATATTGTGGGGAAAAGAGCTATACACCCTTCTCATCTGATATCTGGATCTATATAAACACATTCATTCTTTCTGATGATAGACAAAAGACATAGTGACTAGCTCTATTCGTTTTCCAGCAATGGGCTTAAACATCTATTTGGGAAGTTAGTAAGTTTCAGGGAAGAATGTTGTATGGAGCAATGGTAGATGTCAGGAGGAGTAAACTGGTCTATGGTCCAAAGTATGTCTCTTACTACTCATATACACCCCATGTTCTTGTACTCAACAGTGTTCCAGTACATATATCGACAATATAGGATTTCATAGTCATAAAAAGGATTTTAGAACATGAAATAGGCCTTTGTCTAGAGCCTAGAATTTAAATTGTAAATCTCTCTTAAAGTCCAACCAAACCCTATGATGTGGGTACTCAAAAGTATCGTCAAATTGTGGAACCAGATTGGACTGCACGGCTATTCAAGCTGATCTGAATCTACACTGGTCCTAGTCCCAAAGGTGTGGTTTTGCAGAGCGCCGCTCAATTTGTTTTTCACTATTTTCAGAGCACTTCACATAAATTAGTCTCTCTGAAGAAATTGTACTTGAACTCTAACCAGCTGAATTTCGAAGGTATACCCGCGAGTTTGGGAAAACTGCACAATTTAGAAGTGTTTAGTGCTGCGAATAATGACATTGAAATGATTCCAGAAGGATTATGTCGGTAATTGCTTAAAACCTTTCTTTTAATTGTTTTAATCCTTTCATAAATTATTATATTAGAGTGGCCTGGTGGTCTAGTGGTTGTCGAGTCCAGGTAGCTCAGTCATTAACGACGCGGGCTGTCAATCCAGGGGTTGTGAGTTTGAATCCCGGCTCGGCCAACTTTCTTTCTGGCGTTTGACAAAAGTCATTGCGACATGCGTCATTCGTCTTCCACCAATGGGCTCAGTCTATGTGGAAAAGCAGCCAGTTGCTTGGGAAGATTGTTGTGTGGAGTACTGGTGTGAGAAAACCAGGAAACACATGAGTAGGTGAACTGGCCGCTGTGATATAACTGAGAAATTGTTCAAAACGGCGTTAAACCCAAATCAATCAATGGTCTAGTGGTTAACACACTGGACTTTCAATCCAGAGGTCTGGGGTTCAAATTCAGGTCCAGGATCTGGATTTTTCAGATGTGTTTTAAGTGTCTCCTAATCAACTAGAGGTCAAGTACTGGTCCTTTCCTGGAAAAGTGCCTACCTTGTATCAATGCTATACACTGAGCACGTTAAAGAACCAAGGGGTCTTTTTGGAAAGGTATTGCACCAGGACTCCCTTGTAACTTACTTTGTCTCCTCTTGAACTTATCTGCTCCTGTTGGATGTTTGATGCTAGGTCTCCACTATGTGTTTGACATAAATGGAAGATAGATAGATTACAGTAGAATCTATTTTGTGACGGCAGGGAGACGCATATGGATCAATTCTTTGCCATCTGTCCATCCATCCATCTTTTAGTGACATTTTTTTGTGAGCGTTTGACCCAGACGTCAAAATATATGGTTTGAATGTCAAATTAGAGAAGACAAAATATGAAAGTCTAAACATGTTACACCTTTCCCTCATATATACGCTTTCTGACGCCTCTGCAGCAGACAGTTTTTTGAAAACATAGTGACAAAAGAAGAAATTGCTCAAAACCAGCAATTTCTCCTTTTGCCACAATGTTTCCACTTTTAGTCATAGGTTATCCATTCAATTATAAAGATTTTTGATTTTTGACAAAATATGTCCAAAGTCATCCGCTGCAGATTGCTTGTATGAGGGAAAGGGTCACTTGACATAGTATTTTTTTTTAAATAAGACTGTCTAGTTTAATTCAATGAATCGTACATGTCGCCTCAAAAAAGGAAATTAATCAGTTTCTCACTTGTATTTGTTTTTTAGATGTGGAAAACTGAAGAAGCTGTTGTTAAACAGCAATAGATTGATTACGCTGCCCGATATACTACATCTGCTGCCAGAATTAGAGGTATGTCTGTTTCTTCACTATGCAAATATTGTGGCTTGAATTCAGATAGAAAATGATGGTCTCCATGGTGGTTAGAGGGTCCGGTCTGCCTCCGGAGCTTGAGAAAATTATCATTTCTGTGGTTTGGGGGTAAGAGCATCCGTCAAACGGGTGGGGGACCAGGGTTGAACCCCTGTCAGGTCATGTTCATGGTTGCATGATAGCATTTTGACTGATGCATCGTTGTCAGGATAAATTATACCAGTAGTACTAGTGATTTATCCAGGGCTCTCACTAGGCTTAAATTTTAGGGAGAAGTGACTTCTCCCTCCGGGCAATTTAGGGCGAAGTGGGGAGACTTTAGGGAGAAGTGGGGAGACTTAAGGGAGAAGTGATATTTCTTGTGTGTCGTTACGCGTTGTAACCGCGTCGTAACTTCATCGTTTGGGATAGAACACATTTACTTAAACAAAGATGAATGTTTTATTATTTTATTTTAATTATGATTATCACATGAAGTTCTAAAATTGTTTTTCCCTAAGAGTACTTGCAATCCGAACATTATGTTCTAAAGTCGCAGAAATTATTAATGAAGCTTCCTTTTACTCGCCGTCCATTCCGTATGTGTGTCGGGCATTTTGTAAAGAAATCGGTCGTAAGTGTCATAAACAATGTAAATTATTTGTATCGGGTTTGCGATCCGAACATTGTGTTCTAAAGTCGCCGACATATAATTAATGAAGCTACATTTTACTCGCTGTGTAAAGGTTTCAGGCATTTTGTAAAGAAGTCTGTCGTAAGTGTCATAAACAACGTAAATTATTTGTATCGGCCAAACATACACACTCTTTACAAGTAGAATTGAGGTATTGTCTTTTGATTGGTTAATTCCAAATATTATGACACCCCCATGCTACAGCATTTATTATGAAACCCCTAAAAAAAATATCTAAACAATATCATTTTCTCAATTATTGAAGACGATTATCTCATTAAACCATGAATAGATTCACAATATTATTTATACTATTGAAAGGGTTAAAACATAATTCGACTTCCATCTCATTTACATCCGATACGTATTTAATGTTTTATCAGGGGGGGCATCATAACATTTGATATGACAATCAGTTCTTTGATTATGCAAATTTGATTAAAGGGCACGATTTTGATTGGTTCTACGTCATTGTGTGTGTTAAATGATTCGATTCTTCAGCTTTTAATGGATATACACTCTCAGTTGTCAAACAACTGATTACGCAACTGTGTATATCAAAAATTGTTTACATTGATTCGACAGGGTGCGTGACCGTGATCATTTTAACAGTGTCCGATGATAGGACAAAATTGTCGGCGTTTTTAGGCGACCACTTCGCCCAAATCGCCCCTTCGTGAGAGCCCTGTTATCACGGAAACATTGTGATACAACTGAAATATTGTTAAAAGTGGCGTAAAACACTATTAAAAGAAAGGACTATAGAAAACAACAAAGTTTGTATTTGGGAAAAGATTAAGATATTAATGAAATATCTTATACCGTCAAAAATATAATGAAAGTATGAATTTAACTTTTTCTACTCATGAATAAAAACACAAATTAAATTGAAGAACTGCTTCCTGTATATGTGTCCTTTTCAAATCAAACATTCCTTGGTATATAAGTTTCAATGATAGATGTATGTAAGCAGAGGAGACAAAATAGAATTGAAAGAAAAATCAAGAATTTGTGATCTGTACTTTTTGATTTTGATATATATCAGATGCCCAGATAAGGATGGGTTTTTAGCTCTTTTCCCCACAATTTCTTTCTTATTATCAAACCAAACCCTATGTTGTGGGTACTCAAAAGAATAGTCTCATTGAGACGATGGTTAGTGGATGAAATAAGGACTTTAAAACCAGCAAAATGCTCCTTATCTAGAGCTCTAGATATACTGAGTTGTTAAACAAATTCAGATACTTTCTGTGCTTACTTTCAGACCTTAGATGTGAGATCTAACCCAGATCTAGTGATGCCTCCTAAGCCGGCCGAGTTGAAAAAAGGCTCGGAGTTCTACAACATAGACTTCTCTCTTAACAACCAGTTACGACTGGCGGGAGCCCCAAGTGCTGCCCCTTCACTTTCGCCACAAGGTAAAGGCTGGAGAAATGATCCGTAATCCCCTTTTCCACATATAGTCTCTTTCTGCAGCAGACAACTTTTGAAAACATTGTAGCAATAGGGTAAATTGCTCATAATGAAAAGAGGTCAACTATTTCCCCCATACATCAAATCTGTAGCACTCAAATTTGAAGGCATACAGGCAAAACATGAACAATCTCTGAATGAAAGTATTATTATTTAATCAAGTTGAAAGCATTGTGGCAAAAGGTGAAATTGCTCATTATGATAAAAACTTGAACTTAATGAGCAAGTTCTTTGTATGCCACAACGTTTTCAAAAGTCGTCTGTTGAGGAAGCATCAGAAGACTGAAAACTTTAAGACAAAACTATGGATAATCTCTTATAAATGAAAGAATAATTATTGAAAACATTGTGGTAAAATGTGAATTGCTCTTTTTTTTAGCAATTACTCTTTTGCCATAATATTTGCAGAAACTGTTTGCTGCAGATAAAAAAAAAAAAAAAGTATCATCGTTAATATATTTTTTCCTCTTGAAATTTAGTTTATTGTATTCTACTGATGGAGTTGTAAAAGTTTAAAATAAACAACACATGTTTGTGTGATTATATATTATATTTATAACGTTATTTATGAAGTTTAACCCCTTCCCACATGCAACAAATTTGCAGCGGACGGCTTTGAAAACATGGTTACAAAAACATAAAAAATCTCCATAAAAGATCGCTTAATTGTTAAATAAAGTTGAAAACATTGAAAAAATTGCCTGCTGCTATTGAGTCAAAATGCATCTGCAGGTGGGAAAGGATTAACTAATAAGTTTAAACTGTTTTTGCTTAAATAATTCAGCTCACAAGGATCCTATTGCACGTAAATTACGATTACGGAGAAGAAGAGATAAAGATGAGAGTGAGAAAGTGTTGCAGGGAATGCGAGACGTGGCAAAGGGAAAAGATAATGTTGAGAATACATCGCAAGAGGAAGAGAACATGAAAGAACTGAAGTAAGTAATCCCTGACACACAAACAAATCAACACATTTTTTCCCTGGTATATGACCTTTTCTCCTTTCTGAGATACAACAAATCTTCAGCAGACGACTTTTAATTTTTTACTTGGTTCAGAGTTTGCTGGAAATATTGTCTGCTCTAAGGGTAAGAATATTGAAACTTATTTGATAACAGTATTGGGTGTGACGCGGGCCCCCTAAAAGAATACCACAGAAACAAAACTTTACATGGATTTACATCCTTTTTGGGATTGCAAACTCTGTTTATTTCATTTGAGGAATGCATTATATGGTTTGTTTGTTGTTTCGTTTCTTTGCTTACTTATATTAGCACACAGAAACATATATACTTAAATGATGTAATTGGTGTGTTTTTATCTTTTTCAAATAGATAGGCAATTTTATCTGAAACAAACTAAATACTTACATGATTATGGTTTGCATTAACCCTTCCCCTCATACAACAATTCTGCAGCAGACAACTTTAAACGTATTTTGTCAAAAAATAGAAAATCTCCATAATTGAATGGATAACCTATGACAAAAAGTGGAAAACATTGTGGCAAAAAGAGAAATTGCACATCTTGTGCAATTTCTTCTTTTGTCACTATGTTTTCAAAAAGCCGTCTGCTGGAGAGGCGTCAGAAAGCATCTATATGAGGGAAAGGGTTAACAAGATTTGGGAAAAATACATACAGGTACACAATTGATAACATAACCCCAACTAATATTCTTCATAATGACTGTTATACATATGGATGATAGGCTTTTATTATGCGAGAGTTTAAGTCCACTTGCCAACAGATTTACAAATTATATAATATAAATTGTTCTTGTGATATTAGGCCAATCTACGAGTCTTGGCCGACAACATCTCTCTATAGAAGCTATAAATCCATTCCAACATACAACAAATCTGCAACAGACTACTTCGAAAACATGTAGGTAAATAGTATGGAAATTCTCTGTAAATGAAAGAACAATCATTGAATAAAGTTGAAAACATTGGCCAAAGGAGAAATAGCTCCTTATGCAACTATGTTGTCCAAAGTTGTCAGAGGTTTCATGGGGAAAGCGTATATGGGAAAAATGTCAATAATGAATTCCTTTCTTGTAATGCTCATTGGTGATACCTTTAAATTGTATAGACCAAAGAAGTGGAATGAGAATCTCAACAGACCCAACCTGGACTACAGTGAGATATTTGAGGATGAACTAGGACAGATACCCGGTAAGGAGTTATTGTACCCAAACAGATCTTGCCTATCTCTCGGCACCCAAATTAACCCTTTCCCACTCACAGATGCTTTATAACGTCTCTTTGGCAGCAGACTTTTGAAAACATTGTGACAAAAGGAGAAATTGCTCATAATGAGTAATTTCTCCTGTTGCCAAAATGATTTCAACTCTTTTCAAAATAACATTTTCATTTATAGATTTTTTCATATATCTGTCTAGATGTTTTCAAAGACGTCTGCTTTTTTTTTTTTTTTTCGGGGGGGGAATAGGTTAAAACTTGGACTGAATCTTGTTGAAAAACAACTATGGCTGTACATAATTGACCTGATCCTGACCTTTGTGCAATATACAAAATATATGTCATTATCAGCTACATGTATTATCACTGAATTTATCACTTGTTTTGTGAAGATACACATGCCTAGATTAATGTTCCACTGTTTATCCCTTTTCCATCATCAATGAATCTGAAGCAAACATCTTCTAAAACCTCTTGGATTAAATAGGGAAAATCTTTAAAAATGAACATATACATATATATCTTTTTAATATAATTAAAAATATTTTGGCAAAAGGAGAAATTGATCAATATATTTATGTTTAGGAGTACAAGGTCAAAGGTTGAATCCAAGTTACATCAGAGGTCTGTTAATGCAGTGTCTATACTTGGAGGGGAATGGTGCTAAATATGTCTCCCCCCATACATGGTTTTTTTTTGCCCGTTCCGTCCGTCCTTTTGTCTGTCACACTTGTTTCCGCTCAATAACTGAAGAGCGTTTGAGCATAGAAACTTCATACTTGGTATGCAGGTTGGTCATGACCAGTAGCTGACCCCTATTGATTTTGATAACAGAAGGTCAAAGGTCAAGGTCATGGTGAACAATAGGATCTATCAAAATAGCTGCTCATTGCTTATATCTTTTAATTACAGGTATAGCTTGTTTCGAGATTGAAAATTTTCTTCCAAATCAAGTTGAGGATGGTAAGTATCAATTTTTCTTAACCCTTTCCCACATATAAATGCTTTCCGACTCCTCTGCAGCAGACAACCTTTTGAAAACATTATGACAAATGAAGAAATTGCTCAAAACGAGCAATTTCTCCTTTTGCAACAATATTTTCAACTCTATTCAATATTTAAACTTTCATTAATAGATTTTTTACATATTTTTGCCCAGGTGATTTCAAAGTCGTTTGCTGCAGTTTTGTTGTGTATGGGAAAGGGGGGGTTAACCCAGGATGCAGTTATCAATCTTAAACAAATTTACCACAACACGTCTGTACTCTCATAGTATATAATGACTCCTAACCGGGGGGCAATGCCTTCTTTATCCTCAGTAATATTTCAAAACTTATCTCATATTTGGCAATTTCACTACTTTTTCCCTGATGTGCTAGAAGCAGACAACTCTAAAAATCATTGTATGAAGTAATTGGCTTAGCAACATTGTATGAACAGTTTATGTCTGGCCTGCTTACGTATGCTGACATGTGTGTAGCACTTCTCTGTCTGTCTGTTTGTCTATTTGACTTCCACTTGCTGACATATTAATTATATTGGCAGGCAACACATCTGTCCCTTCAAATATTATTTGTCAACTATATAATTCTAAACTTTGAATTTCCTGTATATCAGAATGGTTTCAGTGTAATTTACTTAACCCTTTTCCTCTTGCAGAAACATTTTAAAGCATCTGCAGCAGAAGGCTTTTGAAAACATTGTAGCAAAAGGAGTAATTTATCAAAATGGTTTCTTTTGCCACAATGTTTTCCTCTCTATTTAACTATTATACATGTACTTTCAATTTAATTGAATTGTAGAGATTTTCCATAGTTTTTCATAGCTATTTTGGAAGTTGTCTGCTGCAGAGTTGTTGTATATGGGAAAGGGTTAAGAATGATTGCTTGTAACATTTTTCTTGCCTTTGTAGCACTGATTGGAAAGTTTTATGAAGCAGACTGTTACATATTATTGAAGACTTTTATTGATGAGTCCAACGGTTTGGCCTGGAAAATCTACTACTGGATAGGATGTTTGGCCACGGTAAGCAATTCACATGTACATATCAGGGTTTTCAAAAAGGAGCAGTAGGCGGCTAAATTGACGAACTTCTGGTCAGCTCAAAAATGTCCAGGATATAATATTTGCTGTGAAAAAACAGTTTTAAAAAGAGCACAGAGGACTAGATAAGTGGGAGTGAACAGGTCTCAGTAAAGGAAAGTTAACCCTTTCCCACATACAGAGGCTTTCTGATGCCTCTGCAGCAGACGGCTTTTTGAAAACATGTTGACTAAAGACAAACAAGCAATTCCTCCTTTTGTCACCATGTTTTCAACTCTATTCAATTCTTGTACTTTCATTTAAAGGGAGTTTCCAATTTTTTTCGGGTATGTTTTTAAAGTCGATTGCTGCAGATTTGTTGTATGTGGGAAAGTGTTACAGTGAAGAGAAAAAGCAAACAAACCAACAACAATTCAAATTTGTAGAAAAAGTTTTTATAAGAAACGAGCAACAATGGGCGCCTGCTGCAGACATCTCTTGAAAATGTTATGGCAAAAACTTATTTTTACTCTAAATGAGTAATTTTTCATTGTGTGATACTGTTTTCAACTCAGTATCTCAATTCCATTTCCATTTGTCTTGATGTTAGATATTTTCAGTCAGATGTGTTAAAAGCAGGCTTATTCCATTCCCACATATACCAACAGACGATTTTGAAAATGTTGAGGCAAAAATTATGAAAATCTCTTTAAAATGCAAATGTAACCATTGAATAGAGAAAAAAACGTTGTGACAAAAGGAGAAGCTATTCATCATGAACAATTTCTTCTATTGCCAGACAATTATTAATCCTTTCGCACCTATAGATGCTTTCTGACGCCTACATAACAGACAACTTTTAGAAACTTTGACAAAAGAAGAAATTGCTCAAAACGAGCAATTTCTTCTTTTGACACAATGTTTTCAACTCCATTCAATAAGTATATCTTCATTTTGAAAGATTTTCCATATTATTGTTGAGATGTTTTCAAAGTCGTCTGCCGCAGATTTGTTGTATGTGGTAAAGGGTTAAATGTAGTCTGCTGTAGATGTATCAAGCTGCATCTGAAAGTGGGAAAGTGTAAGTATAAGATATCTGATAATCACCTTTGTTTGTCTTCTCCCTATAACAGCTGGATAAGAAAGCCTGTGCTGCAATCCATGCTGTTAATTTAAGAAACCTCCTGGGGGCAGATAGTCGAACAATTAGGGAAGAAATGAACGATGAGTCGGATGAATTTCTGGACCTTTTCGTAAATGGTGTGTCTTATATCGAAGGTGGGCGCACATCTAGTGGATTTTACACAGTGGAAAATATTGTAAGTAAAGATTTCTTTAAATGTTGTACATAACTGAACAATTCATGTTAAGATGATTAACTTTATAAGCTATAAGCTTTCGTTCTGACCTTTTTTTAAAATTTCAATTATCAACAATAACTGTTTTTGCAATGGCAATCATGTGATAAAAAGTGACGATTTTTTTTACTTGATTTTCTTTTAATGATTGAAATGTATTTGTATTTATGTACCCTGATGGAGGCTATTTCATTGGGCAAAACTGGCAAAAACATACATAAAAACGCTCTTACGCTTTGATTCTTATTAATTAATTTCAAATATGTACTTTATGTATTTAGACTTTGATTAAAATATGTTTAACCCTTTCCCGCATACAAAAAATCTGCAGCAGACGACTTTGAAAATAGAGTGAAAAAAACCTGAAAAATCTTCATAAAATATAGCCTAATTGTTAAATAAAGTTGAAAACATTTTGGCCAAAGGCAACAATGTTTTCAAAAGTGCTGCTATTGTGTCAAAATGCATCTGCAGGTGGGAAAGCGTTAAACTATTGTCATGTTATCTATGTATCGTAAATGAAATGGAATCATATACTTGTACAAAGTAGTTATCCAATGTTTAACATTTGAAAAGTCTTTAAGAGCTATAACAATTATATTCTCGTTCTCTCGGAATAAAGATTTGATCTATTCCACGAAAAACCAACATTATGAACTCTGCGTAATGTATCGACCCAGATCAGTTTGCGCAGTCCACGCTGGCTAATGGGTCGACGCCTTTCGTCTAAGGGGGATAGAGGTATAGAGTAAATATTCCTGAAACATAAAATACACAGGAGGCATAAACTGTCTGTCCTGGTTAGGCTGATCCGAGTCGACATTGTTGGTTTTCTCGTGGGAAAATTAGTTGTAACATTTCCCTCATACAAATCTGCAGCAGACGACTTTAAAAACATCTTGGCAAAACAATTAAAAAATTCTGTAAGTGAAAGTATGATTTTGAAATACAGTTGAAAAAGAAGAAAATGCTCATTATGGCTCTTGCCTTTATTGATTACAGATTTATGAAACCAAAGTTTACAGAGCAATTGGAGTTCAGACAGTTCATATGGAAAGGGTAAGATAGCTCAACATTTTCAGGTCTTAACCCTTTCCCTCATATAGACGCTTTCTGACGCCTCTGCAGCAGACGGCTTTTTGAAAACATAGTAACAAAAGAAGAAATTGCACAAAACGTGCAATTTCTCCTTTTGTCACCATGTTTTCCACTTTTAGTCATAGGTTATCCATTCAATTTTAGAGATTTTCTATTTTTTGACAAAAGGTCAAAAAGTGTCGTCTGCTGCAGAATTGTCGTATGAGGGAAAGGGTTAACCCCTTCCCACATACAAGAAATCTGCAGCAGAAGACTTTGGACATATTTTGTCAAAAAACGGAAGAAGCTCTTTAATTGAATTGATAATCAATGGCTAAAAGTGGAAAACATTGCGGCAAAAGGAGAAATTGCTAAAAAGAAGTGGTTCTATGCAATAAACAAACATGTGGCATAAGCTACCAGCGTAGATTAATATCAACCGCTACATCCGCATTGGATCTTGCTCTCCACTGTTCACTTATTCTGCTCTATGAGTCATAGAAGATTCATTAAACTTCTGTTAACCCTTTCCCACATGTAGACGCTTTTTGACGCCTTTGCAGCAGATGACTTTTGAAAACTTTGTGACAAAAGAAGAAATTGCTCAAAACAGGCAATTTCTGCTTTGGACACAATGTTTTCAACTCCATTTAATAAGTATATCTTCATTCAGGGAATGGGTTTAAGTGTTGTAATAGTTGAAAGATCCAACCTGATCCACTCTCAAATCTCAGGAATCAGTCATAACTGAATGGTTAGGGTTGAGGATTTGGAATGGGGTGTTCCGGGTTCGATCCCTAAGTTGTGGCTGGCATGGTGAAGTGTCCTTGGGCAAGGCACATTTCTTTTCCTTGTACTGCTGTTTACCAAGGGAGCATGAATAAGTGAACTGTCAGTATAAAGGTCCCCTTAACCCTTTCCCACAAACAACATTTTTGCTGCAGACGACTTTGAATAGATCTAAATAAAGATATGGTTAACCTCTATAGATGAAACTTTAAACGTTGAATAGAGTTGAAAACATTGTAACAAAAGGAGATATTGCTCGTTGTGAGCAATTTCTTCGTTTGTCTGAAAGTTTTCAAAAGTCATCTGCTGCAGAGGCATCAGAAAACTTCTATAGATCTACATCTTATTTGATCACAGTCATCTATAATCCTTTCCCTTTAAGGGCTAGAAGGATACATTTTTTTTCTCATATTTTCACACATTTTGAACATTATACAGCAGACGGCTTTTGAAAAAATTGTGACAAAATATTAAATAAAAAAATATCAATAGGTTTTTCCATATTTCCTAGTATTTCATCTTTTATTCTAGTGCCCAGTCAGTATGTCATCTTTTCCATATTTCCTAGTATTTCATCTTTTATTCTAGTGCCCAGTCAGTATGTCATCTTTAGACCCCAGATTTATCTATCTTGTTGATACTGGAAAAATTCTGTATATATGGGTCGGCAAAAAGACGAAAGGAGTTACCAAAACTAAAACCAGGTAAAGTGTGATCCTTTTTTTTTTACCATCATTTTGAATGCTTGCAACAACTCTTGTTACAGGCTGTTATAAATTTTAAAAAACTCATTTTAACCCTTTCTCACATATAGACGTTTTTTGGCGCCCCTGCAGCAAATGTCTTTTGAAACAAAGTGACTAGATGTTTTCTAAGGTGTCTATTACCCTTACCCACATATAACAAATCTGAAAACTCATATGCAAAAATTTGACCAAATATTATAAATAAAAGTATGCTGATTTCATTGAGTAGAAAATAGTGTGGCAAATGGAGAAATTCCTTATTTTGAGCAATTTCGCCTTTTGCCATGATGTTTTCAAAAATCATCTGCTGCAGAGGCGTCAGTAAACGTATGGTATGTAGGAAAGGGTTAAGGATCAGTATAAGCTATCTTGCTTAAATGAAAAATAAATTTTGATATGTTTAGAAAGCATTGTTGTAAACCAGAATTTGTGTTGACCCTTTCCCACATAAAACAAATCTGCAGCAGACGACTTTGAATACATCCACACAAAAACACAGAAAATCTCTATACATCAAGTAAATGTTATAATGACTGAAAAATGTTGAAATCTTTGTGGCAAAAGGAGATATTGCTCGTTTTGAGCAATTTCTCCATTTGTCACAATGTTGTCAAAAGAAGTCTGCTGTATATGCGTCTACAGGTGGGAAAGGGTTAATTGTGAACAAAATTCTTTGTATCATCTGCCTTGCCAGGGAGACGCATAGGGATAACTTATGATGTCTGTCCATCTGTCCTTCATGCTTTCATTTACTGATACATTGGCAGGAGACATGTTTGTTCCTTCGAGCAATCATGTCCTGTTATTCTTTTCAACTTAACTGCTGCAAATACATCACATACAACAATAATTTATTACAGATTGATCGCAGAGAAGATTAACAAGAATGAGAGAAAGAACAAATCAGAGATAGAAGTTATTACACAGGGCAATGAGGAGCCTGCTTTCTGGAGAAGTTTAAACGTCAAAACAACTAGTGATGTTGTTCCTTTCAAGGTCAATATAATTTAAGCCCCCTTTCCCACATACAACAAATCTGCAGCAGACGACTTTGAAAACATAACCAATCATCTATATTAGGGAAAAGTCTGTCAGAAAGATGCATTTTAAAGCATCTGCAGCAGACAAATGTTTGGGGAAAAAAAAAAATGAGCAATTTCCACTTTTACCACAGTGGTTTGAACTCTTTTCAATAATGACTTCCATTTTTGAATATTTTTCCCTCGGTGTTTCCAATATTGTTTGCTGCTGATTTGTTGTATATGGGACAGGATAAATATAGATATTTGTTTTCTAAAACAGGCTTTGTTTTGTTAGATAAATTATCATATTTACCCTTTCCCACATACAACAAACCTGCAGCAGACGACATCTAGGCAAAATTATGAAAAATCCCTGTAAATGAGTGTATTTCTGAAAAAAAGTTGTAAGCATTGTGGCAAATAGAGAAATTATTTGTCTTGAGCAAGTTCTCCTTTTGTCACAATGTTTTCAAAAGTCGTTAGCTGCAAAGGCATCAGAAAACATCTTTATGTTGGAAGGGGTTAACCCTGCAAATCTGCAGCATACAACTTTAAAAAAATGTCTACTAAAAAATATGAAAAATCTCCATTATTGTAGGTATAATTACTGAAAAAAATAGAAAACTTTGTGGCAAAAGGAGAAATTGCTCGTTTTGAGCAATTTCCCCTTTTGTCACAATGTTTTCAAAAGTCGTCTGCTGCAGATGCCTCGAAATGCGTCTGCAGGTGGGAAAGGGTTCAGGATACCTGCTATTTTCAGTGTAAGATAAAGATGTATAATCATGAAGTGAACATAGTGTTCCTTTCACTAGTTGCTTAACGCATAGCTTCCTTTTAGTGTGAATGAATGGCAATATATCTCTATCTTCCATGTAAACAAAGTTATAAGCAATTGTTCTTTTTTAACCCTCTCCCACATTACAACAAATCTGCAGCAAACGGCTTTGAAAACATATTGGCAAAAACATGAAAAATCTCCTTGAATGAGAAAATTAATTATTAAATAGAGTTGAAAACATTGTGGCAAAAGGAGGAATAATGGTGTGTGGAGTACACTGAGAAAGCTATAGAATAATTGGGTAGACCAATTGGCCACTATTGACTATGATATAACTGAAATAGTGTTGAAAATGAAACTCGTACAATTAGCAATCAAAATGGCTGTATGACAATATCTGGCTGTAGGTAAGACCCTAACTTCTAAACTCTTGCACAACATTCATGTCAATGTATACATTTATTTACAAGTAAACTTTATTATGTTAATATCTAGAGCTCTAGATAAGTGGCATTTTGAGCCGGATTGCTCTAGCAATTCCGGTCTATAGATTGGCGATGTCTGTCTGTCAACATTTTGGTTAAAGTTTCAGGTTACGGCAAAATCTCAGCACTGGAAAGGGTTACTAACTTGAAACTTTGCCTGAAGGTAACCAGTAACAAGTTCTATTGCTTTCTATGGTTACTTTGACCTTGACCTTGGTTTGTCGATTTTCAAGGTCAAATTGACGACAATCCGGCCTCACCGTCTTCAGCGGTTTCTTGTTAATATTATGAAATCCTTATTTGGCGATCTAATCCTATGTTGTGGGTACTAAATGAGATGTACCCACATCATAGGGTTGACTAGATAATACGAGGGATACTGTGGGGGAAAGCGAGCTGTACATTCCTCCTTATCTTGACCTCTGTTTATAATCCACAGGAATGGATACCAAACGATTTTGAGCCAGCAGAACCCAAGCTGTATAAAGTAGGACTGGGAATGGGCTATCTAGAGCTACCACAAGGTAACGTAATAGTACAGATATCTTTCAATAACTTGGAAGTCAAAAGGGACCCAGAATTATTGATGTGTTCTTGTTATCGCTGTATTTATAATGATTTCATTCATCTGCTGTTAGCTTCGTATTTCCTTTAAACCTAGGTGTTTATCATCCCTTTCCCACATACAGCAATTCTGAAGCAGATGACTTTGAAAATGTCTCCTAAAAAAAATATGGTAAATCTCAATAATTGTAGGTATAATTACTGAAAAATTTGAAAATATTGTGGCAAAAGAAGAAATTGCTCGTTTTGAGCAATTTCTCCTTTTGTCACGATGTTTTCAAAAGTCGTCTTCTGCAGACGCATCAAAATGCGTCTGCAGATCAGCTGTATGTGGAAAAAGGGTTAAGTTCTCACTAGTCCAGAGTACATAATATCAATTTTTCAGAAATGTTCTCCGTGATTTGGTTCAACCCTTTCCCAACTGCAGTTGCATTTTGATACATCTGCAGCAGACAACTTTAAAAAAAACATCGTGACAATAGGAGAAATTGCTCATGATGATTGTCTCTTTAGCAGTTGACTTTAAAAAAAAACATCGTGACAATAGGAGAAATTGCTCATGATGATGGCTTTTTTCAGCAATTGACTTTAAAAAAAAAAAAAAAAAAAAAAAGATTCCCCTTTTAAAACATTGATTTCATCACTTTTCTTCAAATTTTGTATTTTGAAAAATGTTCATTATTACAAAAAACCAGTGAAAGTATACAATCTGGTAATCATCACTAATTCTGTAACCTTTGTCAGACTGAAGGGAAAGCTTAGCTGAGGACATTTGTGACCTGTCTAGGTGAGGATCTGTTTGCTCATCCCTGCTGTCTGATCCAACTGTATGGAATTTGTCAGTGGCTTCTTAAAAGCTTGTATGACTAATTGGTGAACAGTATACTGTCAGGATGCCCAGGTTGATCTGGATCTACATGTTTTACAAATACCATATTGTTGGTTTTTGTAATGCAGGGCTCTCATATTAACAAACCAATCATTCTTACTTTTCCTACATACAGATGCTTTTGATGCCTTCTTCAGCAGATGATTTTTGAAAACATTTTGGCAAAAGGTGAAATTGCTCCTGATGAGCAATTTCTCATTTTGCCACAATGCTTTCAACTTTGTTCAATAATTGATCTTTCATTTATAAAGAGTTTCCGTATTTAAATTTTATGACTAAATGTTTTGACAATCGTCTGCTGCAGATTTGTCGTATGTAGGAAAGGGAAAAATTAAAAAGTAGAATATTCTCTTTTTCTTAATTTCAGTCATACCATTTTTGATTGGCTAAACAATATCTTTTACCCAATCAGAAATTGTGTTACTTTGTAAATTTAAAATTACAATAATCGATGATTCAGGGCTTCAGGGCTCATAAACATGTTTTATGCTATTTTTTTTTTCAGTTGAGATTCCAGGTGGAAAATTAAAACAGACTTTGTTGGACACGAAACAAGTGTATATTTTAGACTGTAAGACCGATGTGTTTGTCTGGATCGGGAAGAAATCCACCAGATTAATTCGGGCCGCCGCATTAAAACTTTCACAGGAGTTAAATAGCATGATAGAGAGACCAGATTTCTGTAGTGTGTTAAGGTGTTTAGAGGGAACAGAACCCCAGATCTTTAAAACGAAGTTTATCGGCTGGGATGATGTATTGCCCGTGGATTTCACGAGAACAGCAGAGTCGATTAATCGTAGAGGAGCGGATATGAAGGTAAAGGAAGAATTTTTCTATAGATATTTACTGGTAACAACCTTCTTATCCATTTACCCTTTCCATCATACAGACGCTTTCTGATGCATCTGCAGCAGACGACTTTTGAAATCATTCTGGCATAGAGATTTTCCAAATTACTCTCCAGATGTTTTCTAAGTAGTCTGCTGTAGATTAGTTGTATTTGGGAAATGGTTAACCGTTTCCCTCATACGACAATTCTGCAGCAGACGACTTTGAACTTATTTTGACAAAAGATGGAAAATCTCTAAAATTGAATGGATAACCTATGACAAAAAGTGGAAAACATTGTGGCAAAAAGAGAAATTGCACGTTTTGTGCAATTTCTTCTTTTGTCACTATGTTTTCAAAAAGCCGTCAGCTGCAGAGGCGTCAGAAAGCGTCTATATGAGGGAAAGGGTTAAGCTGATGTGAGCACAAAGTGCTCAAGGTAATTTGTCATGAACCATTTCTTTAAACAATATCTCTTCTTAAACATCTCAATTCCAACCCAACTTTATAGCAATGTTTTTTAAGTGATCATCTTTCAAGAATTTTATTATTTGTAGAAATGTTCCTTTTTAAAACTGCTTGTCCGATATCAAGATAATTTGGCATAAATGTTCCAAAAATGACCAACTTCAAAGAATATTCAAGCCATATTGATTGGTTGAAAAATATGGTCGCCAGTCAGCATAAGAAAGACGGTAAAATGACAGTGCTTGTCTGATTTCAAGATAACAAAATGAGCAATTTCTCCTTTTCTACAATGTTATCAATTCTGTTTCAAGATATATTCAATATTCCTGACTAAATAAAAATCTTTATATTTATTTATTAGCAGACAATTATAAAGATATCATATGCAACAAATCTGCAGCATACAACTTTGAAAATATCTAAGCAGAAAAATGAAAACTATATTTAAATAAAATTATAATTGTTAGGTAGAGAGAGAAATGTTGCTGCAAAAGTCAGCTGCAGATTCTTCAAAATGTGTCCACATATGGGAATGGTAAAACACCCGAAAACACACATGCTCATTTCAAGCCATTAATATTTAGATTCCTTGGTCTGCTTACTATTTACATATTTAACCCTTTTACACCTTTTGACTCATCTGCAGCAGACAACTACATGTTTTCACAGATATCTGCTGCAGATTTATAAATCTGTATGTGGTAAAGGAATAATAGAAATAATATGTTTTGTACACTTTTGTAGGTCATTATGGAAAGAGACAAGATGAAGACAGATCTATCAGCCTTATTTATTGCCAGGCAACCATCCATGCCAAAGGAAGAAGCGGTATGTCTAATACTTTTGTAGAGCTCTAGATTAGAAAGAGTTCACAGTTGTGTTTCCTGCAATATTTCCCTTATTACCAAATAATCCCTTTCCAAATTGCAAACTCATTTGCAGCAGACAACTTTAGAAATTTTGACAAAAGAGAAATTGTTCATTATGAGCAATTTCTCCTTTTGCCACAAAGTTTGCAGCATCATTAAGTTTTCAATTTTAGAGTAAGTATAGCCTGTTTATGAGTAGGGCACTCTATACTTGGCTTTTTACAAAAGACAATGCACTTGAATGCAAAACCTAACTCAGCAAGCTATACAATTCAGCATATTCTAATCAATTTCCACTTATTTGTTCTAATTTCTACACTTATTTAACTGACAACCTTTTAAAATATTATGACAAAAGGAGAATTACATGTAGTTGATCATGATAAGCAATATTTTTACTTTCATATTTAAAAGTTTTGTACTGCAGATTTGCTGCATGCGGGAAAGGGTTAAATGAAAATGGACCTTTTTTATTACAGGAACAACTAATTGAAGAATGGAATGAAGATTTAGACGGGAAGGAATCGTTTGTTCTGGAAGGCAAAAAGTTTGTAAGGCTGCCTGATAATGAAATAGGTAAATACATTACAGTAAAACTTGTCTTTTGTATCTTCCTAGGGGAGAGTCACAATTTGGCTGCTGAATACAGGTGGCTGCTTAATACAAGTTGAATATAGAGGAAAATGTTTAATCTGGCTGCTTAATACAGGTATGCTGCTTCAAAGTGGTGACCGCTAACACAATTTTGACTGTACTATGTCAAATCAATAGTTTCTTATAATTTGACTTAACCCTGCCGGAGACTTTTGAAAACAACACTGTGACAAAAGGAGAAATTTCTCCTTTGACCACAATGTTTTTAACTCTTTTTAATAATAAAACCCTTATTAGTCCCCTACCGGCGTGCCGAAGGGGACTATTAGGTTTGCACTCCGTCCATCTGTCAGTCAGTCTGTCAGTCAGTCCATCTGTCAGTCAGTCCGACAAATCAGTTTTCCGCACTTTTTTTCTACATGCATTGAGATATTGAGCTGAAATTTTGTATATGGCTTTGTAATCATGTGTCACAGATCAAGTTCGCGTTTCATGGGATTTCGTCAATTTTTTTATGAGTTATGCCCCTTTTTGGACTTAGAATATTAATAAGTCCGACAAATCAGTTTTCCGCACTTTTTTTCTACATGCATTGAGATATTGAGCTGAAATTTTGTATATGGCTTTGTAATCATGTGTCACAGATCAAGTTCGCGTTTCATGGGATTTCGTCAATTTTTTTATGAGTTATGCCCCTTTTTGGACTTAGAATATAATAAGTCAAAACGTGCAAACCGGTAGGGGATTATGGTATTGCTTGCAATCCTACAGTTACTTGTTTATGAAGATTTTTCATGTCATGATTAAGTTAATTGCTTGAAATGCACAAATTCTCAGTATTCCATGATATTTATTTCTGAATTACAATTTTACTTGAAAGTTATGGTCTCCAAATAGTTTTAAAGCAGAAAACACTAAAATTGTCGAAATTATTAAGGTTAACTTGCACTGTTCTCTTGTACAGGTATATTCCACAGTCAAGACTGCTATGTGTTCCTCTGTCGCTATTGGTTACCAGTTGATCTTCCGGAAGATGAGGAAGAAAACCCTGAAGAAGGCGAACCTCCAGAAGAGCAGATAAAATGTGTTGTATACTTCTGGCAGGGACGGGACGCTGGCAATATGGGATGGCTGACATTTACTTTTAGGTGGGTATCATCTTTGGATATCATTTTAACCCCCATCTCACTTGCTGGTGCAGTTTGATGTATTTGCAGCATACAACTTTTGAAAACATTGTAACAAAAGCAGAATTTGCAATTCTAGAGCAATTCTACTTTTTATACGACCGTTTTTTAAAAACGGTCCGTATTATGGTATCGTCATGTCCGTCCGTCCGTCCGTTCGGGTTTTCCGCACTTTTTTCTTACATACTTTGAGCTATTGAGCTGAAATTTTGTATAAGGCTTTGTAGTGATGTGTCACAGATCAAGTTCATATTTCCTGGGATTTCGTCAATTTTTGAATGAGTTATGCCCCTTTTTGGACTTAGAATATTTTTTAGAATATTTGTTTTCCGCACTTTTTTTCTACATGCTTTGATCTATTGAGCTGAAATTATGTATATGGCTTTGTAATCATGAGTTACAGATCAAGTTCACATTTCCTTGGATTTCGTCAATTTTTGAATGAGTTATGCCCCTTTTTGGACTTAGAATATTGGTTTTCCGCACTTTTTTCTTACATACTTTGAGCTATTGACCTGAAATTGTGTATTAGGCTTTGTAGTGATATGTCACAGATCAAGTTCATATTTCCTGGGATTTCGTCAATTTTTGAATGAGTTATGCCCCTTTTTGGACTTAGAATATTTGTTAGAAAGAATATTTGTTAGAATATTTGTTTTCCGCACTTTTTTTCTACATGCTTTGATCTATTGAGCTGAAATTATGTATATGGCTTTGTAACCATGAGTTACAGATCAAGTTCACATTTCCTCGGATTTCGTCAATTTTTGAATGAGTTATGCCCCTTTTTGGACTTAGAATATTGGTTTTCCGCACTTTTTTCTTACATACTTTGAGCTATTGACCTGAAATTGTGTATTAGGCTTTGTAGTGATATGTCACAGATCAAGTTCATATTTCCTGGGATTTCGTTAATTTTTTAATGAGTTATGCCCCTTTTTGGACTTAGAATATTTGTTAGAAAGAATATTTGTTAGAATATTTGTTTTCCGCACTTTTTTTCTACATGCTTTGATCTATTGAGCTGAAATTATGTATATGGCTTTGTAATCATGAGTTACAGATCAAGTTCACATTTCCTCGGATTTCGTCAATTTTTGAATGAGTTATGCCCCTTTTTGGACTTAAAATATTGGTTTTCCGCACTTTTTTCTTACATACTTTGAGCTATTGACCTGAAATTGTGTATTAGGCTTTGTAGTGATATGTCACAGATCAAGTTCATATTTTCTGGGATTTCGTCAATTTTGGAATGAGTTATGCCCCTTTTTGGACTTAGAATATTTGTTTTCCGCACTTTTTTTCTACATGCTTTGATGTATTGAGCTGAAATTATGTATATGGCTTTGTAATCAAGTGTCACAGATCAAGTTCATATTTCCTGGGATTTCGTCAATTCTTGAATGAGTTATGCCCCTTTTTGGACTTAGAATATTTGTCAATTTCTGCATGAGTTATGCATTTTTCATAGTTTCCCATTATTCTTTAACAACTTATTCCTGAACGACTTTATTAACTTTTTACAAACAAACAATATATCAAAACAAAGAGGAAACTTACAAAGAAGTTCCTGACGGGCGTATTATGTACCGTTTGCGGTACTCTTGTTTTCTTTTTTTCCACAATGTTAAAAAATTCTATTAAATAACTAAACAATTGTTTATGGAGATTTTCCATATGTTTGCTTAAATATTTTCAAAGACGTCTGCTGCAGATTGGTTGTATGTGGGAAAGAGTTATTTGTCAACACTTGTATGAATAATGCTTAAAAATTGTAAATGGAATAGCTGCTTTATTAGATCACCTGAGCCAAAGGCTCAAGATGATCTATTCTGATCACTCTCAGACCATCATCCATCTGTCGTCTGTCGTCCGTCCTTAACTTTTAGCTTTAAACACCATCTCCTCTTAAACCATAGGACCAATTTCAAAGATCTTGGCCCTCTTTTGTTTTTCTACAGCAGTTAAAGAGTTATTGTATATATACTTCTGTACCCAGATGAAGACTTTTTTCAAACAGGTCTGAGTAAGAGACTAAATAGAATTGTTTATTGTTTGGTAATTTGAGGTCTTAGTGACTTTGCCGTTTGGCATCATTTAACCCTTTCCCTCATATGACAATTCTGCAGCAGACGACTTTGAATATATTTTGTCAGAAAGTAGAAAATCTCTATAATTGAATATACAATATACCTATGACTAAAAGTGGAAGACATTGTGGCAAAAGGAGAAATTGCTGGTTTTGAGCAATTTCTTCTTTTGTCACTATATTTTCAAAAAGCCGTCTGCTGCAGAGGCGTCAAAAAGCCTCTATATGAGGGAAAGGAATAAAGTTACATTGTAAGCAGGTCTTTTTTTCACACGCACAATATTTATTTCTAGGTTGGTTTTCACAGAACAGCGCCCTAATGTTGTCTTATTTTATTTATTTTTCAGTTTACAAAAGAAATTCGAAGCTTTGTTTGGAGATAAATTGGAGGTGGTTCGGACTCATCAGCAACAAGAGAATCTCAAATTTATGTCTCATTTCAAGAGAAAGTTTGTGATAAGGAAGGGGAAGAGGAAACTGCCCAACATTCCTCCAAAGAAACCTGTCGTAGAATTGTTTGAACTGAGGGCAAATGGGGGAATAATATCAACGCGGTGTGTTCAGGTATGCTCTGATTACTGCATTAACCCTTTCCCTCATACGACAAAAAATAGAAAATCTCCATAATTGAATGGATAACCTATGACAAAAATTGGAAAACATTGTGGCAAAAGGAGAAATTGCACGTTTTGTGCAATTTCTTCTTTTGTCACTATGTTTTCAAAAAAACTGTCTGCTGCAGAGGCGTCAGAAAGCGTCTATATGAGGGAAAGGGTTAAACTGTTTTTACCTATTTGACAGTTTTTTAGTCATTTGGTTTGAAAAGATCTTGAGAAAAACTTCTATGTTATTCTGCTACTATTATTTTGATGCCGTATCCTTTTGAGCTATACCTCCATTTTCTACAATGTTTTTCGAAAGTCTGTCTTTGGTTTCAATCAAATTGAAGTTATCCAAAAAGTAGAATACCGAATCTGTACAGTAGATGTAATAACATTAAGACAGAAGTAAAAAAGGTTTTGGAAAAGGAGCAATTGGTCCTTATGAGTATTTTTTCATTTTCCTGCAATATTTCAAATGTGAATTACTCCTACAAAAAAGGTTCATTAAATATTTCCTAAATCTGATTAAGACATCATTCAACTTCTGACCTCATTGTGAAATAATGAGAAATTGCTCTAAAAGGAAACACTAAATGATAGAACACCTTTTTCCAAAATGGTTGGAGATGATGATTAAGTGTTACTATCAAGGAGAGGGTTCAGGTTGTGAAACCCGTTCCCACATACATTCAAACTACAGCAGACGATTCTGAAATAATATGAAAGGAAAACAAAATCTCTAAATGATAGTACCCACAATATAATTATTGATTTAAGTTGAAAACATTGCAGCAAATGGAGAATTGTTCATTATAAGCAACTTTTCCTTTTTCCACTAAGTTTTCAAAAGTGGTCTGCTGCAGATGCATCAAAATGGAAAGGGTTAATATTTTTTGTTGAAATTACTATATGTATAAAAAAGATTTATTTGATTTCTCAATTCAGTAAGCTTCAGAATATTATATACATCATACATGTATTAATTTTGTTTCTTTTTTCAGATTCGACCACATGGTTCCCTGTTAAACTCATGTTTCTGGTAGGTTTATTGATATCTTTCTACTTTAACCCTTTCCCTCATATAGACGCTTTCTGCAGCCGACAGCCTTTTGAAAACATAGTGACAAAAGAAGAAATTGCTCAAAATGAGCAATTTCTCCTTTTGCCACAATGTTTTCGACCTTTAGTCATATGTTATTCATTCAATTATAGAGATTTTCTATTATTTGACAAAATATGTTTTAAATCATCTACTGCATAATTGTCGTATGAGGTTAAGAAGCAATGATAATGAGTGTACTGGTGTTCCCTCTCTGCTGCAGATTTGTTGTATCTGGAAAGCATTAATGGAACATATATAAATTATAAACATCAATAAGAAACATTCAGCTAACTTTTACCTTTATAGTTGTTTTGTCCTATTGTTGTATCAACTTGAACACCCAACATATAGACGCATTTTGATCTATCTGCAGCAGACGACTGTTGAAAAAAGTATTGCTAAAGAAGAAATTGCTCATAATGAGCAATTTCCCCTTTTGCCAATAGTTATGCGTTCATTTCTGTAGACTTTCCATATTTTTTGCCTACACATATTTAAAATCGTTATTTTGCCACTATGATTTTAACACTATTCAATAATTATACTTTCATTTTTAGCTCGCCAGTACGAAGTACAGGAGAGCTTATGTGTTACCCCCGGCGGCGTCGGCGGCGTTGGCGGTGGCGTAGACACCTAGGTTTAAGGTTTGGGTTTAAGGTTTATGTTTAAGGTTTTCATTTGGGTTTTAAGGGTTTATACCTTTAGGAACCATTTGTCATCCATCTACGCACACCACTACACCCGTCCTGACCCTGGGTGAAGGTCAAGGTCATTTCTACTTGGTTCTACTTGGTTCAGTTACAAGGTTTAAGGTTTGCGTTTAACGTTTAACATATCACTCTGCATTCACTATTATGACATTGATTGCTTTCATATTTAGTTTATACATTTAGGAACTATTGGTCATCCATCTACGCACACCACTACACCCGTTCTGACCCTGGGTCAAGGTCAAGGTCATTTCTACTTGGTTCAGTTACAAGGTTTAAGGTTTGCGTTTAACGTTTAACATATCACTCTGCATTCACTATTATGACATTGATTGCTTTCATATTTAGTTTATACATTTAGGAACTATTGGTCATCCATCTACGCACACCACTACACCCGTTCTGACCCTGGGTCAAGGTCAAGGTCATTTCTACTTGGTTCAGTTACAAGGTTTAAGGTTTGCGTTTAACGTTTAACATATCACTCTGCATTCACTATTATGACATTGATTGCTTTCATATTTAGTTTATACATTTAGGAACTATTGGTCCATCTACGCACCCCACTACACCCGTCCTGACCCTGGGTCAAGGTTAAAGGCGTATGCGCCAGTTTCTATAATCACGCTGTGCGTATCTAAAACGTACACCGGTCAAAGTATAGTTTGTATTTTTTACGCTGTGTAATTCTAATACGGACACCGGCAATGCGCGTCTCTATGCTAAACAATAACAATAACATATCGATTTCATCTTCGCCGAAATATTTTGGAACGCGTTTTCAACATGACTCGCAAAAAGGGAAAATTCGTTACGACACAGCAAGAAAGGAGAGGTATTTTGTCATCATCTCGACTACAAAAATGGAACAATAATACACCTGTTGATTTAACTGACAGCGTAGCGGAGGAGGAAGCGGAGCCGTATTTTTTTTTCCCGGAAGTTTCTGATACAGTCGAAGTAGAAGCTGCATCTTTGGAGGGGAACAAGCTTCAGAGCTGGAAGAATGGAAGAAGAATTGTTGACCTGGGACATATTATTGAACAACTCAGATGCTGCAGACATTGCGAGAATGCACTTAATCTAATTAACATTAAGAAGGAAACCAGGTATGGATATGGGTCAGTACTTTCGGTTCAGTGCAGCTGTGGAACAATGAACAATATTGATACAAACACACGTCATAAACAAGGGAAGAGCAGAGGACCACGGACCTTTGTCATAAATACAAAAGCAGCTTTAGGTAAATATATCTATTTTGGTTTATAAATACCTGGTTTTTTTTTAAAAATGTTGAAAGTAAACCAAAACTAGTATACATGTGTTATTCCTATTAACTGGATGAATACATTTTATATCATGGACTATATAGTACTTTTTTGAAATTTAAATTTAAACCAAAACATCTGCAGACTTTTGTTTGATGATATTAGTCTACAGTGAAACAGTAGTTTCTTAGCTCATTTATCAGTCCGGCATTAACAGTTTTTTAATATTCCCACTTAAAAAAAGGAATACCTTAAAAATGTGGTTTCTAGAAAACTGGGAAATATAACATTCACATATTTTAGAAGGTGTATGTTTCTATGATTAAGTAGTGTTTTTAAAATTGTCTTATCTTTCAGAAGGCAATGATGACCTGTAAGTATATAGCAATAAAGTAGTTTATAGTGCTTTTGGTGATGGATAAATGTTAACACTGTCACATATATTTAATTCTAACATTTTTGTTGAATAAACCATTTCATCTTTACTACTTGAAGTACACAAACATCTCCCTTTAATACTCTTATGCAAACCTATTAACACTTTTTATTTATAATCATTCTACTAGTAGTCTAGTTTTAACTATTTTCCTCATGAGAAATATTTACAGCCGACCACGTTGTATAGCAAATATATCACACCCCCTGTTGTTCTGGGTCTATTATATTAAACTTAAATGGAGTACGACACCAAAAAGGTGAAAATTTAATCTTAAGTTTGAATTTTTTCCTACATAAAGCAAATATGCTCAGTTGATTCTGACATTTTCCCCAAAACAAGTATAATGGTTATATAATTATTAACACTTTCCCTCATATAGATGCTTTCTGACGCCTCTACAGCAGACAGCTTTTTAAAAACAGTGACCAAAAAAAAGAAATTGCACAAAACATGCAATTTCTCCTTTTTTTCACAATGTTTTCCACTTTTTGTCATAGATTATCCATTCAATTATGGATATTTTCTATGTTTTGACAAAATATGTTCAAAGTCGGAAAGGGTTAAATAACATTGAAAACATTTTGGCAAATGAAGAAATTTCTCAAAACTATCTTGATGCAAACATAGTAGCTCCTAAACCTTCATAATTAATTCACTGATATAAAAAATAATGTAATAAAATGTAGAAGCAAATGAGTTCAATAAAATCACAGTAACTTTAATTTTAAAGAAAGTCAACCCTTTCCCTCATTCTTTAAAAATAATAAAGGATTTTTTATTTTCTTTATTTAAATTTAATATCATAGTTTTGCCTGAATTTTCAATGTTTTCATGTTTTCTAAATTTTTGCCTCTTTTTTTTAGGAATGATCCATGCCGGAGTAGGACATTTGCATGTTACAAATTTCATGGCGGCAATTGGTGTTCGTGGACTTCATCATAAAAGAATGAAACGACTTCAGAGTGAGGTAGTTTTTAATTTGTTACTATGGATTAACATTTTTCATATATAAAACCAAATTAACCTTTCCATCATTCATACAAATTCTGATGCCTCTGCAGTACAACTCTTAAACAAAGACAAACTAGTAGAAAATGCTAAAAACAAACAATTTCTCCCTTTTCACAGTGTTTTCAAATGTATTCTTCAAATACTTTTATTTGATCACCTAGTGGGCCGAAGGCCAAACTTGATTTTGCTGATTAATTTCTCTCGTCTGAATCTGCTTTTAAGATTCCAATATAGTATGGTAGAAATGTTGGTTGGAAGACTCTCTACAAAAAAAATCATACCACACCGATTGATTGAAAAACATGACAGTCAGGCGGCATCAGAATATTGGTAAAATAAATAAAATGAAAATACCATTTCAATTAACAAGTGATTTTATAACTTTGAGAAGTTGTATATGAATCCTGCTTCAGTGATCCTGTTCCTAATGTTTTCAAACCATGTTGATCGTTTACATAGCAACAGGGTGTTGTCACAAAATTGTTCAAAGATTTAAATTTCATCCAGAAATTTGGTTGCTGCAGCATCAGAAATAGGACAAAATTTCCAAAGTTTAAAAATCTTCTCTTCTGAATCTGCTTGAATATTCCAATTTCATTTGGTAGAAATGTCCCATTGGTGACCTTCTACAAAAGTTGTTCAAGCTGTACCTATTGGTTGAAAATCATGGCAGTCAGGTGGCATAAGGAAACAGGCACAATGAAAAAGATTGAAAATTACAATTTATGAAAGAAAATTGAATAAATAGCTAACTTCAGTGATCCTATACAGAATTATTTTGAGCTGTATTGATTGCTTACAAAATCATAGAAACCAGGCATCATCTAAGGAGGGGAAAATTGAACTGCTGTAAAAGGTCATATACCCAAGATATATATGGTATACACTATACAATATCCAACATAACACTGGCAAAGTAGTGTTTTTTATACAATTTTCATTTTTTCACAGGTTGGTGAACATGTCAGGTTTATTGCAAAACAGTCATGTAGAAGTGCTTTGAGAGAAGAAAAATGTAAGATCAAAAAGCAGTCAAGGTACAAACCAGTTTATATTCCAATATAAATTTAACCCTTTCCCTCATATAGACGCTTTCTGATGCCTCTGTAGCAGACAGCTTTTAAAAAACATAGTAACATAAGAAGAAATTGCACAAAACATGCAATTTCTCATTTTGACACAATGTTTTCCAGTTTTTATCATAGGTTATCAGTTCAATTAACCCTTTCCCTCATACAACAATTCTGCAGCAGACGACTTTGAACATCTTTTGTCAAAACATAGAAAATCTCCATAATTGAATGGATAACCTATGACTAAAAGTGGAAAACATTGTGGCAAAATGAGAAATTGCACATTTTGTGCAATTTCTTCTTTTGTCACTATGTTTTCAAATAGCTGTCTGCTGCAGAGGCGTCAGAAAGCGTCTATATGAGGGAAAGGGTTAAAGAGATTTTCTACTTTTTGACAAAATATGTTCATATTCGTCTGCTGCATAATTGTCGTATGAGGGAAAGGGTTAAGCTCACTTCATTACGTGTTTTTAGAACCAGGCTTTTTAAAGAACTTAAGTGCTTTCTGACGCCACTGTAGCAGAGGACTGTTTGAAAACAAAGTGACGAAGAAGAATTGTGTGCAATTTCTCCTTTTGTCACAATGTTTTCAATTTTTAGTCATAGGTAATACTATCAATTATAAAGATTTTCCATGTTTTTATTAAATACGTCCCAAGTTGTCTGCATGAGGGAAAGGTTTCAAGTTAGAGCTCACTTGTATTTTGGTTCACATTGTTGTTTGGTTGATTGATGATTTAAGCTTTTTTCAACAATTCAGTCATATCAAGGCAGCCACTCACTGTTCACCTACCCATGCTTTCCTGGTTTTTCTCATACCAGTATGCCACATAACAAACTTTCCAAGCAACTGGCTGCTTTCACATAGACTGATCCCAATGGAGGGACTTGTGCGAGGCTTTTTGCATTGAATTTCATTGAATGAGCTGGGATTCGAACTTGCAACCGTTGGATTGACAGTTAGCGAAAAAATAGAATTGTAGTGATAGATAGACCATTAGTTGTAAAGAAATTCACCTACCTCTGCAGTTGTGAATAAACAATTTAAGTTTGTTTTCAACAAGTTACACTTTTTTTTAATCCGCTGTGGTCGAGTGGTTAGCGTCGGGGGATTTCAAAATCATGTATACCGGGTTCGATCCCCAGTCCCTGCACTACGGTCATAGTGGAGTTTCCTTTGGCAAGGCACATTTTCTAGACTTGTACTGGTTTGTTAACTCAGGGATCATGAGTTATAAAATTTAAATGCGCGTTTTAGCTGTCAATGCGCCATAAAAGAAATATACATTCATTCATACATTTGCTTTATTTTCATAGCTCTGACACTAGTAGAAGAGATGTCGAATGTCAGTCTGCTCCCTGTCCAGATGTTACTTCAAATATGAGTGATGCACTTGAAACCAGCATAAGTATAGACCAGTCTACACAAGGTATTCACCAGTCCGCTGATGTTCAATCTTCTCTTTTGAACCTAGATCATTCGTATGCTTCATCATGCTTAGAATCATTATCTGTTAGTGGAGAGTTCAAATATGACATGGGCTGGCAGAAACGTGGATCTGGCAGATGCTATGACAGTAGATCGGGGGTGGGGACCATGATCGGGAACAGGACAGGCAAGATTTGTGCATATGGTATCAGGCTCAAGGACTGCAAATTCTGCAATTACCATGGAAACAAAGGTAATATACCACCAGATCACCAGTGTGTTAAAAATTGGAATGGGAGTGCAAAAGCCATGGAGCCAGATGTTGGAGCAAGTCTTGTTAAAGAAATAGAAAAAGAAGATGTAAAAGTTGGTGTTATAATAATGGACGATGACTGCACAACAATGGCCAGAATAAGACAAGAACTTTCTCATGAAATTGTAAAATGGAGTGACATTAATCATACTGTCAAACATTTAGGAAATAGCTTGTACACTCTACAGAAAAAACACAAAGTTTTGTCAACAATGGTTATAAAACACATTCAGAAGTGTTTCAATTATGCACTTGCTCAAAATCAAGGTAATGTAGAACAATTTCAGCAATCACTAAAACAGATTACCCCTCATTTATTTGGTGAACATGACTCTTGTGGTGAATGGTGTAGATATATTCAAGATCCAGAACACTACAAGCACAATGGATTGCCACATGGCCGTCCCTTGACTGGGGTAATACTTCGTTCAGATCTTGAATCTATCTTACACGTCTTCATTAAAAATGCTGAAAAAATTGCTCCACGTGGATCTACAAAAGAAGTCGAATCTTTTAATAACATGATTGCAGCAAAAGCCCCGAAAAGAATACATTATTCTGCATCTGCCAGTTTAATTAACCGTGTTGATTGTGCTGTTGCTCAAAAAAATCTTGGTATGTCATATTTAAATGAGGTTAATCTTTCACTTGGTTTATCACCTGGTAGAGTGTTTGCTGATCTTGCTCAAAAACAAGACACTTTAAGAAAAAGACGAAATGATATAGAAAACACCTTGACATTTAAAAGAAGGCGCTTAGAAAGGAAATTTGCATATAAGAAACACAATGCTGCTAAAGAATTACGAGAAGGCCCAACATACAAATCAGGTGTTGCTACTTCTCATATATCTAATATCACTGAAATCCCAAATCCTAGAGTCCAACCTGCACCTGAACATTTATCTGAAGAAACATTTACAAATTCTAAAAAGATATTTTGTGATATTGAAACATCATCCTTAAGTTATGACGCTGACATTGTTCAGATTGCTGCAATTTGTGGAGAAGACAAATTTAATCAATACATCATGCCATCTAAAAACATTGTTCCTGCAGCGTCTGCTGTGACAGGTTTATCCACAAATGGGCATGTTCTTCTATATAAGTGTAAGCCAGTAGCAACTCTTCCTTTAAAAGAAGCGCTACAAGTCTTCCTGGCTTGGCTAGAAAAACATGTTCATTGTGTTCTTATTGGACATAACTTTAAAAGATTTGATTTTCCACGAATTGTTAGAGCATTTGAAATAGTTCGTTTAACAAACCCTTTTAAACAGTATGTTACAGGAATAATTGATACATACTTATTGTTCAAGATCTTGTATCCTGATCTTCATAACTATAGTCAAGAATTTCTTGTTTCTATTTATTTAAAAGAAAGCTATGCAGCTCATAATGCATTAGGAGATGTTGAAATTTTACAAAAGCTCTGCACAACTGTTGGCATTTTAGACAATCAGATGTTGATCAGTAGTTATTCTACACAGTATTCTATGAAGCTGTGGCACTATAACAAAGATGGAAAACAGAACCTTCAAAGTCTCATGATTTTAAAAGATCAAAATGTGCTATCAAAAGGAATGATTGATAAAATAGCGAAAAGCGGTCTATGTTTGGGCCATCTCAAACTTGCAGTGAGTCGCTCTGGCCTTGTCGGTCTGCAACAGTTGTGCAAAGAGATTGTAAATGGAAAACCTAGGGTAACTAGCATGACAAAAATTATAACTAAATTATTTGATTACTTGAAAGACTGAAAACATGATATACAGTTTAGTGCCTTTCAGTGATATTTTATATATACATGTATGAGAAGAAGCTACACATGATTTGTAGGTTTGCTTTCCGTTATTCTATGGCAGAAGCTAGCTTTTAAAAACATTGAGGCAAAATAAGAAATTACTAAAAGTAAAACATAATTAACGTTAATTTACACTAAAAGAAGTATGATCATTGTTTTTGCCTTTTTCTGTAGAGTGTATGAGCTTTAATGTTTACAGTTAGTTACATTTTATGACTAAAAGTGGAAAACAATGTGGCAAAAGGAGAAATTGCTCGTTTTGAGCAATTTCTTCTTTTGTCAATTAGTTTTCCACTTTTAGTCATATGTTTTTTCCATTAAATTTTAGAAATTGTCCATGTTTTGTATGAAATCACCTTTTTCTGGGGTTAGGCTGTTTGCTTAGTCTAGCATCATGTCAGTACATTGTAAAAAAGGCCAAATATTTTTTTCCATTTTTTTTTTCTCCCAAATTTTGCTTTGTTCATATGTATGTACAAGCTATAAGTGAAGTTACCAGTATGGGTTAATAACTCTTTCTTATCTCGGCATCTGAAGGTATTAAGCTCATCATTGCCATGTCTTTTCTTAGAAATACAGCAATTTTGCCTAAAAAACATGCCATGCTTCAAGGAAAAAGTCAATTTACACTGGAGTATAGTGACCATAATCTTTTTTTCTTCATAATTATTTAAAGTGAATGTTGTATAGTGTTCATGCAATTTATAAACCCGGCCGGGTAGCTCAGTTGGTAGCGTATCTGACTCGTGATCTGGAGGTCACGGGTTCGATACCTGGTTGTGGCGAACATTCCCTCGGACGATTTTTCCTTTGCCTCTCACCTCTGATTTATGTGAGAAAGTAGTCATTGGCTTCGAAAGAATGTTGTGTAAGTACTGGTGGGGGAAAGCCAGGAAAACATGGGTAGGTGCACTGACTGCCGTGATATGACCAAAGCTGTTGAAAGTTAACAGTTAAAGTTAAACTCCAAACAAACAAATCATGCAATTTATCTACAGACAATTTCATTGTGTAAAATGGAAAAACTCTTCAAAAATTGACACTATTAACTTTTGAAGGGGTTTACCCTTTCCCTCATATAGAAGCTTTATGCCGGCTCTGCAGCAGGTGGCTTTTTGAAAACATATTGACTAACGGAGAAATTGCACAAAACCTGCAATTTCTTCTTTTGACACAATGTTTTCAAATTTTAGTCATAGGTCATCCATTAAATTAACCTTTTCCCTCATGTAGACACTTTCTGATGCCTCTGCAGCAGATGGCTTTTTGAAAACATAGTGACTATAGGAGAAATCGCACAAAATGTGCGATTTCTCCTTTTGCCACAATGATTTGCCCTTTTAATCATAGGCTATCCATTTAATTATAGAGCTTTTTCAGTTTTTGACAAACTATGTTCAAAGTAGTCTGTTGCAGAATTGTTGTAAGAGAAAGAAAGGTTAAAGAGATTTTCCATTTCTTGAAAAAATATGTTTATAGTCATCTGCTGCAGAATTGTCGTATGAGTGAAAAAGGTTAAATGCGACAACATTAATTTTTTTGTTTTTATTTCTTTCTCCCTATTGCTATTTTTATATGTATTTACAAGCTATAAGTGATGATATGTGTTAATAATTCTCTCTGATAGCACAGTCGGCAGCGAAGCAGGCTGTCAATCAAGGGGTTGTGAGTTCGAATCCTGACTCGGCCAACATTCTTTCAGACGTTTGACAAAAGTCAATGTGCCATGAGTCATTTGTCTTTCACCAATGGACTTAGTCCATGTGGAAAAGCAGACAGTTGCTTGGGTAGATTGTTGTGTGGATTACTGGTGTGAGAAAACCAGGAATCATATGAGTTGGTGAACTGGCTGCTGTGATATGACTGGGAAATTGTTAAAAACGGCGTTAAACCCAAACAATCAAATCAAACAATTCAAGTTTTTCCCCATATTTCTCCTAAATGCTCTTTTCATATGCATGTACAAGCCATAAGTAATGATATGTGTTCAAAAATCTCTTATGTGGGAATCTGTTGAGTTGAAGTTCATCTTTGCATTGTGTTTTCTTAGAAATGCAACAATTTTGCATAAAAAAAAGACCATGCTTCAAGTAAAAAGTCAATTTACACTAAAAGGTGTATAGTTACCTATCTTTAGTATAAAATGAAAGCTGTATAGTGTTCATGCATAATTATAGACAATACTATTATGTAGAATTGAAAAATTGAATGCTCATAACTTTTTTGGGGGTTAAATTTGACAACATTTCAACTTAGAAAAACTTTTTTTTTCATTTTATTTTTCTCAAAAGCTTTTTTCATATGTATGAACAAGCTCTAAGTGCTGGTATATGTGAATAAATCCATCCTCAATAGGAATCTGTTTTTTTTAAGTTCATTATTGCATTGCAATTCTGAGAAATGCAGCAATTTTGCTTAAAAAAAACCAGGTCATGCTTCAAGGAAAAAGTCAATTTACTCAAAAAGTAGTACGGTGACCTATCATTTTTTCTTCATTTTATAATAAAGTGAATGTTGTTAAGAATGTTTGGTAAGTTAGAGACAATTCTATTATTTAGAATGGAAAATTTCATAAAAATTGTACGCTTTTAACTTTTGTTGGGGTTCAAACTGACACCATTTTTCATTGAAAAACTGCTCAAATCTTTTTTTTTTCACTTTTTTTTTCTCAAAAGCTTTTTTTACATGTATGAACAAGCTGTAAGTGCTGGTATATGTGAATAAATCCATCCTTAATAGGAATCTGTTTATTTTAAATTCATTATTGCATTGCAATTCTGAGAAATGCAGCAATTTTGCTTAAAAAAAACAGGCCATGCTTCAAGGAAAAAGTCAATTTACTCAAAAAGGAATACGGTGACCTATCATTTTTTCTTCATTTTATAATAAAGTGAATGTTGTTAAGTATGCTTAGTAAGTTAGAGACAATTCTATTATTTAGAATGGAAAATTTCATAAAAATTGTACGCTTTTAACTTTTGCGGGGGTTCAATCTGACACCATTTTTCATTGAAAAACTGCTCAAAATTTTTTTTTTTCATTTTTCTTCTCACAAATTCTTCTTTCATATTGATAACATTATATAAATAAACTTACCATTGAAATTTAAACCGATTTGTAGTTCTCCTTTGTTAATTTTTTGTGTTATTTAAGTTTTTGTCCAAAATACCTATATTTGTGCCGATGATGAAAAAGGTCATGTCATTGAATGGTCAAAAAAAAAAAAAAAAGATCGGTGACCTATCTTTTTTTTTCCATTTTTCAACTAGTTATTGAATGTACTAACAAAATACAAAATATAAAAAAATTCTATTATTGGGATTTTTTTTGTCGAAACTGTAGCATACGCCTTTAAGTTATATCAGAGTTATTGCTCCTTTTCTGTCAAAAAATCTAACTTTTTCGTCACGTTTTCAAATAACTTTTTTTCTACTCAAAGGATTAGATTGAAACCTCTGACAAATGTTTATATCAATGTGTGTGATTGGTTCACAAAAGGGGGATAATCCAAATAATTTTATATCAGAGTTATTGCCCCTTTTCTGTCAAAAAATTAAATTTTCAAATAACTTTTTTTCTACCCGAAGGATTGGATTGAAACTTCTGACAAATGTTACTTTTTTTTTTATTCGACGTCTGTCTGTCTATTTTTTTTTTTTATCCGGCGTCTGTCTGTCTGTCTCTCCGTCACACTTTTTTCGTCACGTTTTCAAATAACTTTTGTTCTACTCAAAGGATTAGATTGAAACTTCTGACAAATGTTTTTATCAATGTGTGTGATTGGTTCACAAAAGGGCGATAATCCAAATAATTTTATATCAGAGTTATTGCCCCTTTTCTGTCAAAAATTTAAATTTTCAAATAACTTTTTTTCTACTCAAATGATTGGATTGAAACTTCTGACAAATGTTTATATCAATGTGTATGATGGGTTCACAAAAAGGGGGATAATCCAAATATTTTTATATCAGAGTTATTGGCCCTTTTCTGTCAAAAATTTAATCTACTCAAAGGATTGGATTGAAACTTCTGACAAATGTTTATATCAATGTGTATGATGGGTTCACAAAAGGGGGATAATCCAAATATTTTTTATATCAGAGTTATTGCCCCTTTTCTGTCAAATATTCAAATTAATTTTTTTCTGCTCAAAGGATTGGATTGAAACTTCTGACATATGTTTATATCAATTTTTGTGATGGGTTCACAAAAGGGGGATAATCCAAATATTTTTTATATCAGAGTTATTGCCCCTTTTCTATCAAAAATTAAAATTTTCTGACAAGGCGCCGGCAGGTGACACACGTGCTCCGGGGAGCACTCCATTCTAGTTGAACTTAGAATTTTTGTCAAAAGTATTGAAAAGGTGTATTATCTTGCAATAGGTGATACTGTGCGACTTTACCTAATACTTTAACTGTTCTGAAGTAGGCCCTGATATACGATGGCCCTGATAGGCGAGCTATATTGTCCTCCGACAACTCTTGTTAAAGGTTTTTTTCATATTATTTGTCTGCACATATCCAAAGTTGTCTGCTGCAGATAAGATGTAAAAGGGAAATGGTTTATAGAACAGATATAAAATATAAAACATCCATAAGAAGCATTCAAATACCGTTTAACAGTTTAATTTGGAGTTAAATTGTTATATCGTCATTTACTTTCACAGGGAGAGATTAATTCCTTCATTAGTACCTTGATTTTGTTTTGGAAATGCATAAAATGTTTTCCTGTTTTATATTTCAGTTTTATATTAATGGTACCGTTTGACACAGAAGACTTGAATGGTGTAGTTTATGTTTGGTGCGGAAGTAAGGCGGATCATGCAGATGCTAGCTTGGCTGAAGAAATAGCTTATATGATGTACAAAGTGAGTACAAATAAACCATGCTCTGTGAAATCAAACCTTAACCATTTCCCATATACAGACACTTTCCGACGCCCATAGAGCATACAACTTTTGAAGATATTGTGGCAAACAGTGAAATTGCAATTTCCCCTTGAGCCACAATATTTTCATCTCTTTTCAATAATTACTACTTCTTTAGTAGATATTTTCTTTAGATTTGCTTAACCCTTTCCCTCATATAGACGCTTTCCGACGCCTCTGAAGCAGACGACTTTTTGAAAACATAGTGACAATATAAAAAATTGCTCAAAACAACTTATTTCTCCTATTGCCACAATGTTTTCCACTTTTAGTCATAGATTATCCATTCAATTATAGAGATTTTCTATTTTTTGACAACATATGTTCAAAGTCTTCTGCTACAGAATTGTCGTATGAGGGAAAGGGTTAAATAGTTTCAAAGTCGTCGGCTGCAGATTTGTTGTATGAGGGAAAGGGTTATATAGTTTCAAAGTCGTCTGCTGCAGAATTATCGTATGAGGGAAAGGGTTAAATAGTTTCAAAGTCGTCTGCTGCAGAATTGTCGTATGAGGGAAAGGGTTAAATGTTTTCAAAGTCTTCTGATGCAGATTTGTTGTTTGTGGGAAAGGGTTAACATAATAATTACACATCAGACCTGCATGAGCTTCCATGCCATGATTCCATATGGATACTGCTTCTCAAAAGTATCTTGGTTCCTTCTTTGACTAAATAAATGAGAAACAGAGCAGAGCAAGATAAGAATGCATGTATACACTGGCTGATCTGGATCTACACAGGTCACAAAAGCTTTATGTTCGGTTTCTCGGAGCTATGCTCATATATATGCTACATTTCGGAGGTCATTCATTCACTTTGGATACTTGAAAATAATGCAAATAAGATAAGGAGAAGATAGAAATGATTATGGTAGATAAAATTTGATGAATCCAATAATAAACAAAGAAGTTAAGTTAAATGTACAAAAAAAAAGTAATGTCACTTAATAAATGAGAATTTGGCTGTATGCTCTCCCGTTATCCAAAGATGTTGATCCCTACCGGGCGGAGGGTGTGTAGTTGGTAGATCCAATAATTATCTCTGAGGTATCTAGGACCATAGCAAGTCTCCTGCTACCACACATCCAAATTCTCTTAATGTCACTGAATACCTTACCTCCTGACGGACATGGTGAAGTGTCCTTGGGCAAGGCACATTTTCTAGCCTAGTACTGGTTTGTTTCCCCAGGGTTCATGAATAAGTGAACTGTCACCGTGATATAACTGAAATAATGTTGAAAACGGCGTTAAACCCCAATTAACCAAACCTTACCTCCTGGTTTTTGCAAGCAGCCAAGACTAAAATCAGCCTGTTTGATACAGTCTGAACAGGAGCTTATCTGTTTACCATCTAGTAGTATAAACATTCTAGAAGCCTCTGGAGAATGGTAAACATTTTTCTACAGGCAGACACAATCTGCAACACACAACTTTTGATAAGATGGTTTTCAAGCATATTTTTCTAACTTGCGGCAATGTTTTGAACTTTATTCTACTATCATATTTCATTTATAGATATTTTCCATATTTTCTCTTAGATGCTTTTATAGTCGTCTGCTGCAGATTTTTCCTTTGTGGGAAAGGGACTAAAAGACCAAAAATGTATGCAATCATAATTACAGTCAATTTCAAAACATTAGAATGTTGTGTTTTGTGGTACATGGTCTATTGCTTTATTTCAGGATAATTATACAGTACAGATGATCAATGAAGGGGAAGAACCTGAAAACTTCTTCTGGGTCGGTATTGGAGGCAGGAAACCATATGATAAGGTAAGGTTAAACAAAAGTGGCCGAGTGGTCTAGTGGGTGTCCTGGGTTCAAATCACAGTTCGGGCTCTGCAAATTTCTGAGATGTGATTAAGGGTCTCCAACTCAATAAGAGGTCAAGTACTGGACCTTTCAAGGAAAAAAGGCTTAACGTGTATCGGTGCTAGACACTGAACATCTTAACCCTTTCCCTGATATAGACGCTTTCTGACGCCTCTGCAGCAGACGGCTATTTGAAAACATAGTGACAAAAGAAGAAATTGCACAAAAAGTGCAATTTCTCCTTTGGCCACTATGTTTTCCACTTTTAGTCATAGGTTATCCATTCAATTATAAAGATTTTTTGGCAAAACATGTTCAGTCGTCTGCTGCAGAATTGTCGTATGAGGGAAAGGGTTAAAGAACCAAGGAGTCTTTTCAGAAAGAGCCAAATCACAGTCAACATTCCCACTCAACCAGAGGTCAAGTATTGGTCCTTTCAAGGAAAAATAGCTTAACCTGTATCCATGCTGTACACTGAGCATGTTAAAGAACCAAGGAGTCTTTTTGGAAAGAGCCTAGGTATCGCAGGAGAACTACCTTATATCTAAATCTGTCTCTTGACATAATCTGCACCTGTCAGATGTTTGTACATGATAAGGTGTACACTATAAAATGGGCCTATAGAAGCTTAGATACTTATTCTCAATCATTAGCATGTGGTCTCTACAATAACATTACACCTTACAAAACATGGGAGATGATATGGGCCAAAATTAGTTTTTGTCCATCCTCCTTTTGAGGGGGTTTGAGATTTAAATCAGTTCGGTTATTTTGTCGTACCACGATGAAAGTGAGACTAGGGTGTCTCTTTTCTGGTTGCAGCGATGTTGTCAGACAGTTAGGGTTGTGTTAATTTTTTATTCCCTCTTTAAAGCAGAACGCTTATTGCTTAGGCATTGTCAGTCATTTAATCCACATATTCAAGGCATGGATTTGATTTAATATTTATGGAACCACCATAGGGAAATGTGAGACAGCAAGTTTCACTAAGATTACCTCAATGACCATTTGAACTTAAATTGTATATGTACTGTATCTATATATAAATTACATGGAATCAAATCTAATTAAGTATGTATATCTCCCTTAAATAAATGGTTTATCTCAATTACCTAGAAGCCACAATCTTCATGAAAATTCATCTGAACATTCAACTTTGTCAAATCTGGGTCAAACACACCAAACTGGGTCATTCAGGGTCAAAAACTAGGTCACCAGGTCAAGTTTAAGAAAATCTTTCTGACATCCCAGATGCCTTGTATGTCATCTAATCTTCATGAAAGTTCAATTCCATCAAGTCGAGTTCATGTTTGAAATTGAGTCACATACAGATGCTTTCTGACACCTATGAAGCAAACAACTTTTGAAAACATTGTGGACAAAGAGGAAATTGCTCATGATGTGCATTTCTCTTTTTGCCACAGTGTTTCCAACTCTTTTCAATATTCAAACTTTAATATAATTATGCAGAATTGCTGTATGAGCCAAAGGGTTAAATATTCAAACAATTGATTGTTACTTTCCAACAGGAAGCAGAGTTTATGAATTATGCTAGACTGTTCCGATGTTCCAATGAAAAAGGATATTTTGCTGTCTCTGAGAAATGTGCCGATTTCTGTCAGGTATGTTAACGTATTTTGCTCTTTTAGATTTCACATTAAATGGTTAAAAGTCAAGAAAACACTCTGTTTAATTAAGAAATGGAATTCAGAAACATACATAACTTATTTTGAAACTAAATAAAAAGTATTGTGAGAAATGGAGAAATTGCAGTGACTGAGTGGTTAGTTAAATCAGGGACGTAGATATGTCCCTGATTAAATAGACTAGAAACAACATTTTCCAATGTATATGTTTTAGTTAACCTTTCTGAGAAACGGGCTATACTAATGCCACTGTAGCAGACAAATGTTTTAAAAACATTTTGTATCAAAGTAATACTTCATTGACCTATTTCCAAAAATATTTATTCTTGGATTTGTTTAATAAGATCACCGCAAGCAAACGCCAAACCTCTTCTTATTTGACTTGGAATAGACATGCATACCATTCTTAGGAACATGTGGACCAGGTTTATTTGAAATTGTTGATCAGTTTTTGAGTAATGAGGTAAGGTTACAGTTTTGTGACGAAGCAGACCACGACGCCAAGGCTATCACAATAACCTGACTATATTTCTTCTAAAAACAGACAACTCATAAAATATTATATTGGGTAAATTGACTCATTGGGGATTATTATTTTTCAGGATGACCTTGCTGATGATGACGTAATGATATTGGATAACGGAGCCAACGTTTTCTTGTGGGTCGGAAAGAGAACGAGTGATGTTGAAATTAAACTGTCTTTCAAAAGTGCACAGGTAAGACTTGTTTTATCACCTTCCACCAGAAGCGCTCTGAAGCAGACAACATTTGAAAACATTTGAAAGCAATGTTTTTTAACTCTTATATCATGTTTGGACATGGATTTGGAACTAGACTGTTTCACATCGGATGCTCAGAGCTAGAGATGGTTCGGATTAGCCAGTTCAAACAGACACTTTGTTTGGCTTACAACATACCTTCAGAGCACTAACACTGAACAGATAGTTGATCTCAATTGGAAAAAATTCTTGTCAAGTTTATATTTAACCCTTGTTAATTAGCAGACGAATTTTGAAAACATTGTGGATAAAGGTGAAATTGTTCATGATGAGCAATTTCTCCTTTGGCCACAATGTTTTCAACTTCATTTAACAATTAAGCTATCCGTCATGGAGATTTTTCAAGTTTTTATCATAAGGTTTCAAAGTCATCTGCCACAGATTTGTTTTATGTGGGAAAGGGTTAAACAGTATAATACCTGATGATATTGAACTCAATGTACAGGAAGATTGTTACTTTGGGATGTGTTGTATTATAAGGTTAGGTTACTGAATTTGACCTTGACATTGACCTTCAGCATACAGTATAACGGGGTATTATATGGACCTTCTACAATTCTTTCTCTTGTTTAGAATGTAATATTCTGTTAACCCTTTCCCTCATATAGACGCTTTCTGACGCTTCTGCAGCAGACAGCTTTTTGAAAACATAGTGACAAAAGAAGAAATTGCACAAAACGTGCAATTTCTCCACAATGTTTTCCACTTTTTGTCATAGGTTATCCATTCAATTATGGAGATTTTCTATGTTTTGACAAAATACGTTCAAAGTCGTCTGCTGCAGAATTGTCGTATGAGGGAAAGGGTTAACCTACATGTGAAATCTATTCTCTTCAGTACACAGTCAGTAAGTGTCTTTTTTTCTCTCTTTCACAGGTATACATACAACATCTGCGAAACAAACAGCCGGAGCGACCCCGTAAATTACTTCTTGCCATGAAATACAAGGAACACAAAAACTTTACCAAGTGCTTCCATGGCTGGGGAAAATATAAGGAAGTCAGAGAGTAAATTGATTAAAGTATATTTAATGTCAACTGGTAAAAGAAGCAAACACAGATTTAAAACATATACCAAAAGAAGACTGAATGGTCATTTGCTCAGCAATATTTCTCTTGTTAAAGTAAAACTATGATTTGGGTATTCAGAAAGAATTGAAAACATTGTGGCAAAAGTCAGATACAAAACTAAATTAATTAACTTGTAGATGTATTTGAAAGCATCTGTAGCAAACGAGTTTTGAAAACTTTGTGACAAAAGAAGAAATTGCTCAAAATGAGCAATGTGACCTTCTGCCACATTTTTTTTCAACTCTGTCCAATAATTATAATTTGATTTTTGGAAAGCTTCCATAATTTTAAAGTCGTCTGTTGCAGATTTGTTGTTTGTGGGAAAGGGTAAAGTTCAGACAGCATGGATGGTCAAGGAAGATTGGTATTTCTGCTGCTTACAAAGTATATTTTTAGCAATAAAATGTTAAAAAAGTGTATTGCATTTTATATGTACAGCTGAATATGTATATCATTTCATAAAACAGAAAAACCCAAACATCTGATAACTTTCATAATGTTGTTCACAATATGGCTGTGCTTATCCCTTTCTCACTTGTAGACGCTTCCTGACGCCTCTGCAGCAGATGACTTTTCAAAATATTGTGATAAACAATTGCTCATTATGAGCAATTTATTCTTTTGCCACAATGGTTTCAACATCAAATTTGCATAGATATTTTCGAATTCATCTGCTGCAGAATTTGTTGTATGCCAGAAAGCATTTATTTGGACTGTGACAAAGGTATTCTGACCATCAGGAATTTGTGCAGTCTGATCAAAATCTTCTATATTGCAATTAGAACATTCAAACCTCTGGTAAACCCTTTCCAACATAAAGCAAATCTTAAGTAGACGACTGAAAACATCTAGACAAAAATATGGAAAATCTCTTAACCCGTTACTTCACATGGCTTCTCAAAGGTCGTCTGCTCTACAATCACCAGACAAACAATTTCAACAGTCTAGAAAACTGAAAGAACTACAATGTATATTGATAAAGAGTTGGAAATATTGAAATAAAAGGTGAAATTGCTCGTTTTGAGCAATTTCACCTTTTATTGCAATGTTTTCAAAAGTCGTCTGCAACAGCAGGCGTCACATGTCGTCTGTGTGAAGTAAAGGGTTAAAGTGAAAGTACATGTGTGTAATTATTGAATTGAGTTGAACACATTGTGGCAAAAGGAGAAATTGCCCGTTATGAGCCACTACTCTGCTGCAGATTAATTGAACTGTGTATTTATGAGTATGGGGAAGTATTATGAGCAGACTGTACGAGTATGCAATCTGAACTGATTCATCAAGAATCAAATTCTCTGATGAAAGGTTTTGGTATGTCTCTGTTTTCATTGGTGTTTTTGAGTCAATTTGTATTGTACCCTTCCCATTGTGTATTCACCATGACCTTTGCAAGTTAAAATGTCTGTTTTAGTTTGGTGAGCAATAAAACTCATACTAAAATATTGTGATGTGATACCGTAAGCCCCTCCCACTTGCAGTCACATTTTGATGCATAACCAGTAGAAAAGGTTTGATATTAGGACTGACAATTGCTAGGACACTGAACGTTCTGAAAAATTTGAAGTTCACATTTCTCATCAAATCATCAGGCAACCTCAGCTGAGCACCGGTAGCTCAGTCATTATCTACGCATGATGTCAATCCAGGGGTTGTGAGTGCAAACCCTAGCTCGACCACCAAGATCTTTTCAAAGTCGTCTGTTGCAGATTTGTTACACTGATTTGTATCTGCTCTGTCGGTTATAATAATATATTTCCCTTCAAAATCATTAAATACTACTAACCATTATAAAGTACATCGTACTGCATATAAAGGAATGTTAAGTTTTTACCCTGTGTCTATGTGTAATCTTTTTCAACTTGCTTTTTGTTAAATTTATCCCTTTGTAGTATGCGTTATGTCTTACATGTATTAAATACATAATTTTATAGGAAACATTTTGTATTACTGTGTCGTCACTTCAAGACATGACCCTTTTCCAACATATAACAAAACTGCAGTAGACTGTTTCGAACATCTGCAAAAATATGAGAAAGTCTCTCTATAAATGAAGGTTTAACTAATGAATGATGTTGAAAACATTGTGGCAAAAGGAGAAACTGCTCTTGATATGTAACATTTCCTTTTGTCATAAAGTTTTCAAAAGTTGTCAACTGCTGTCAAACTGTTGAAGAGTTAACCCTTTCCCATGAACAGCAAATCTTCAGCCCACGACTTCGAAAACATCTGCTGTAAAATGCAGAAAACCTCTATAAATAAAGTCATTATTACTTTAAAAAGTTGAAAGCCTTGTGGCAAAAGGGGAAATTGCTCATCATGAGCAATTTCTCCTTTTGCCACAAGGTTTTCAACATCATTCATTATGTCTCCCCCATTACATGGGGGTGACATATTGTTTTTGCCCGTTCCGTCCGTCCTTCCGTCCTTCCGTCTGTCACACTTGTTTCCGCTCAATAACTGAAGAACGCTTGGGCGTAGGAACTTCATACTTGGTATGCAGGTTGGTCATGACCAGTAGCTGACCCCTATTGATTTTGATAACAGAAGGTCAAAGGTCAAGGTCATGGTGACCTTGTGAGGTAAAAAATGGTTTCCGCTCAATAACTGAAGAACGCTTTGGCTGAGGAACTCCATACTTGGTATGCAGGTTGGCCATGCCTAGTAGAAGACCCCTATTGATTTTGAGGTCAGTATGTCTAAAGTCAAGGTCACAGTGACCATGAGCTTGAAAGGTCACAGTGACAATGAGCTGATAAATAGTTTTTGCTTGGGCCCAGGAACTTCATACTTGATGTGCAGGTTGGTCACCACCAGCAAATGACCCCTTTTAATTTTAAGGTCACTAGGTCAAAGGTCAAGGTCACAGTAGTCAAGGTCACATCTGTCACACTTGTTTCCGCTCAATAACTGAAGAACGCTTGGGCATAGGATCTTCATACTTGGTATGCAGGTTGGTCATGACCAGTAGATGACTCCTATTGATTTTGATGTCAGAAGGTCAAAGGTCAAGGTCATGGTGACCTTGTGAGGTAAAAAATGGTTTCCGCTCAATAACTGAAGAACGCTTAGGCTGAGGAACTCCATACTTGGTATGCAGGTTGGCCATGCCTAGTAGAAGACCCCTATTGATTTTGAGGTCAGTATGTCTAAAGTCAAGGTCACAGTAACCATGAGCTTGAAAGGTCACAGTGACAATGAGCTGATAAATAGTTTTTGCTTGGGCCCAGGAACTTCATACTTGATGTGCAGGTTGGTCACCACCAGCAAATGGCCCCTTTTAATTTTAAGGTCAAAGGTCAAGGTCACAGTAGTCAAGGTCACATCTGTCACACTTGTTTCCGCTCAATAACTGAAGAACGCTTGGGCATAGGATCTTCATACTTGGTATGCAGGTTGGTCATGACCAGTAGATGACTCCTATTGATTTTGATGTCAGAAGGTCAAAGGTCAAGGTCATGGTGACCTTGTGAGGTAAAAAATGGTTTCCGCTCAATAACTGAAGAACGCTTAGGCTGAGGAACTCCATACTTGGTATGCAGGTTGGCCATGCCCAGTAGAAGACCCTATCAATTTGAGGTCACAGTGACCTTGAGCTGAAAGGTCACAGTGATAATGAGCTGAAACATTTTTTTTGCTTAATAACTGTAGAATGCTTTGGCCATGGAAGTTAATACTTGGTGTGCAGGTTGGTCACCACCAGTAGATGACCCCTATTGATTTTGAGGTCACTAGCTTAAAGGTCAAGGTCATGGTAACCTTCAGCTGAAAAATGGTTTTCTCTCAATAACTAAAGAATGCTTATGTTGAGGAACTTCATACCTCGGGTGCACGTTGGTCCTAACCAGTAAATGACCTTTATTGAATTTGTTTGATTTTGAGGTCACAAGGTCAAATGTCGAAGGTCACGGTAACCTTCAGCTGAAAAATGTGTTTTACTCAATAACTCAAGAACGCTTATACCCAGGAACTTCATACTTGGTGTGCAGCTTGGTCCTAACCTGTAGATGACCACTATTGATTTTGATGTCACGGTGACCTTTGGCTGAAAAATGGTTTCCGCTCAATAACTGAAGATTGCTTGGGCCCAGGAACTTCATACTTGGTGTGCAGGTTGGTCACCAGCAGCAAATGACCCCTATTGATTTTGAGGTCACTAGGTCAAAGACCAAGGTCATGGTAACCCTCAGCTGAAAAATGGTTTCTGCTCAATAACTGAGGATTGTCACTGTTGCTTCATCTCCAGTCCAAAACTAAAAAATTCATCTCCATCATTTCTTTTCCTCCCCTACGACCACACAAATGGGGAGACAATCGCTTTTTCAAAAAAGTAATCTCTAGTTACCCATTAGTTTGCCACAAGATTTTCAAAAGAAGTCTGCTGCAGAGGCGTCAGAAATCGTCTATATGTAGGGAAAGGGTTAAATGACCTCAGTGAATGCCCTCAGAATTGCAGGTTGCAGGTTTGTGACTTGTTTCAGATTGGCTGAACCATTTTACCTGAAACGGACAACATTTGATGCCTTAGCAGAAGATGACTTTTAAAAACAGTGTTAGAAGAAAAGAAATTGCTTAAAAACTGCAATGGTTTTAAATTTGTACTTTTCGTCAAAGGGAAGCAATCTGGATCGGCTTGCAAGGCAGACAAATTTGTCGAGGGAATTTCAGTTGAATACACTCAAGTTGTCTCCCATTGGACAATAATGATTTAGTTGAAAGTGTATTTTATAAAGTTGACTGATTTGTAAATGAAACATTGTTTGCTTTTAAGCTACACTGACACCTTAAAAGCCATTTTCAGAACAACAGGTATTTTCTAAAATTGAAAAATTCACTGCGGGATATGTGTGATAAGTGATAATAGTGACCTCTAATTTGACTTCATAGCTCTGAAAAGGAAGTTCAACATATGAGTTTTTGTGTGCTTTTTATTTTTTTAAGATTGCACTTTAATTTAATATAGGTCTCTGGGTTATTTGGATTATTGGGAAAGAGTCAACTTTGAAAATCTTCTTGTCTGAAACTGAAACTGCCTAGAGCTTAGATATTTGGTGTGAATTTGTATAGTGTTTTACACCGCTTTCAACAATGTTTCAGTAATATCAGGGCGTTTCCTGAGTAAGTTACCTGTACTACAAGCGAATCAGTCGCAATGCTAATACCACAACCCTGAGCGCCAAGTAGGGACAGCCATTGTTTCCATTTTTAGCTCGTCTGTTTTTCGAAGAAAAAAAGTCGGGCTATTTTGATACCCTTGGCGTCGTCACAAAACTTTAACCTTACCTCTTAACTCAAAAACAGTTCAAGACTTTCAAATGAAACTTGGTACACATGTTCCTAGGAACACTGCGCATGTCTATACCTAGTCAGATGACTGGCTTTAATAATTATTCTAACAAAAGTCATTGAGTCAAGCGTCATTCGTCCTCCACTAATCGGCTTAAAGTCTATGTCGAAAAGCAGCCAGTTTCTTGGAAAGGCTGGTATGAGTACTGGTTTGAGATAGACATGAAACGCATGGAGTAGGTGAACTGGCTGAAAATTGTTGAAAGCGGCGTTTAACCACAATCAATCAATTAATGATTTTACAGTAATGCCCCTTTTTCGACTTAGAAAAACGCAGACGAGCGTTGTTAACCCTTTCCCTCACACGACAATTCTGCAGCAGACGACTTTGAACGTATTTTGTCAAAAAATAGAAAATCTCTATAATTGAATGGATAACCTATTGACAAAAAGTGGAAAACATTGTGGCAAAAGGAGAAATTGCACGTTTTGTGCAATTTCTTCTTTTGTCACTATGTTTTCAAAAAGCCGTCTGCTGCAGAGGCGTCAGAAAGCGTCTATATGAGGGAAAGGGTTAAAGTCTTTGGTTTGACCCTACCGGGATCAAAACCCGAGACCTCCAGCACCCAATGCGGTCGCTCTACCAATAAACCACCAAAGCGGTCTATTTGATGTGTAGCATTGTCTAGTGGTCTTCTACCAAGATTGTTCAAATTATGCCCCTGGGTACAGGGTTCATAATTGGCCCCGCCCGGGGGTCACCTGTTTTACAAAGAGATATACTGGGAAGCACTTGTTCAAGCTGTGTGAGTTGGTAAAAAAACACGCAATACCGTAAAGGGCAGGGTTACTTTTCACTTATTCTTGTAGTATTGTTTTATTAATATTCTTAAATAAAATGGGCCCTTTTGGCCGAGCGTAACAATAGCCCTCTGTGCGCTCCAAGCAGGAGGTCAGGGGCCCCCAAATGACAGATAAAAACTCACCACAAGTGTGGTTTTGACTTAAGTAGGATGCAAGCATATACTATTCCTTTCCAGTATTCATCATCATGTTCATTATTGTCTTTGTTTGCCCTCCTCCATTTCTCATTCCGATGTTAATTGACCTCTTTGTGTTGCAGTGCCGTAAAACCCAACTCGTTCATTCTCTTACAAAATGAAAGTTATAAAACTTTCACTCAGAGAAGTATGTGGGAAAAGGTTAAATCATTACGCTTTTCATTTTGTATCAAACTCGTCTGCTGCTGTTTGTCGTATGTGGGAAAGAGTTGAGACATCGTGTAAACAAATAGTTTAACAGAGAGCACGGATGTTTAATTATTTATCGCAAAACATTGGCAGTTGTCCTTGAACATATTGAACAGCAAACCCCCTCTCGACCTATTTATGCGCTAACATGTCTTTATCTTTTTAGAGTCGTCTGCATTGAAAAGATCAAAGTGAAAGAGATTTGAAATTAAACATATGATAATGCTATATGACTTTGATAACGTTGTGGAAAAAGGAGAAATTGCTCATTTTTCAAGAAGCCGTCTGCTGCAAAGCCGTCAAATTTCGTGTTTCGAGTATGTGTGCTAATAATGAAAATGTCGCTCTCCGTATAAGCAACTTTTCGTGTTCTCAATATTTATAAATGTAATGGGTAGAGTCGAAAGGTTTTTTATCGTCAACTATCATATGATTGAGGTTTAATGCTATTTTCAACAAAAAAAAATACTTCAGTCGTTTCATGTTGGGCAGTTTTTCCCTACTTTCTGACACAAGTACTCCACACAGCAGTCTTTCCAAGCAAGCAACTGGCTGCTTTATCACATAGACGAATGCCGCCTGTCTCATAGACATTTGTCGAGAACGTCGGAAAGAATGTTGACCGAACTGCGGGTCGAACTCAACCCCTTGGTTACCGGGGCTCGGCAGTCTTTCAATGAAGGAGAAATGATTGAATACTGTTTTACTTACTATTTGTGTTTTAAAAAAGATGCCTGTTGTCTTCAAATGATGATATTCAAATGTATGAGGGTTATGTGAATTCTTTCCCACTAGACCGGGTTTAACGCATCTGCAGCAGACGACTTTTTAAAACATACTTCTTGGTCATACTAAGCAATTTCTCTATTTTGCCTACAATGTTTTCAACTCTGTAGAATGAATAATAACTCTCATTTACAAAGGTTGTTGACATATATGCAGCGATGCGTTCAAAGTCGTCTGCTGTTGACATGTATGCAGCGATGCGTAAACATGTTGACATGTAAAATGTGGGTAATGGTAAAAGGTAAGCATGTTAATCTTATATATAAAATAGAAATGCATATGGGTCACACATGGCTGGCAATGAATACACAGATTGTTTACTTTCGTTGCAAAACAGACGTGACTTGTTAAAGAAGTAAACCACGCTAACACCTTTTTGAGCTAAACCACTGAATGTTCGCTCTATGAACTAGTGCTATGGAAAACAGCCAGTTCATAGAGTTTGCTTTTAACACTGAAAGGTCAAAGGTCGATTTTACAAAGAAACCCTTTGATATATGAGGCGCCCCACGAGAAAACCAACAATGTGGACTCTGCGTAAAGTATTGACCCGGATCAGCCTAAGCATGCCGCACAAGCCAACCCAGATAGACACTTTTCGCCTCCTGTGGATTTTCCGTTTCATGAATCATTACTCTATATTTCTTTCCCCCTGAGACGGAATCCGCGCAGGCTAATCCGGGTCGATACATTACGCAGAGTCTATACCGATGGTTTTTTCGTGGAACGGCTCATATTTGGTATACAAAGGGTAAGGATATTTAGTTAGTTAGGTATTGGCTTACACGTTACCTGATCCTTATATGTAAATGAAGGTGTTTAAATATTATTCATGCTGTTCGTGCAGTTTTTACTGATTAATTTAGGTTAAGCGCGGTTTTCAACATGTTTAGTCATTCAGCTTTTCCATATAGACGGTTAGTCCATTGATGGAAGACGAATTACACTTGTCGCATTAACTTTCATGCTTTTGTCAAACGTCGGAAAGAATGTTGGCCGAGCGGGGGTTCGAACCAACATTGTGTACTCGTATAGGTCATATGACAGTCAAGTCACCAATGATCCTCGATTTTCTTCGAGTAACAATTGAAAAGACTCGTATGCAATTTTCGAATGGTCGGCAAATCTGCAGCAGTCGACTTTGAAAACATTGTGGCAAAATGAGAAATTTTTTAAGCAATTTCATGTTTTGCCACAATGTTTCTAAAAGTCGTCCGTTGCAGAATCGTTACGCGTACTCTGTATACGGAGAAGGGTTGAAGTGGCCTTACCAATTCAATTAGGACTAGGCGATTCCCAACCATTCAATATAGAGTCAAATAATTCCGATTCTCATGTTAATATACAGTTGATAATAAACGCCTCGTTTGACGCACATAATACGAGAGGATATCAATTATATTACATGTTTCTGGCCCGTTCACATCGATCAGCGATAAACCAGTCGATAACGATGCGAGCGCTTGTCGATTCAGCGTTCCTGAGTTCTATCATCGACGAAAGACATTTGTTTGTTTGTTTATTTGGTGTTTTACGCCGCTTTTAACATTGTTTCAGTTATATCTGGGACGTTTCCTGGGCAGGTTACTAATACTATTACTACTACCATCGTATCAGTTGGTAATGCTACCCCAACAATCTTGGGCACCTAGGAGGAAAGTTATTATTTCTACCACCTTTTTGGATGAACCGGACGGGGATCGAACCCGCGACCCCCCGAACAAGAGGTGGAAGCTCTGCAACCACATCATTGAAGCGGTAAATAATGTTATATAGATCTAAATGCACATTCTGAAAAAAAAGTGTAATGGTTACTATATGATGATCTATCGATGAATATATTGATTATAGTCAAACTTGTCTTTACTGTTTCACTGCCGAATTTCACAAAGTCAACTTCTCCATGTTGAAGATTGGACCACTCCATGTTTCGTCCAACAGGAAGTTTTTTAAAATTTAATGTAAAAGTGGCAAACAATGCAGATTTCAGGAGAGACAGCTTGTTACGACCTGTCTCACCTTAATCTGCATTGCTTGCAAACGCCTTTAATTGCCTTTGGTAGCGATTGATTGATTGGGGTTTAACACCGTTTTTAACAATTTCTCAGTTATATCACGGTGGCCAGTTCACCTACTCATGCATTTCCTGGTTTTCTCACACCAGTTCTCCACACAACAATCTTCCCAAGCAACTGGCTGCTTTTCCACATAGACTTAGCCCATTGGTGGAAGACGAATGCGGCATTTCGCAATGACTTTTGTCAATCGTCGGAAAGAAAGTTGGCCGAGCCGGGATTCGTTCTCTCAACCCCTGGATTGACAGCCCGCGTCGCTACCGACTGACTTTGGTAGCGAAAGAGTTAAGCAGTTTGGCTGTTGAATTCAGGTGGTTTCTTAATGCAAGTCAAATTTAGAAGAGAATGTTGCTTTGGTTAATCGTTTAGGGGCTGCTAAGTACGGCCATTTGATTGTAAAGTATGTTGTGTGGGAAAGAAAGGCTTGAATACGTAAACTAGCCACCGTGATATGACTGAAGAAATGTTGAAAATGGCGTTAAACCCCAATAAATCAAATTAAACAAGTATGGCAATATTGAGAATTTTGCTAACAATACAGATTCAGGTGAGATATATATTATAACGAGCTGTCTCACCGGAAATCAGCATTGATTGCCTAATAGTTGTCAACAAAGTCCAAAACTCTTATTAAAATTGAAATTGAGACGCCCGATTTTGATTGATTGATTGATTGATTGGGGTTTAACGCCATTTTCAACAATTTGTCAGTCATATCACGGTGACCAGTTCACATACTCATGCGTTTCCTGGTTTTCCCACACCAGTACACCACACACCATACCTTCCAGGCAACTGTGTGCTTTTCCACATAGACTGTTTAACAGCCCATTGGTGAAATACGAATGACGCCAGGTCACAATGACTTCCCGATTTTGAACATGGAAGAGTCTATTTCAAACAACTTGGCGCTGCAGAGTTAAGACATAAAGGCAAAACTATTGAAAGATTAAATGAATAATAATACGATATCTGTCGTTAAACCTTTCCCTCGTTGAACAATTCTGCAGAAGACGAATTTGAACATATTTTGTCAAAAAATAGAAAATCTCTATAATTGAATAGATAACCAATGACTAAAAGTGGAAAACATTGTGGCAAAAGGAGAAATTGCTCGTTTTGAGCAATTTCTTCTTTTGTCACTATGTTTCTAAAAAGCCGTCTGCTACAGCGGCGTCAGCAAGCGCCTATTGTGAGGGAAAGGGTTAAAAGTCGTCTGCGGCAGATGCGTCATTGCGTCTGCACGTGGTAAAGGGTTAAACGTTTTTCGCTATACAGTCGTATAAGTTGTCGTCTGTTTCAAGGTAAAAAGGTTTTTATTGATATGGAATTGATCCAAGCATATCGATAGATCATTTTAAACACGATCGTATTACTGCTTATAATAACGTGTAGTTATGTCTCTTAAGAATAAGTCGCATAGCTGTCAGAAACTGTTCTCAATCGATTGGCTATCGATCACGCGTACATAATGTAGGGGTCGTATGTAGTGTATGGTTATCGACACATATTGGGTTTTTAAACCCGCTAAGGCAATCACCCGTATTACTTATATACTGTGCATATGTATTTATGACGTATTTTGACTTTAATATATCCGAATATATATATATATATGCGTTTACTGTATCGGAACTTAATTCAGTACCACTGTGGGAAGCGACCTGGATTGTTATAATACAATAGTTGGGACTTTATGAAACGGACCGACAGGAATTGTTAATGTAATGAGTGACAATGGTGTTTGTTTTACACTTCAAGGAATTGTGAATAAATGGCGAATTAGGAAGTTTAAAACACCGGGTAAGTTTTTCTTCCGCATATATATTTGATCAACAGATAATTCAGAGGTTCAGATAATGAGGGGTATACAGCTTCTCCCCCATGATATATCTCAAATTGATATCAAACCAAACCCTATGATGTGGGTACTAAAAAAAGAATCGTCTCACTATGACGATTCTTTTGAGTACCCACAACATAGGGTTAGAGGGTCAAATAAAGAATTTAGAACATGCAAAATGCATTTACCTGATTTGATATTTTATGAGAGTCGTCTGAAACATACGACGATAAAATCTAACATCTAGAAAAAAAGAGATAATATAAATATTGATAGAAAACGTTTACGAGTAGTAAGTTCTCCTTTTCCCATACACATATCAAACGTCTACTGCCGCAAAGGCGCCGACAACTCGTCTACATGAGGGAAATGGCTATAGAAGTTTTCCAATGTTTTTGTCTTTATATCACGTCCATACCATGCGATATGTTTTCTAAGGGATCTGAGATCGAATTGTCCCGTGGCGACGAGTCCAAATGAATAGGAACTGAACCCGGTAGCTAGGTCGGAAACGACGTGGGTTTTCAACCCATTGGTTGTGAGTTCGAACCTCGGTTCGGCTAATAGACTTTCCGACGTTTGACATAAGTCAATGCGTCAAGCGTCAATCGCTTTCTACTAATGGGCTAACATTAGATGTGGATAAGCAGCCAGTTGCTTACAAATACTATTATTTTGAGTACGGATGTTAGAAAACCTTGAAGCGTGTGAAGGTGAACTGGCCGCCGCGTTATTTGTTTAAAATGGGGTTAAACCTCATTTAATAAATCAACCAACTTTACGGGTATTTCAATATTTGATCCACCCTACATTTAAAACCGATCTTGATAGCTTTTAAAATGGGTAAATATTGAAATAAGAAATATTAAGATTCATACTTCTTAACACTTTCCCACATACAACACATTTGCAGCAGACGATTTTGAAAAAATACATGCAAGAATGAGGAAAAATATCAACCAATGAAAGTTTAAACATTAAACAGAGTTGAAAACATTGTGACAAATGGTGAAAGTGCTCATCATGAGCAAGTTCACCTTTTGCCACAATGTTTTCAAAGGTCGTCTGCTGCAGAGGAGTCAGAAAGCGTCTGTATGGGAAAATGTGTCAAGTCTATAAAGAGGTCAAAATGTTTAGTCGAAGCTTCAAATGATTAACCCTTTCCCACCTGCAGACGGTTTTGACGCAATAGTAGCAGACGAGTTGGAAAACATTGTGGCTAAAGGTGAAATTGGTCATGATGAGCAATTTCTCCTTTGGTCACAATGTTTTCAACTTTAGTTAACGATTAAGCTATTTTTTATGGAGATTTTCCAGGTCTTTGTCAAAATGATTTCAAAGTCGTCTGCTGCAGATTTGTTATATTGTATATGGAAAGGGTTTAAGACCCTTTGCAGTGAGCATGGTTGTACAGACTGATCAGAATCTTCATTGGTCGCAATGTTCTGAAGGTCGATTTTCGTGTGACGTGGCTCAATAAGGGCTTCACATATACAATAAATCTACAGCAGACGTACTAGGCAAAACATGTGAAAAATCTCGTTTAATTGATGTAGAATCATTGAATAGAATTGGCCACCTTCTGGCAAAAAGAGAAATTGCCCATTATTATAAATTTCTCATTTTGCCACAATGTTTTCAGAGGTCGTCTGTTGTAGGATGGCTATAAACATTTCAGTCGTATTTACCCGAACCTAATTGTCGTGTAATTAGATAAGATTGCATTATCAAAGCATAGAAATGAACAGGTTGTCAACTTTATAAAAAAATAAAAGGAATCCGACGTGGCTGAGTGGTTATCGTCGGGGAATTGGAACCGGGTGTCCCTGGTTTGACCCCCAGGTCCTAGCCTAGTACTGGTTTTACCCGGGGTTAATGAACTGTCACCGTGATAAAACTGAAATAATGTTGAAGGCAGCGTAAAACCCAACACAAAATATATAATAATAAACCAAATTTGAAAGAGGAGACGTTCCACGAGAAAGCCAACATTATGGACTGCGTAATGTATCGATCGGATCAGCCTAACCCGAACAGACACTTTTCGTTTCCTGTGGTTTTTCTGTTTCAGGAATCATTACTCTATACCTCTATCCCCGTAAGACGGAATGTGTCGGCCCGGATCAGTCTGCGTGGACTACGCAGGCTGATATGGGTCGATATATTACGCAGAGTCCATAATGTTGATTTTCTCGCGGAACGGCTCGTTTATATTGTTGATAATAGTTGATAGTGTCACCATTATCGAATTTCATTCATATTGTGTCTTCATCTTGATATCGATAAACAAACAAACAAACAAACAAAATAGGCCAATACTGACTTATAAATGTATACAATTTGATTAGGGTTACGTAATCAAAAACATTGTCTTCAGGTCAAAACACAAATATGTTTTTAATTGTAGTATAGAGCAGTTCTCATGCTCCTTTTCCCATTTTGTAATGATCAAGTTGACATTTCACGCCTGATTGAAACCACCGTTTATTTTCATGTTTTGGAAATGATACCGAAAACGAATTGTGTTCATACTTTTTCAATCTTACAGGCAAGCAATGACTTAACCGTTACTAACCGTAGTTTAAAGCATCTGCAGCAGACGACTTTTGAAAGCGTTATGTCCTTTGGGAGAATTCAAAATAGCAAAGTTTTACATTAAAATTCATACATAAACTTCAATATGGTTGATTTAATACATTGTCCCGAACACGATGCACACCCATTATCCCTTCACCCTTACTCCAAATAGGCAGTAGACTACTTGAAAAACATGCTAGGCAAAAATGTGAAATATCTACTTAGTAGATGTATTGGATACTATTGAAAACATCAAGAGACTTACTAATATGAGCAATTTCTCTTTTTACAATAACGTGTTAAGAGTCGTCTGGTACACATTTAACTAACCCTTTTCCTCATATAGATGCCTCTGCAGCAGACAGCTTTTTGAAAACATAGTGACAAAAGAAGAAATTGCACAAAACGTGCAATTTCTCCTTTTGCCACAATGTTTTTCACTTTTTGTCATAGGTTATCCATTAAACTATGGAGATTTTCTACGTTTTGACAAAATATGTTCAAAGTCGTCTGCTGCAGAATTGTCGTATGAGGGAAAGGGTCAAAATGGTTTAAAAAGGGAGTGTATACCCTATACATATATATGAAGGCAAACGCACTTAACACGTTTATGATTGCGATTTATTGACACAGAACACTTTGATACATGCTATTGTGAATTTAAGCGACGCTCCAGGGAAAAACGCAACCACTTGGCAGTGGCTACCAGTGTTGATACGGATCATACAGTGCGCATTCGTGCAGTCTGGTCAGGATCTTCACTGTTCGCTTAAAAGTTAAATAAAGATTCAAGAAAAATCTGATACGCAATATAAATTATGATCGCATATTATGGATGTGCAAATTTCTTGTTTAATACTTTAATACAAGTGTATAAACAGCAGGTATTGCGTTGGTTTTTGAAGACCACGTCTTTTTAGCTCGCCTATTCGAAGAAATAGGGGAGCTTATGTTATCACCCCGGCGTTGGCGTTGGCGTTGGCGTTGGCGTTGGTGTTGGCGTTGGCGTTGGTGTTGGCGTTGGCGTCCGCGTTGCCAGCTTGGTCAAACCTTTGCGTGCAAGGCCTTTTCTCAGACACTGTGTATGCTGTTGCTTTGAAACTTCACACACTTATTCAGGATCATTAGGGGACCTTGTATGTCAAGTCCCATAACTCTGGAATGGATTTTGACTGAATTGTGCCCCTTTTTGGACTTAGAAATTTGGTCAAACCTTTGCGTGCAAGGCCTTTTCTCAGACACTGTGTATGCTGTTGCTTTCAAACTTCACACACTTATTCAGGGTCATTAGGGGACCTTGTATGTCAAGTCCCATAACTCTGGAATGAATTTTGACTGAATTGTGCTCCTTTTTCGACTTAGAATTTTGGTCAAACCTTTGCGTGCAAGGTCTTTTCTCAGACACTGTGTATGCTGTTGCTTTCAAACGTCACACACTTATTCAGGGTCATTAGGGGACCTTGTATGTCAAGTCCCATAACTCTGGAATGAATTTTGACTGAATTGTGCCCCTTTTTCGACTTAGAATTTTGGTCAAACCTTTGCGTGCAAGGCCTTTTCTCAGACACTGTGTATGCTGTTGCTTTGAAACGTCACACACTTATTCAGGGTCAATAGGGGACCTTGTATGTCAAGTCCCATAACTCTGGAATGGATTTTGACTGAATTGTGCCCCTTTTTGGACTTAGAAATTTGGTCAAACCTTTGCGTGCAAGGCCTTTTCTCAGACACTGTGTATGCTGTTGCTTTCAAACTTCACACACTTATTCAGGGTCATTAGGGGACCTTGTATGTCAAGTCCCATAACTCTGGAATGAATTTTGACTGAATTGTGCTCCTTTTTCGACTTAGAATTTTGGTCAAACCTTTGCGTGCAAGGTCTTTTCTCAGACACTGTGTATGCTGTTGCTTTCAAACGTCACACACTTATTCAGGGTCATTAGGGGACCTTGTATGTCAAGTCCCATAACTCTGGAATGAATTTTGACTGAATTGTGCCCCTTTTTCGATTTAGAATTTTGGTCAAACCTTTGCGTGCAAGGCCTTTTCTCAGACACTGTGTATGCTGTTGCTTTGAAACTTCACACACTTATTCAGGATCATTAGGGGACCTTGTATGTCAAGTCCCATAACTCTGGAATGGATTTTGACTGAATTGTGCCCCTTTTTGGACTTAGAAATTTGGTCAAACCTTTGCGTGCAAGGCCTTTTCTCAGACACTGTGTATGCTGTTGCTTTCAAACTTCACACACTTATTCAGGGTCATTAGGGGACCTTGTATGTCAAGTCCCATAACTCTGGAATGGATTTTTTTCAAACATTTGGATTTTTTTTCTTTTTCTTTTCTTGTATTTTTCAATTTTGCGTTTAGCTCAACGTTAAAGTTTCGATTTTTTTTTTTCTTCAATAAGTACTGGTTCTAGGGCTTTCATATTTTTTGGGGTAAAACATTTGTTTTTTGCTGGATTTTGAAAATTGGGAATAGCTTCTTCATATTTTGTTGGATTAATTTCATTTTTTTTTAATTTTCTTGTATTTTTGAACTTTGAGCATTATTTTTTTTTTTTTTTTTCTTTTCTTGAATTTTAGAACTTTGTGTTCAGCTCAATTTTTTTTTTTAAATTTCTTGTATTTTGTAAAAAAAATTTTTATTATTTCTTGTTTAAAAATAATTGTGTTTAGCTCAATGTTAGAGTTTTGTTTACTTTTTGTCTTTTACACTTGCCTTGATAGTCAAAGCAGGGGACACAGTGAGACATTTAATTACGCGTAATTCTTGTCTTTCTTTTGTAAATTCAATTTCAACTGAATTATTCCACTTTTGGATTTTGGACTTTATACCCATGCTATAACTGTTCTGAAGTAGGCCCTGATAGACGATATCCCTGATAGGCGAGCTATATTGTCCTCCGACAACTCTTGTTTTATTAGCTTGTGGGTTTTTAGAAGAACAGTCGAGCTATTGTGATACCCTTAGCGTCGTCGTCAGCAAACTGTAACCTTGCCTCAAAACTCAAAAATAGTAACACATATTCAAATGAAACCTGGTACAAATATTTCTAGAAACAATACGCATGTCTATCCAAAGTCACATAACTCTGGCTTTAATATTCATTCGGTTATGCCCCTTTTGGACTTAGAAATTCATGATAAAGCAGACGGGCGTTGACGTTTCGCTCCACGGCGCTCATGTCTTTACTTGGGAACAATTGATTGATTGATTGATTGGGGTTTAACGCCGTTTTTAACAATTTCTCAGTTATATCACGGCGGCCAGTTCACCTACCCATGCATTTCCTGGTTTTCTCACACCAGTACTCCACACAACAAACTTCCCAAGCAACTGGCTGCTTTTCCACATAGACTTAGCCCATTGGTGGAAGACGAATGACGCATGTCGCATTGACTTTTGTCAATCGTCGGAAAGAAAGTTGGTACTTGGGAACAACGCCAGGGTAATAAAAAAAAACAAAAAAAAAACCTTACGCCTTTAACAGTTCCCTGCATACAACGAAGCTGCAGCAGACGACTTTGAAAACATGAGGCAATAATTATTAAAATATTTAAAGAATAATTATCCAATAGAGTTGACAGAATTGTGTTAACTCATTACTTCACAAGACATTTCAAAGGTCGTGTGCTTTACAATTATCGGACAAACAATTTCACCAATCTAGAAAACTGAAATAATAATATTGATAAAGAGTTGAAAATATTGCAATAAAAGGTGAAATTGCTCGTTTTGAGCAATTTCACCTTTTATTGCAATGTTTTCAAAAGTCGTCTGCAACAACAGGCGTCAAATGTCGTCTGTGTGAAGTAACGGGTTAACAGGGGGAACTTTCTCCCGTTGGCACACTGCTTTCAAGAGTCGTCTGCTGCATGATTTTACGAGTGGGAAATGGTTACTACTTACACGTGCCCGTCAAAGGAAAAAGGTGCACATTGGCATTTCTAAACATTGCAGGGTCAGAAGAGCCCGGTAAATATGCTCCGTCTGATCGGAATCTACGCAAGGTGGCAGAATCTTCTGACACTCCATATGTTAAATGTGAAAATATTGATAAGTTAGTGCGGATGCACACTTTCCGACATAAGACAGATAGTTGGCATAATATTTTGAATGAAAATCGATGAAGGTGTAACCTTTGAATAGAGCTGGAATCATTTGTGACAAAACGAGAAATTACTCCTCATGAGCCTTCTCTTAACTCTTTCGGCGCCGAATTGTTTAAAGTAGACTCTTCCATGTTCAAAATCGGGCGTCACAATTTCTCTTGTAACAATACTTTTGGAATAGTTTTATAACTAAAAGGCAAATAATGCTGATTTCAGGTGAGACAGCTCGTTACGAGCTGACTCACCTGAATCAGTATTGTTTGGAAAACCCTCAATATTGCCTTTGGCGCTGAAAGAGTTAATTAATTAACTACAATGTTTCAGGATTCATAATATAGCGATTCGCGCATGCGCGTGTATTTTGAAATTCTATAACATTTAGCTCCTGTGAGAACCGTAAATGTACTTTTTTTTTTTTTTTTTTTTGATAAAAACCACTCATTCTATGACTAACTGGCGTTTGTAATTTTATGACTGTTCTAATGGAAGCAATTGCTATCTAGAAATGTCATAACTGACTGAGGCTTTAATTCAATAATCTACAAGTGGAAAAGGTTAACGTATTATGCAAATTGCAGTCTGTACCATCACACCAGGAAAACATGTATACCCGGAACACAGTGTGATAAGATGTTTTCAATTGTTTTCAATTTTTCCTTTTACCACAATTTTATCATACATCTCTAACACAGGCGTCAAATGGCGTTTATAAGAAGTGAAAGATAAAAAACCCGAGTTTCTATGAAATTTTGTTTAATTTAATTTTGATTTTGATATGTTGGATATTAAGATTAATTAGGTTATAAGTTGATCGTTATGATTAAGTTAAATATTTAAGATTAAATAATAACATATGTATTCACAATATATACAGTGTTGGGTTTAACCCTTATTTAACCCTTTCCTCCATAAAGACGCTTTCTGACGCCTATGCAGCAGACGACTTTTGAAAACAATGTGACAAATGAAGAAATTGCTCAAAATGAGCAATTTCTCCTTCTGACACAATGTTTTCAACTTATAATACCTTCATTTATGGGAATTTTTCATGTTTTAGCTTAGATGTTTTCGAAGTCGTCTGCTGCAGATATGTTGTATTTTGGATAGGGTTAACACTTTCCCACATGTAAACGCAATCCGACTTACATGTGATAGTCAGAACACATTGTGAAAACAGGGAAAATTGCTAATACTGAGCTTATATGTGTTTTATACACTTTTAACACTCTATCCAATAATGATAAATCATTTTTTTTTTTTTTCGTTCTTGAGAAAGGGTTTATAAGGAAAATCTCTATAAATTATATTTTGAGCAATTTCTTCTTTTGTCACTATGTTTTCAAAAAGCTGTCTACTGCAGAGGCGTCAGAAAGCGTCTATATGAGGGAAAGGGTTAAACAAAACGTTGATATTTATTGTTAAAGTATAACATTGCATGAGTACTGCACTGAACAAATTCCAAATATTGTTAACCCTATCCTTAACTGTTTCACTGCCGACTTTTACAAAATCGTCTCTTCCATGTTGAAAATTGGACCACTTC